>CM053786.1:314564227-315009227 GCA_028749045.1 Cupressus sempervirens
AAAATGAAACTCATAATGCCCAATTAGCATTTCAGATTATCATCAAAACACAATTGGATAAAAAAGGAGACCTGTTCTCGTGAAAGGGACCGACAAGACATTTAACAGTGAATAAGTTGTAAGGATCAATAAATTTACATGAAGACAGCCTACATAGAATCTGACTGATTACAACTCATAACACATTGTTTTGGAGAGGATGTTTGAGCTGTACGAGGCATTACAACTAATAGTTATCACACAAGAATGGAATTTAAGGCCCAATTTTAATTCAGAGCAAGGCAACAGAGTGAAGAAACTGTTGATGATCCCAAACATCTCATCTCTATCATAACTCCAATCTCATAATAGTCAACTATGGGGATGCTATTGCACCTAACCTTGGAGAGATATAAGAGTATGTTGATAGTAAGTTTGACTAAATGAAAATCACTAAAGAGCAAGACCTCACAACACAATTTTATCATGAATATATTTTAGCCAATAATTATATTTATTTAAGAAAAAGGTACTCTTTCATATTGCCTAATGGCACTATTTTATGTTTACCTCTTATGTCCATGTATGGCAATATAGATTATGTTGACTATACTAAATGTTGCAATTTTTTTTATCTAAAATTCATAATAGTACTCTATTGTTGGGATTTCCAATTGTGTGCCTTGGGTATGACTATGCATGCATGGCTGTATTCATTAGCATCTAGGATTGTCTGGGCCTTGTGTGTACTCTTACGGTCTTGAATCTACTCTATCAATTTTCCCATGCCTACAAAATGGTCTTTCATGTGGCTCTTACTCTCTCTAAAGGAATATCAATACATGCCTTATGGCAGTCTTGTTGCTAGACCAGTAAATTTCAACATGAGGGCTTTCACTTGTGTGTTTGGTGGTAGCCAACTGTAAAATGAATGTTTAATTTTACTGTTTAATAGGTATAAACATGGTGTCTATCCGAATGGAGCTGATTGTCGATATAGGCACCAAAAGATGCCTCCTCCACTCCTCCTATAGAAGAAGTTTTCCAGAAACTTCAGCAGTGGGCGACAGTGACAAATGGTTCCTACCCAAATAGATATCCTCAGCATAGGAAAAATAATTATTATTATCAAGCCAAAAAGGCTCAACCTTCACCTAGTGCTTCTCAAAGACTGCTAGGAAGTTCACCTTCAGGTGACAAGCCCAAGAATCAGGAGCAAAGAAGGTGACAATGTGTACCATAGTATCAGACAAATTAGAGTCAAGGCCAGCCAATGAACCCTTCAGCAAATGGATTGTCAAATTAACTGAATGTTGTATCTGCTGCATTGCCACTGCCACAAGGAATTTCGAGGTTCGTTGACACGACTCAGTGCATGGTTGTTCTTCTATGGGACTATTGTATTGCAATTTAATTCCTAATTCTGTGATGTATGCGTACTTAATTGTTTGTTGCCTTTCCTCAAGTGATGTTGGGGGTGTGCCATTGGAATTGGTTGTTAGAATTATATTGGTGCTCGATGTATACATTTCAGCTTTAGAAGTTCTTATATGTACCAATTTCATTTTCTGTGCTTCATTTAAATGTACATGGATACCAATCAATACAAAGATATTATAAATTTTGTTGCTGGAGCATTATAAGCGTTTCCTTTTAAATAATAGTTATACAACTATCGAATCTGATGTTTTTGAAACTTCTGAGTAATTTAGTCTGTTCCAGGAAGTTTTATTATCAGAGTGATAGAGTTGATTGCAAATCATTCTACCATATTGAGAATAAGTGTGGGCATTAGGTTCTCTTTATTGTAACCCGTAAGCCTGCCTTTAGTCTGGAGAGATTTCCATTCTATATACATTTGATCACATTATTACATTGAATTTCCTTTTGTTAATTGGGCGATGTGGGTGGTGAAAAATCATTCTTCTTTTAGAAGCTCTCATATAATTCTCTTAAATATTGGTTATTTTGAGGCAACATTAATTATTGTTTTTTATTAAGACTATATTGATTATTGTTATAGCAAGCATTTCATACTATTTATTAATGGGTGTAACATTGTGATTATATCATGCAACCAAGGCTAATTATGTCTTCTATTTATTATGAGTTGTAGCGAAGATATCTATTTTATGCTTCTTTTCTATTCCTCTGTGTCCTCAAATGTATTAAAAATAGCTGAGGGCACTCTTAAGTATACTTCATAGGTCTTCTCTGGTGCATTGGTTTTTATTTGTGTTAGTATCAGTAATAGATAGCTTCATAATTGTTACTAATATTATGACTTATTGACATTAGTGGTCAAAAGCATTGCAGGATACAACAAAGATCTTTGTAAAGCCACAAAACCTTATTTTTGGGAAATGTGTTGTACAGGCAGTATCAAAGGTCTAAACCAGAAAAACCCTTTACATAGTCCAAATGGGTATCCTAAATTGTTGTTTGTCTTGTAGGTTGTTAAGAAAGTTTGCAAGATAATGATCAAAAACCTACATAGGAGGGCTAATTACAAAAAGGGCTGCAAAGAAATATACAGCTAGTTTGGAAAGCGATTGGAAAAAGGAGTTTGGAATTGTTTTTTTTGGTTATTCTAGGCCCAAATAAGTTAGTCAAGAGTATGAACATCTCCTACAATGCTAGATAAGCACAAGTACAAGATTTGGCAAAAAAAAACTTAACAACCATGTTTACACAAGATAAGATAAGTTTGTGACTTGGTGAGTTGACCTAGGGGGCAGACTTGGTGAGCGAACATAAAGAGTTGACTTGGTGAGTGTACTTGAATTGTCTTCTTGGCGAGCTGACTAGGGGAGTCAGCCTAGCGAGCTAACATGGCAAGTCGACTTAAAGTGGCAAGTTGGTGGGGCAAGTGAGGGTGACTTGGTGAGCTGACCTGGAGAGTTGGCCTAAGGGGCGGACTTGGTGAATGAACTTAGAGAGTCGACTTGGTAAGCGTACTTCAATTGTCAGCTTGGTGAGCTAACTTGGGGAGCCGACCTGATGATCTAACATGGTGAATGGGCTTAAAGTGGCAACTTGGTGGGGCAAGTTGGCAAGCTGACTTAGCGAGGCCACTTAGAGATGTGACATGGTGAGCTAACTTGGTGAGAAAGCTCGATGAGTGGACCTAAAGATTAACCTTGATGAGGCACTTTGGTGGGGTGACTTGATGATCGAACTCAAAGAGTCAACTTGGTGAGTATACTTGAATAGTTGACTTCGTGGGGCAAGTTGGCGAGCCGACTTATCAAGTCCACTTCGTGAGGCAAGATGGTGAGTCGACTTGGTGCGACGACTTCGCAAGCTGACTTGGTGAGTGGAATTAAAGACTAACCTTGATGAGGCACTTTGGTGGGGTGACTTGATGAGAAAACTTAAAGAGTCAACTTTGTGAGCATACTCGAATAGTCAACTTGGTGACATGACTTGGTGGGCTGGCTTAGCAAGCCGACCTGGCATGTGTACTTGAATATTAGACTTGGTGACCTGACTGAAAGAGTCAACTCACTAAGGTGACTGGGTGGTAGTGACTTGGCGAGCTGACCTGGAGAGTGACAATTCATATTCTGCAAATTTGAGACACTGGAACTTTTGTGGATGTGCAGGCCATTGGAACATACTGGAGGGAGGATGATGAACTTATTCTCAATTATCAAACTCAGGCAAGTGATACAAATTGTAGAATCTTAACATATGGTTGTTCAAATTTTGTATCTCCTAAATGATTTTTTTTTAGCGTATAACTTGCTATGCATAGTTGCCAAGTTTTCTTATTGTATCGAGCATATTAATGAAGAAGCATATTAGTTACTGTCAATTTTTTTTAGGCATTCTATAAAATAGTTCACATGCCTTGTGTATGATATGAGATTTTTCATGCATCCTGCATGCACTCTCTCATCCGGCTGATGATGGATTATGGAGAGTGATCTGAAACAATGATGCTAAAACACACACAATCAAATCAAAAATGAACTTGCATTACAAATGGATTGTGGAAATCTGATATTGTTGATTTTGCATGCATGTCTACCAAGAAATTTTTAACCTTCATTGGTCAAATTTTCCACCTTTAATGGTCAAAATTTGCGACCTTCATTGGTCAAAATTTCTACTTTTTTGGTCAAGATTTTCTACCTTCTTTGGTCAAAATTTCTACCTTGTTTGGTCAAAATTTTGACCAATTCCTGACAAAACCTGCACAATAGCTATGAATGTTTTTCGACCAAAGTATTGGTCAAAATTTTGACCAACCAAAAAGTTGGTCAAAATTTCGACCGAAAAAATTCCGACCAATGGGTTGGTCGACTTTGGTCAAATTTTGGTTAAAAAGTGGGTCAAAATTTTGACCAATAATGGTCAAAAAATGGTCTTAGATGTACTAGTGGAGTAATTAATCTTAAGGGATACAAAGATACATTAATAATTTGTAGGATAATTACATGGTCCTAATTGTCTTGGGTAAGTGTACAAAGATGGGAGCCAAAAAGGAGGGTTTCGAAAGTCACAATTTTTTTAAATTAAGAATTTTCAAATTAAAGATACTTGGACTTAAAATATCAATATGTGACTAGAACAAGAGGTGTAGTCCTTTGAATCTAGTTCGTAGAACTCTATGTTTTTTTAAATCTATAAGCTTAAGACACTTAAAGATGAGATGAATCAAAAGTGGTCCAATATGTTGTGAAAAAGCATAACATAGTGTCTAGTGTGCTCCCTAAAAAATGTTAACCTTTTTTCCTAAACTATCTAATCACTATGGTGAGAAGTTATCAAACACCACATATTGTCTATCATAGTTGTGTTATAATTTTCAAGACTATATTTGAACTTTTTTTTTTTGCAGGTGCACATATTCCAACAAACATGGATTATTTTGTGCATCCCTAGAAATTATTGGAAACTAGTAAAAAAATTAAAATCTTTTTTGAACTGTGTAGAACGGAGTCTAGTTTCTAAAAAACTAACTCGTTGAAAAATTTGACAAATGAGTTTAAATCTAAGCCAAGAGTAATACATTTTGGTTTTTGATAAAAATAAGACACATTCAAAAGAAATTAGAAATTTAAGGTTTAACTTAATCATAATTAAAATTAAATTATATGGTATTTATATAGATAACAAAGAGATCTTTGATATCATTTTATGTGATTTTATTATTATTCAACTATGAGTAAACCTAGCAGAGGGAATACAAAAGAGTTTCTTTTTTTGTAAACTTGCTGGAAAAACATTCTTTTACTTTTCAAAATCCTCGGAACCTTCGGGTTAGATCTCCAAGGAAAATCAAATCCTTAGTATTGATGGATTCCAATTCATTTTAAAATCTTCGTGCCCAATTGTACTGACACACACAATATTGCATATATGCTATATAATTGCAACTGTTATTTTAGGTTGTATCTAGTGAAACCTCAAAATATAATATATTATATAGGGTGCACACACTATAGCAAATGCATCCTATATAATGCATTTTAAATAGGCTTAAAAGGGATGTAAAGAGAAATAGTTAGAAGGTGGTAAGATGACAAAGTGAAAACTTAAGACCCACTAAGAAACTTTAGGATCCATTTTCACCTTTAGGATACGATAGGAACCCCTACTACACATTAGTATATTGAATAGATGAAGCTAGAATCCCATGCTGATCAACAATATACCTTGCACCAAAGAGTACTATATCATGATGAAAAAATTTCTTAAAATTTTCATTCCTAACAAAATCCATCACTAGATTCTTCATTTTAATAACTTTTAAGGATTTCATTTAACTAGTCAAGAGATGCTAAAGTCTCCACTTCAACACCTTGCCTCACAATAGAAGGGATAACTTGAAATGTGTAGAATTTGGTCTAACTAGACACCTAGTATGATGAAGGTTGTCCTAGGATACCTTACATCCTATTACAACTACTTAGGACATATTAGGACACCTTAGTACCTATTTTGAGACTTTAAATAACCTTAGGACCCCTAAGCACACATTATTATATTGAATAGATGTGGTTACAATCGTATTGTGGTAAAAAATATCTCTTGCACCATAGAGTACTATATCATTCAATTCCTTAATAGTTTCATTCTTAAGAAAATTAATAACTAGATTATTCATATATTTAGTATATAAGTTTGAGTCAAAAGGCACACATATTTTAAAGCCTCTAGCCTAATACCCTCCTTTGCAACTATTGTCACAAAGGTTGGCACCCTTGTCCAAAGTTTTTATATAAGGAAAACCTTGTGAAACATGGAAACAACCTCCAAGTTGTGGGACTTGAACTCTGAGGTTGAGTCTCCAAAGAAGGCCAACTCCTTTACTATCAAGATGCACCTAACTACTCTTGGAGAGGAAATGGGAGAAGGAATGCATGAAAAAAAAACTATCTATTCTAACCTAAGGGAGTGATGCACCAAAATGGAGTGTTTGAACTTATCTCTACGCATGAATGCACAGTTAACCAGTTATAATCTCAAGTTTAGAATTTTCTTAATTCGAAAACCACATGTAGATTAGACAACATAAGAATGCTATGGAAAAAAACTTCACTTAATATCATTCAAATGTCAAAAAGTAGATACAATCATGGAAATTGTATAAAATAGGTAAAAACATTAACTAGAGGCAAAGAACCTTTCACAGTGTGTTAATAGCTAAAGGAGACTCAATAGAGGTTTACAATGGGTCAAAGGCATGAGAAATTATAGTAAGACACATAGAGAAATACTAGAGAATCAAAGGAAGATTGACCCTTATAAAGATCACAAAATATTCCTTTATAATACAAGCATAACTAAGATATTCTTAATTGATTTAATTCACAAGTACTCTCATTCAATACTTAGAGAACAATCATACAACTCTAGAGAAAATTTGATCTTGGCACAGATTCAGATACAATGAAATCTAATATTTTTCTAAAACAAAGCCTTGAGGAGATGAAATGGCACCATTAAGTCACTCTGACTAAGTAGATGGATAAAACCATAGGTGGTGGAGTGTTTTCCTTCATTTAATATACATGACATTCATTGGAGAGTGGTTTGAATTGATCATGAAGATCAAATTGTACAATACAACATCTCTTTTGCATAATTGGCTTGACAATCTAGCATATTTAGTAGGTCAACTAAGTTCCACAACTGGGGTAAGCCACGTGGGCTAATAGCTCTTTATCTTTTTTCCACCTTGCAAAGTCCTCATGGTTTGACCCTCTTATCCATCATAACTATGCCATCCCTAACTGTGACTGCCCAAGGGACCACAACCAAACCATGATGTTACCATTTTTGTTACTACTGAGGCCCATAAGGGACATTTCCTTCAAGTTCTTCTCCATATTGCTTAAATTCCTCACAATTCTATGATGTGGAAAAGTGATGATCATCGATCTATGGAAGATTGACGATCGTTGCAAACCTTTATTACTAGTGCACCTAGCCTTTTATCTTTCAGGCCCATGGACCACTCAACATCCACCCCAACATGACCTAACATCCAACTAGCACTAATTTTAACCTTGGTAACCCACACTAAAGGACAGACCCACTAGTCCACATGTCACAAGATCGCTTGCCCACATTGTTAGAAAATTTGACAAAAGGCAAAATGCAGCAAAGTGAATGCCAATAGAATCTTACATGTATTCCAACTCATATTGGAATATTAGCATGATACCTTACTTCATCTATGGCCCATGAAAAATGAGACCCATACGCCACATGGTAGTGAGGTGCTTGTCTGCTTTATTTAAAAGCCATGCATTTTGAGAAAGCTAGAAAGCGCCTGTCATAGATCTGAGCAAGATCTAATGGTCCAGAAAATTGTGGGAGCCCAAAAGGAAAAATTAAGAGGATATGGAAATATTTTTAGGCTCCTTATTTAATTTATTTTGTATTTCCAATGCATTCAAATGTTTAAAAAGGGGGAAGTGGTCATTTATCATTTGAATTCAAATGTGGTGATTTTGGTGGGAAGGCAAATTTGGCCAATAGAAACTAAAGGGATAGTGATATGTGTAGACTCTAATCTAAATAGTGTCCTAGCATGTTGTAGGTTATCTCAGAGCTACTTAGGTTCCATTACAACTCATTAGGAAACCTTAGGGCCCATTTTGGCCCTTTACAATAATGTAGAAACCTTTACCACACATTAGTATATTGAATAGATGTAGTTGCACTCTCATGTTGAACACGAATATACCTTTCACCATGGAGTATTATATCATGCATTTCCTTAATATTTTCATTCTTTAAAAAATCATAACTTGATTATCAATGTAGTTAGTATAAGGATTTGAATAATAAGCTAATAGATTCTAAGATATCCACCTCAACACCCTCCTTCATAATAGAAGGGATACTAGTGTATGTACACAAAGATGGGGGACCAAAAAGGGGATACGAGATGCTGCTTTTTTTTTTTTGAAATAAAATTTTTAAACTTTGAAAAGAAATTGAATATAGCCTCAAAATCTCAAGATACAACAAAAGATAAAGTTTTAGTCCTTGTAATATAGTTTTGTAAACTACTAATTGAATTTTAGATAGTAGAGTTTAAGATCATGAAAAAGGTGGAGCACACAAAGAGGTGGGTCTGTTTACAATTTTGAATTTCTAGAAGGTTTTCACCCTATAAAGCGTATTTAGTTAAAAAATAGTGCTTCCAAAAGATAACATTAGATCATATTTCATTGAATCTCTGCCTAAGTGTGATTACCTTTTTTATAATTTAATTTTCAAAGATAGTTTTAAATTTGTAGAGAATATTTACTCGAAGACTAGAGTTGTGTTGGAATATTTAGAATAACTGAGGGGGTGGGGGGTGAATTAGTTATCCAAAGTCCAAATGTAAAAATAAAAATTTCCAGTTCTCATAAAACATATATATGCATGCATTGATTAGATCATCCAATAACTCTATAACACTTGTAGATTACCTCCGACTGTTTATTCAAACTTTTTGCACTTTAGGGTAAGCCCCCCATCTTGTTGGCTACAATTAATTACCTCAAAAAGACTTGTAGCTTACTTTCCTAAGATAAAATAAATTTGCAAAAATGTAAGCATGAAACATTACAAAATCATTCACACAAATTTGGCACAACACTTTTACATGGAAATCGAATTTGGGAAAACCCATCAATAACATGCTATCAATTTTTGCTCTTCTAAAGTGAGCTCTATGAGGAGCCAACCCTGTTAAAGGCTACAATGTACACTATTAAATGTGACCTTCATTAAAGGATTTCAATCACCCTATTAGGAATGAGCCTTGTTAGAGGACTATAAACATCCCATGAGAATATCACCCTATTAATGGATTTAATCATCACTATTAGGTCAACCTTAATGGAAAGGATTTATCCAAACTAATATAATGGTTAAAAAATAGTAGTAGAACTTGATCTAATAACAAAACAACCCACTTGTAGATTTTAATCTCTAGTTTAGACCTCCATTTTTCTTGGCATTCATTTCCCTTCATCTCTGATTGCTTGTTCACCCTCTAAGCCTTCATGCTTAGCATGTTAATAGAAGGTTCTTTTTGTTGGGCAGCATGTGAAGCAAAACCTTCATACTTGTCTTTCTCTAGTTTGCACTCTGACAATTTTCTTCTAGCCTTGTATCCCTTAATATAGATAATTTTGATCTTTTTTTCTACTCAATCATAATTGTCCATTTTAGGGTTAGGTTAGATTCATCAAATCCTTGCTTCTTTCCATTTTGTTCCCTCTAGAAACTTCTCTTATAATCCTCATTGGATTCATCTAAAAAATGGTTTATCTTGAATTTTGTGCCACCATCTATTTTTAACATGCTTCACACAATTCAAGAAATCAACTTTTTTGGCTCTAATTTGTGAAATATTTGATTAAACATTTTTTGTTGTCACTCACCATCTATATTGTTCACTAAGCAATAACAATCTTCTAATGCTCTACCAACATTGGTTTTCTTGGCATGAACTATCTCTCTCTTGCTTGGTCAATATATTATTCTGCTGATGCTCAACACTTGCTAATTTTATTTACTCAACATATAATAAACTTTCTTATCAGTTTAAATTGAGTTTTCTTAGCTTACTCTATTTATTCAATCAGGCTTGGCAGACACAATTAACTAAAAACTCTTCTTTTTGTCTAAGGTTAACTATGGTTTCACTTTAGCCTTAAGTACATAAACAATACATTATATTATCAATGTCTAACTTGGTCTTATTTCTCCTTTTATACACCATATAGCTCATCATTTCTCTAGGTATTCTTCTTATCCTTTCTTTTCAAATCATCTTCATTAATCAATCAAATAATAACATTTAGACAAAAAAGCAATTGTCTTCAAGAAAGTAGTAGGTTTGACATTAGTGAAAAAATAATTATTGTTCCATGATAGGCTCCAACACTTCAAAAATATTCTTTTTTCAACAATCTCCCTCTTTGGCATAGATGGAAAACCAAAACCAAAAGGAAACTTAATATCTTTGAAATTTCTCTCTCTATCAATATTTGTTCCTCCTCTATATAGGGTAATGTAAAATATTTCTTAGCATAACTATTTCAATCTCTTCCTCGAGATATTCAATGTATCTCCCTTTTATTTCTATCTCCCTCAAAATTCTAACAAACTAAATCTCCCACTTTGACAACAATGCCAAAGACTTGTTATCTTTTCATGTAGATATCAACAATTTAGGTTCTCCCTCTATCACCTTGCTTGTGACTATAAATCTTCTATTTTAGTTTCTTCTTTACTTTAGGTAGTTCGTAAAGTAAAATCCACTCCATCAAGTTGTAAAGTATGTCATTAAACTTAGTTGATGCAGGGCACTATTCTTGCTTCTTCAAATAGCTTGAGATAGGGGTATCACCCCTAGCTTACCTCTTATATATATTCATGTACATCCTTGGGCAAATCCTTTGTGAATATATCAGCTAACTATTCCTTTGTATTCACATATTCCATTTTCACTTCTTTTTCTTCAACCAACTCTCCCAAATAATGATATTTGATTGCAATGTTCTTTGTATTCGCATGATTTACAAATTTTTTAGATATGACTATAACACTCAAGTATTGTCACAATAGATTACCATAGGTTCAGTGATTTCCTTCTTCATTCCTTTCAGTAACTATTTAATCCATACCAAATTTGTACAACTCACAACAATAGCCACATATTCAACTTTATCAATAGATTGTAAAATATAATTTTTTTTCTTACTAGTCCATGTGAGTAATCTTTTTCCTAAGAAAAATGCTTCACCACTTGCACTTTTCTTGTCATCAATGTTTCCATCCCAATTAGTATCATGTGGGCTCTTAATTTACATTTTTCATTTTTCTTGTAGTATAGACCATACTCTTATGTATGTTTTAGATATTTCATAATCCTTTTGGCATCCATCAAGTGATTTTCCTTAGGATTTGCAGAAAACCTTGCAACGATCCCAACAAATAGTGCTATATTAGGCCTGCTATGAACTACATATTATGATTTCCCAATTGTAAACCTACACAATGTTTGATTTACCTCAGTAGAATCATCAGTTTTAGACAATTTGTGTCTAGTCACCATACGAGTGCTAATTAGTCTTGAATCTTCCATACCATAAGTTTTCAAGATTTCCTTTACATACTTGGATTGAGTGATGTAAATACCATATTTCATTTGATACACTTGTAGTCCAACAAAGAACTTTATCTCTCTGAACATAAACATCTCAAATTATTTCATCATTTCATTAGAAAATGTCTTACACAATGTATCTTGTCCTCCAAATATGATATCATCAACAAATATTTCAGCTATTAAACTTCCTTCACCTCCTTTTGTCTTCAAGTATAGATTGATGCTTTGATAATTCTGAACTCAAAACAAATCTTCACTAGATACTTATGTAGTCTTTGATGCCATGCTCTAGGAACCTTCTTTATAAAAAATGTACAACTTTGTGTAATTTGCATACCATGTTCTTATTGTTTGGATCAACAAATCCTTTAGGCTATTCAATGTAAACCTCCTCTTATAGTATACCTTTTAGAGATGTTGGATTAACATCCATTTAATAAACTTTGAATCCTTTGTGCACAGAGTAAGAAAGTAGAGTTCTTACTCATTCCAATCTAGAAATAGGGGTAAATCTCTCTCCATAGGCAATTCCATATTCTTGTGCATATCCTTTGCAAACTAACCTTGCCTTATTCCTCATCATTTCACCATTCTCATCCAACTTTTTTTTGTATACCCACTTGGTTCCAATAACACTATTGTCCCCTGGTCTAGATATTAATGTCTAGGATTTTTCCTTCTCAATCTAATTAATTTCTTCATTTATGTCTTGAATCCACTCTTCATTCACTTACGCATCCTTCACCGATTTAGGTTCATGTATGTGTCACAAACCTGTGTCATTTCTCAATCTATTCCTTTTTATTGGTCCATCTTCTTTTTTTCCAATGATTTTGTTCAACATGATGATGTCCTCTAACATAATTTGATAGCCTTGGTTGTATTCTTCTTTCTTCAACAATAGGTTATTAATGAAGTTCCATCTCAGGTTCACTAATATGTGCCTCTCTGTCAGGTGTTGTGTCATTCCTCTCTTGTTATATGATCTTAAGATTAGATTGTAAGTTGACTTCTAAATGCAACACACCATCCATTAGATGTGACTTGCCAGCCACTAATTCTTGTTGATTAACAACTTGGATTTTAGAATCATCAATATTGGTAAACATCTCTCCATAGTTGTACACAAATATTTTGTAATCTTCAAGTTCCTCCTTTTGTTCATCTTCAAGCATTTTTGTGTATTCATCAACTTTTATATTTGCATTTTTCACGACTTTGTTAGTGTTAATATTTAAACACTTATAAGCTTTACTTTTAATGGAATATCCTAGAAATATGCCTTCCTAACTTTTAGCATAAAATTTACCTTTTCTATTATGGTTTAGAATATAACATTTGCTTCCAAATACCTTAAAATGTTTGACATTGCGTGAGTGTCCATACCATAATCTAAAAGGTTTGATATTTGTACCTTTCTTCACTTGTACTCAGTTCAAGGTATAGATGGCTATACTTATAGCTTCTCTCAAATATTTCATAGCAACATTCTTCTCCATCATCAATGTCCTTGCACTATCCATCATAGATCTATTTCTTCTTTTAGCTATCCCATTTTGTGGAGGGGTCTTTGGTGTAGAAGCTTGTCTCTTGATTCCTCAATTATTGCAGAAAATATTGAGTGCATTTGATGAAAACTCTCCACCTTTGTCAAATCTTAGAAACTTTAAAATTTTACCAGTTTCCTTTTCAACTCATGCTAGAGACCACTTAAAACATTTGAAAGCCATCAGATTTTTCTTTCAAAAACATCACTGTCATCATTCTAGAATAATCAACAACAAATAGAATGAAATACCTACCACCTTTTTAACTTTGCACATTAATGGGTCCACATAAATCAGTATGAACTAATTCAAAAATTTCTTTTGAATTATGAGTCTTACTCTTAAAACTAGACTTTTTCATCTTTCCTAACTCACATTTTTTGCATATCACATTATCCAGTTTCTTTAGTTTTGGAAATCCTTTGACTCTCTTCATCTTACTAACTCTAACCAAGTTGTCAAAATTTACATGACATAACCTATTGTACCATGGACATACATCATTAAATTTAACAAGACAAGTAGATTTAGTCATGTCAGCGTAAAATAGATTACTTCTAGTCTAATCATCACTTCCAATGAGTTCACCATCACCATCATAGTTCTTAGCCTTCTTATTTCCAAATTCAACTTTGCATGTTGAACTATTCAATTGTGACACACTCAAAAAACTATAGTTACATCCTTTGACATAGTAAGTATTATCAGAAATGATTTTTCTTGGCAATCTTATTGGTCCTTTTCCTTTTATTAGATAGGGCACATCATTACCAAATCTAGCACTATTTTCATTGTAATGCTCAAGGGATTTGAACTTACTTTTGTCTCGAATCATGTGATTAGAACAACAACTATCAATGACCATCTGTCACTTTTTTTCACATAAGATACTAATGTAGTTACCCCATCTTTATCATAATTATCTTGTATAGCAACATAGACAAATTCATCATTATTATCATCTGATTCTTCATTAGATTCTAATTTAGCAATGTAGCAAGCCTTCTTTCCTTTATCCTTGGAGTTTTTGCTACTCCTATCTCTTTTACCCCTATATTAGTCTCCAGTTCTATTGTTTGACTTCCTAGGACATCTTCCTACAATATGACCAACTTAATTATAGCTAAAACATATGATTGGTAACTTACTTTTATATTTTACTTTTCCTCTAAGAAATCTCCTAGCCAAAAATGCTTCAAGCTCTTCTAGATCTTCATCATCTGTATCACTATCACTAGAAACATATTTGGCCTTCTAGATTTCTCTTATCTTTAGGTTCATTTAGTGTCAGTTTATCTTTAAAAGCATAGTCCACAATCTGAGTTTTGAAATTATCAAAATTTGAAAGTTCAAAAGTGGTTAGACTATGAACCAGTCCTTTAAAGGTCAATATTATCACCATGATTACACCTTAGTTCTTGTATAGTAGAGACTCTAATAGCATAGATCAGCAATAGGGTTATCAACACTTTTCTGATCATAATCTCATCTTGAATCTTTCCATTGGATCCTTTAATTTTATTTACAACATCCTTGATTCTTTCATAATACTAGACTATAGTCTCACCTTTTTGCATTCTCATGTCATCAAATTTTCATCTAAGACTTTTTGATTTGGCTCTTACCAAATTCTTATCTACTCTATGGATCTTATTTAGGTTATCCCATATTTGTTTAGTAGAAGTAAATTCTTTGATCTCATCAAACTCTAAATAGCTAAGGGTAGATGCAATCTCCAACATTGTCTAATTGTGTTCTTTCTTCTCTTTTAGTTGTTGAGCAGTAAGGGCTCCATTCAGTTCTACAAACTCAGTGGACATAGTTGACATTGAAAAATCTCGAAGTCCTCCCATATATAGCTTCATCAAACATTTCCATGCAAGAAAACTTTCCTTGTTTTACTTGGCTACCTCCTTTTGGTACATTTGATCTTCAGCTTGAAGTAGCTTCAAATTGTTTGCTCACAAGCAACAATAGCTTTGATACCAATTATTGGAATATTTAGAATAATTGAGAGGGGGATTGTAAGAATTTTCTTTAGGGAAAGACTCACCCAAGATCGTAGAACTCAAACACAACCACAATAGTAGACCAAAAAAGAGTATGATCAAGATATCAAAGTATGTCCTCATACATTGCTCTATATTGTATGTACAAACACACTAGGAGTGCCTATATATAAAGGCCTCTTAGGAAACTCCTAGAATTTGTCTAGAAAGAACTAGGAGATAAGATAAGCATGATAACTAAGCACATGCCTTATCCATCATTCTAAATGATAGGATAAGAATGATGAGTTGTATCTCAAGTGGAGATGTTGTAGACACCATGTGCTTAATTAGTGTGCTAACTCCTATATTGTAGACACCATGTGCATAAAAGAGGTGTGAAATCCTGTGTTGTCAACATGACAACTCACAAGAGTATGCATACTCCTAGGTGACTAATAAATAAATCATAAAAATATGGATTAACCTAAGTAAACTTAAGTAAGTGTAAATAGTAAATACTTATTTACACCAACAAGCCAGCCCGCCACCCTCGCCTCCCTCCCTTGCAACTTAGGGGAATGCACTTAATCTTATGAAAGCTATAATGAAAATGCATGATGGGTCCCAACTACTAGGCAATCTTAGGCACACATGTACATAATGAAAATGCAATCTCTCATAAAGTGGAGAAAGTGGGAAAACCCCATGGGAAAAACCCTCCCCGAAAAAGAGAGATGAAAAGAAATGCATGGATGGATGGAGCAGTCAAGAACCCCCCCAACCACTCCCCCCAAAAAAGAAAAAGAAAAGGAGAAGAAGGAGATGAGGTAGTGCCCATCCTAAAACTAGTGTGCCAATCAGTGAGAAATGCTTCAATATAGAAGCTGATCGATGACCATTGAATGCCATTCCTCCTCTTTGAAAGAAACAAATGGAAGGGTACAAAGGAGATGCATCCTCTATATGGAGAAAGAATCTCAATCATGTAATATATCTCTAAAACTTGTTCAAATTTCCTTGTGTCAATATTGATGGCTACTCCCTCCAACAGTGCTAAGAAGAATTGTAGATCAAGCAACGAGTGATGTAGAACCTATTTCAAGGAACCAATAGTTTTATCAAGTGACAAAGATACCTTCAAAAATTGCTATACATAAGGATCCATAATCGAATCAATCAATAAAGGCTGATCATGTAGAGAGTGGACATGAGGATCAGAGTAAGCCTTTGCAATAGTTGTAGAAGGATTGTCCTCAACAAAGAGAAGTGATAGATCATCAAAGAAGTCCTCCAAATCTACTGTGTATGACTCCATGAACAAACCTAAAATGTCCGTCAAGAAGTCATCACCTAAGGCTGGAAGTGGAAGACAAAGTGTAACCTACTATGCTAAAATACATGAATCTATCACTATAGTAATACATGAATTATTTGGCTCAAAGAGAAGACATATATCATTAATAGTGTCTCCCACATCTTTAATGTGAGACTCTAAAAATAGGCCTACGATGGCAAAAGGGAAGTCATCACATGAAGGTAAAGTAGGAGGATATAAAGAGTCCTGTTGCACTGAATCTGAAGTATTTGTGGCCAGACTAGGATCAATAGGATCAATAGGAGCATCTAGAGGTGTGATCTCATTTGGAGTTGAAGGTATGATAACTAGAGTGATTAGATGTAGAATATCCTTTAGAAATGGATGAACACATGGATCTCCATATTCTTCCCAAATAGCCATCAAAATATCATGAGGAAAATTTGTCATTCTTGCCATTCTAAGAAGAGCAAAGGATTCCTTGCCCATACTATGATACAAAAAGTGACAGAGTTACAAAAGATATGCCCAATTAAAATGTGGTGACAATGAATAGAGATAAGAAAGTGATTCTTGATGATCTCTTAGATGATAAAGTATCAAACTGACATGTGTGACAAGACTCCATGAGATCAATCGATGAACCCCCCATAATGCAAAAGAGATCAATCAACCACCCCAATGTATGATTTAGGAACTTTATATCCACTTTCCAATTTAGGGCTTATTTCTAAAAGTAATATTTCTATCCATAGAACTTATAATCAGATTGTAGATCTAGGAACTTGATTATGTGTCTAGATGAGGCCATACAAAGCATTTGAAGTGGCAAAAAATGAGATTTGTAATTTGTACAAAAAATTAGGAATAGAGATCTCAAACTACCTTCAACAATATGTAGATCAAAAAATTCTAACAAAGAACAAAAAAAATTGCTCAAAGAACTGAGTCCGTATGAGGGAGATATCACTGTTTGAAAATCATTGTTGTTATTATTTTTCCTGAATTGCCTCCACACCTCCAAAAACCAAATGATTCTAGATTTCACCTCAGATGTCCAATTTTGATGAAACAAAGTTCAATTTGGAGGCTTTTTGACATTCTAAATGTGATGCAAATATTTGATTTGCACCAACAAGCACCAAACTTCACTTGCAAAAAAATCTTTCCTATGGCCCAATGGCCAAAAAAGTTTCCAAAAAATAATGCAGATTTGAAAAAATAGCAAAGATGTAGATGAAAAAAAATGTAGATCTAAAAATTAAATGTATAGATCTGAAATGATCATACCAATTCTGCAAATTGGTCCTTTGGGTGTCAATTTGCAAAAAAAAAATTGCCTCATGATTGACTATGGGTATGGTAGTTGAATTTATAACTGATTTTCACCAAATTAGCATTCTACATGCAATGGCAAGGTTAGATCTGGCTCTAGATGCTCCCAATAATAGTAATACATCAGATTCAAGCTTAGGTGATGAAACAAGAAGATGGTCTCGAATAGCTTTGTGAAGAGAGATTCTCCAAGAGCTCTGATACCATGTATGCATTTCGTATAGCTCTGATACCATGTAAGAATTTTTCTTAGGACAAGATTCACCCAAGATCGTAGAACTGGAACATAAGCACAACAATAGACCAAAAAAAAGTATGATAAATGTATCAAAGTATGTCCTCATACATTGCTTTGTATTGTATGTACAAACACACTCGGAGTGCCTATATATAAAGGCCTCTTAAGAAGCACCTAGAATGTCTCTAAAAAGAACCAAGAGATAAGATAAGCATGACAACTAAGCACACATCTTATCCATCATTCCAGATGATAGGATAAGAATGATAAGGTGTATCTCAAGTGGAGATGTTGTAGACACCATGTGCATAAAAGAGGTGCAAACTCCTATGTTATCAACATGACAACTCACAAGAGTATGCATACTCCTAGGTAACTAATAAATAAATAATAAAAATATGCATTAATCTAAGTAAACTTAAGTGTAAATAGTAAATACTTATTTAAACCAATAGGGATGTTGAATCAATTATACAAGGTCCAAATGTATAAATAAAACTTTTTCGTGCTCATCAAACATATATATGCATGCATTGATTAGATCATCTGATAACTCCATAAGTCTTGTAGCTTACTATCTTAGGTAAAAATAAATTTGTAGACATGTAACCATGAAATATCACAAAAAATTTCACACTATTTTGCACTAGGATTTTATGTGGAAACCCAATTTGGGAAAAATCACTAGTAACATGCTACCAATTTTCACTCTTCTAAAGTGAGCTCAGTGAGGAGCCAACCTTGTTAAAGGTTAGAATGCACAATGATAGATGTGACCTTGATTAAAGAATTTTAATCATCCTGTTAGGAGTGAGCCTTATTAGAGGACTTTAAAGAATCCCATTAGAATGTCACCCTATTAAAATATTTACTGATGACTGTTAGATCAACCTTAATCCAAAGGATTTATCTAGACTAAAACAATGATTAGAAAGTAGTAATAGGACTTGATCTAATAGCAAAATAACTCATTTGTCAATTTTAGATTTCTTATTCAATTCTCCATTCTACTTGGAATTTATTCCCCTTCATCTATGATTTCTTGTCCACACTTCAAGCCTTCAACTCCTTAATCCTTCATGCTCAGTATGCCAATAGTACATTCTTTCCTTTGTCCACCATATGAAGAAACATCTCTAGACTTCTTGTCTTTCTCTTGCTTGCACTCTGATATTTTTCTTCTGGCAATGTATCCCTTAATATAGAGAATTTTAGTCTTTTTCTACTCAATCTGAATTGTCCATCTTAGGTTTAGGTTAGATTCATCAAATTTTCCCTTCTTTCCATTTTGTTCCCTCTAGAAACTTCTATTACAATCCTCATTGGATTCATCTCATAAAATGTTTATCTTGAATTTTGTGCCACTAGCTAACTTTAAAATGGTTCACACAATTCAAGGAATCAAGTTTGTCAACTTAGATTCATCAAATCTTTGATTAAACTCTTTTTTTTGTCACTCAACATCTATACTATTCATTCAACAATAACAGTCTTCTAATGCTTGGCCAAAACTGCATTGCTCAATATGAACTAACTCTTTCAATATTGTTATTCCCTTGATGTTTGACACTTACTTTCTTTACTCAACACTTACTAAACTTTTTGCTCAGCCTAAACTAATTTTTCTCAACTTACACTATTTACTTGGACAGGCTTGGTAGACATAAATTATTACAAATTCTTCGTCTTGTCTAAACTTAAGTATTCTTTCACTTAAGCCTTAAGTAGATAAACAATACATCATATCATCAATGTCTAACTTGGTATTAGTGCTCCTTTTATGCACTATAAATCTCAACCTTTCTCTATGTACTCTTGTTATCCTTTCTTTTCAAATTATCTTCATTAATCAATCAAATGATAGCATTTAGACAAAAGAGCAATGTTCTTACCACCAAGTAGCAGGTTTTACATTAGTGAAAAAATAATGATTTTTCTATGATAGGTTTGAACACTTCAACAATCTTTTCTTTCCAACAAGTTGTTTGTATTTCTACAACAACGAAGACAATTCCAAAAATAATGGGTTTAGAACAATATTTAGTTTTCAATATTGCTTGCCATATTGTTTTCCAGAATAGAAAAAATTGATTTGCAAGCTTCTTTTTTTCTTTCAAAACTATCAATACATAATTATGTTTAAAATATGTAATTATTTTTTATTATTTTAAATCCAAAGCCTTTTACATTGTCAAATTAATAAATTTATATTTTTAACCATTATATGGACACACAATAAGTAATTAAAATTATTTCATAAGGTAAATTTTGAATATAAAAATATATAAAATTAGATAAATATGATATATTTTATGATTTGTAGAATGTCCACCTAATATGAAGGTCTACTTTGATTTTTTTCAATTATTATTTTAAATTAATTTATTTATTAAGCTTATTCTAAATCAATAAAAAAAATGCATCATAAATTATTTGAATATCATAAAATCACAAATATAATGTATATTAATGATAATTAAATATTAATTATCAATTATAACAATTACTAATTTTTTGTTTGTAATTTTCTATATCATTTTCCTTCAACTAGTTTTTTATTTAATTATTATTTGAAATATTTTTTAAAAATAAAAATAAAAATGATATATTATTTGGCTCATCACTAGAGAACAAATTCATCATATGCATGATAAACTAATACCTTTATGAAGGGCCTATAAAACACATAAAAGAGAGAACCAGTGTAAATTTTAATAATAAGAAGTTGAACAATAGTCATTAACATTATTCATTACAACATAATATTTAGAAATCATATTAGAGTAAGTTAAAACAAAGCATATTTCAAAATGCTCACCATCTGTAGACATAGTGGCTACCTTTATTGGATTTAAGCAAAAATTCTTTTCCATTGGAAGCCAACCAAAGCAAACAACTATAAATTCATATCGAACTTGTATTCTTTCTCCTTATTTTTTGTCTACTTCTGCAAAGATGGCTACAAGTACAACTATAGTTTGAAATATTGAGTGGTAGGGACATATTGGGGATTGTCAAAGGGTACACTATTTCAAAATGGCTAATTTAAACTTACATGCACAAAGTAAACTCCTATACAAACTACAAGTAAACTAAGAGGTGAATTCTGCATGTGAAAACTTACCATTTTCTTATTCTTATTAATTTCTCTACACAAAACTATTGAATAAAGAAATAAAACTCTCCTAGCATAATAAAGCAAATTAACTACCAAAGATCATGCATTGAAATTAGCCTAGTAAAAATGCACAATAACTTCTATTCAAACACTTGTAAACTATAACAATGGTGGTGGAACTAGAGTCGTGAATGACATCAATCTTCAATTTTTTCACTATAAGTTCCCTAATAAACACATATTCAAGATGCTTGAGTATTTGATTGAATACCTGAAAAAAATAATTTGACATGGAATCCATGATTTGAGGATCCAAAATGGGAGCATTGGAACAACATATGGACATCCATCAAAGCATATAGGATACATAAATTATGTCAAATTTTTATAGCGGCAACAACACTTGTAGGCATGTATGCAAGATTTATCAAGTTAGACAAGGAATATGAACTGTTTGATGAAATGCCCCAAGGAACTATGGTCTTATGGTGACTACAATGATTTCTATGATCAAATATGATCTTTATGAGAAGGTTTTAGAAATTTTCAATCAAATGCAATCGACAAAGTATAGCTAGACTCCACAACCTTTACCATCATCTTAAATGCCCTTGCCAAAATAGGAGCCTTGAAATAAGGAATGAACATTCATCAAAGCATAAAAGATAGCTAACTTTTGACAGACATTGTAGTTGCAACTTTGTATTTTGATAGACATTATAGTTGCAACTTTTTAGACTTGTAAGCAAAATGTTAGTTTATGGACAATGCACTTGAACCGTTTCACAAAATACTACAAATAAATGTGTCATCTATTGGAAGTAGTGGTAATTCTGAGAGGTGGTTGAATCAAACTAGTAGATTTTTCTTAATTTTAAGTCAATTATTTTCTTAATTTTAATTCCCTTATTATAATTTTTTGGAATGAGCATAGATGTTATTAAAAATAATAGTATACATATGCACTATGGGTGGGGGAGTGGAAGGTTGTTTGAACAAAGGTCTGGGCATAGCTAGGGCTTCCTAAGCTAGTGGATCAACCGATGGAGGTGGTGATTCTGAGGATATGGATCCAAATGAATGGTGGGTTATGTAGATTTGGTTGGCTTCTTGTAGATATGCTTGAGGGGCAAGATGCTTTGGCTTACAAAATATTGGAAGGTGTCGAGAAGAAATATTTTGGCTTTGGCTTTAGGATGATATGGGTTATGCCTTCCTACAACTTCCTCTTTACTTAGCACAGTAGTTTGATTAGGCATCAGTGGTCTAATGAGTTTTTCCTTCCTTGGGTTTCTAATATTGGGGAACCTAGTGTTATTTGTAGGGTTGTGCCTTACCCAAATGTTTTCTTCTATGGGTTGTTCATAATTGTTGGGTTGGTAGTCATAGCATGGAGATCTCACTCTAGTGTTTTGATCTTTCCCTTTCAGCATTGGGAGGAGTCATTTAGGGATACTCCCTTTGGTTCAGGTTGTCTTAGGAGAGATTTCTTTCTAGATCTTCGATTGAAATGTGGAGGCAGATCATGTGGGTTTAGGAGGCTCTACCCTCTATGCTTTGGTGCCCCTTCATATAGGTTCTATCTAATCCTCCCTCCTCTAGTGGTATGGGATATGTTAACTTGTTCTTCAAGGCCTATTACTTTGTCTGACTGGGTTTTGTGTTTTCCTCTTGGAGGGTTATGAAACTATTTCATTTTTATGGAGTTGATGGCCCTCAATTGATTGCATTCTTTCAAGGTTTTTAGTTTATGGATGATCTATGCTCTGAACCATATGTGGATTCTTTTGGTTTGTCACCAAGAAGATGTTGGTAATTTAAATGGGGCCTCCTTGGCTCATTTTTTGTTTTTGGTTGATAAATTTTTCTTTGTGTATGGAGTTTCCTCCCCTCATGCAGGTTGGTATCTTGTTTTTTTCATCTTTACAAGGTCTCTATGCTATCTTTGTTTTCTTCCACCAATTGCTTCTATTGAGGTGAATCCCCTCCTTAGGTATGCTTGGCTCCTCCAAGATGATTTCAAGGTGTAGGGTTGCCTTCTAATCCTATCTCTTCATTGCTTAATTCAGATTCAGGTGAAGGTATCATCTTTTGAGGTGGTGATATTATGTGTTGGAATTTTATTGGAGGAAACTCTAGACCTTTTCTTTATTGGACTTGTGGGAAGATTCTAAAGTGGTGTTGTTTGTGGATTCCCCTCTTTAGCTTTCTTTTAAGGTTATCTTATTTGAAGAACGCTTGGATGATAGTTTTTGGTATTCTTCTTCTATGGGTTTGGGGCACTCCTTCAAAGTGGACTTGGACTTTCCTTGGTCCTTTTTTCTTGTTTTTGGTTAGAGAATGAAGCTAGTATGGGGGATTATCCCATGCTTTTCATGATGGTACTCCTGAACAATTTTCTTCAAAGATGAGTCATTTCTCATTTTTAGAATCTAGAATTGGGCAGGGCTGTGATATAGCAACTTTTCACTATTTTAGAAAAGAAGCATTTGTAGGGTAATAAAATTCAAAAAAAATGGAATATCAGGCAAGTGATAAAAAGTGAGCTCCAATTTTGTGATTTCAGAAATAAAAAAACCTTCTATGTCCAATTTTCCAATTTTGTTGAACACAAAATTTCAGCCTTCCATTTTCATGATTTCACACAAGGCAGAATCTTTTTTTGCCTAATTTCACAATTTTATAGCCCATAATTTCCTAGCAAACCAATTTAATGATTTCTTGAGTCATTAAGTAGTTTTGTCTTGATTTCAGGACTTTGTAGGATGGAGAATTCTTCAAGACTAAAATAGAAAAGATCAATGTTAAAAGGAAAATACACAAAATTGTTTCTTCATTCTCATGATAGGAAATGCAAGAAAAATAGCTAGGTATATTTTTTGGTCTTAAGTTTGTACTAAATTAATTGTGACAATAACTTTATGCTAGCATGTGTGAAAGGATGGTCAAAGTTAATGCATTTATTACTGTTGTTAAGATGACACCATGAGGTCACTCATTAACAACATTCTTGTAGTATAGTTTTTGTGTTTCTTGTGTATAAGTTTCAAGGATACATAACCATGGGATTTACAATTCAAACTTATAATCTAGAGGATGATTGAAGGCTTTTCTTGCAACCAGATTTGACTCTGACCTACAAAGACTAGTTTGATGTTCTCAATAACATTTATGCTACCACTTGGGAACTATGAACCAATTATTCGATCATTTCTAGTGACAACCATGAATCTAAGTTTAATAAAGATAAGGAAAAAGTTTGTGACATTCTTGTAGAGTTCAAAGATCTTTATTTTGATGAGATTCTTGACATGATGTGGGAATTAACATTTTCCTGAATTTTTTAAGGTTTTGTTATTGTAAATTTTGGTGAATGGTTGTAATTAGTTATTTAGTTAATTTATTTTTGTATAGGTATGAATCCTTTTACACACTTTCATTTCCTATAGGAAGTGGTAGTAGGACCTTAGAATAGGATATACAACAAGAGATTAAAAAATATTAAAAAAACTAATAGATATATGTATATATACAACTTAGTATAGATATTGCAACTACTGATGATCCAATTGTACTCATTTTTAGAATTAAAAAATAGTGCTCTATTTCTATTTCAAAGTCTGGGAATTGATCACCAATATTTTTGTTTATGAATTATCCTCTTGGATTCATATTGTTTTTAATAGATTGAAAATGGGGCAAACCCCGAATAAAAAAAAAGCATATGCAACTATATGTTTTGTGTAATTGGTCTTCATCTTTTGAAGTTAAATATAATTAACTAGGGCTTTATGAATTTAATTTCTAATCCAACAATTGATGGTAGCACACCCATCTCCAAGAAGATTGATATTTATAATAAATATTGAAATTGACTCTATTCTCCCAATAGAAAAGGACTAGTCTTTTGTTTCTTCTAAAGAAAATTATTGTTTTGTAGAAGGTGGTATTCTTTATCTTATCCATCTACATAAATAGTTTATTACACTTGATTACTTATTTACATTCAAATCATTCACATTTGGTTTCTCCTTAAGAAGATACTTGCCAACTCAAGAGTATCATTTATAACTTAGTCTAAGTTATTAATCTTTAATCATTTCTCAAGAAGCATAAGTATAGGTACAACCACCTAGGTTTTTTAGATCCTAAAGTGTGGAAATTAAACAATTGTGATTTAGTCTTCTTCATTGGCCAAAATTGTCTTGAGATTCCTAGCAGTGAGTAGGAATGGTTTGTAGGAATTCAATCAATAACTTTGAGAACCAATATATTGGTGACTCTATTGGGGAGAGTTTCTCACAATTTAGTTTGTTAAGCTACCTAGAAATTGCAATTTTGCAAACCAAAGAAAGAAGTTTTTGCACATTGCTAGAGACAAGGACCTAGAAGATCTAGTGGTGGATCCTCTGAGAAGAGTTTGTGACTCTATTTGTAATTTATGTATATATGTGTTTATGAATGATCATCAATTTGTAATTGAAAAGAAAGCACCAATAAACATTTATCCCTAAAATTTATGTGGGGAACAAGATCAATTCATTATGGAACATAATATATTGATTATACTCCCATCAAAAGAAATAGAAAGGAAAAAAAACCATTAATATGGTAGAGAAAGAGAGACTTGTGTTGATCATCCAGACAATAATGAACAAGGGGAGGAAAATTCATTTCACAATATAGGTTTATTCCTTAATCAAGAATAGCCTAAAGCTCATCAAGTAGATGATGAGATAGATGAGGAAGGCGATGATGATGAAGAAGATGAGATTAATAAAAACTCACAACAACTAATAGAATCTCTTCAAATATTTTTATGCTTGAGAAAAGGGCCAAAATTTGTAAGAAAAGTTCCTACTAAGCTGCCGGATAGAGAAGGCCTCAAGAAGGATGAAACAATTGATCCAAAAAAAACTAGAGAGAGAGAATGAAAAGAGAAATATGAGTCATCTAAATACACTCATTAAAAGAAGAATTTTTCATCTAATACTATACGTAATCATCCTTTGTATATTAAGAATGGAGGGATATATCATGATAGAAATAATGTGCCTAATCAAAATAAGAATAAGAGGGATAAGACTGATGGTGATTGGAAAAAAAGTCATACTAATAACCAAAATAATATAATGAATAATGAAAGAAGATAAAACTTTTCACCATGCAAATCAAGGAACAAAGGCTCCAATGATAATTGGAAGATACAAAAAAATAGATTTAACAAAGGATAGTAGGTTATCAAAACCTTGTATCAAATGATATGAGAACTACTACACCAAAATTCTCTAGAGAAGAAAATCAATCTACTAAAATACATGTGATTAATCTAAAAAATATTGTTGAAAAATTTGAAGAAGATAATGAAAAAATATTTATGAACTTATTTATCCATACATTGACCAATGATGCTATAGAAAGGTAAAGATGGCTTCCTAATAAATCTAGATCAAGTTGGCAAAAATTTGTTGACCTTTTTCTTGAGCAATTTAGAAATTATATTGTAACCTCCTTTTCCTCACATCAATTAGCTAGTTTGAAAATAATGCCAATGAATTATTTTTTGAGCTTAATAAAAGGTTTAGTAAAGTTCTAAATAGGACACTAGAAGATATTAGACATGTTGATTCATTCCTAATATATTTTTACTTAACTGTTTTTGAAAGTAAGACTCATTATGAAATAAGTTGCATAGACTAAGCACTTTAGATGAAGCCTTTAAATTGTAATGACAATTGAAAATGATAGTAAAACTGCTAGTAAATTTGGCAGAAGAGATGACATAATATTATATGATCCTAAATCCCCTAAGAAAAATAAAGATGAAGATAATGTTGGAAAAAATTGATTAACTATGTATTGTCTTTGATATTACACAAAATGTCATATCATTGCTAGTCAGTATATGCCAAGCTCACTTAGGCATTGAAGACAATTTCCTATGTTTCTCGAGCATTCCAGAGTTTTCCTAGTTCAGAAGACAATGTATACCAAGGTCACTTGGGTGACAAAGAAAAGTTTCCAAAAGTTGAGTGTTAACCTAGCTCACTCGGTTAATGAAGGAAATGTTGGATAGAAGCAATCTTAACTAAGATCACTTGGTTACCAAAGAAACTTTTTGAATATACAATGTTAGCCGAGTTCACTTGGTTAACACAAGAAAATCACTTTGAGTTAGTAACTACCAAGCAGGGTCAGCTAACAAAGGATTTTCTTAGTTTTTCATATTGAGTTCAATTGAATTGTTTGCTAATTCTAGCCAACTAAGAAGATGAATATTAATTATTCTAAGTTGTATTCATGTTGACTTGACAATGGGTAAGATATAAATATAAGTTGAAGTTGAGGATTGAATGTGTGGAACATAATTGAAGATTTTGATGATGGTTAGAGGAAACGAATAAGAAGAATATCCTTGTTGAGATACAAAGATACATTTGATCAAGAAGGATCATGTATACAAGCCAAAATTGTGATCTATAATTAGAGTTTCATTGTACCAACAATTGGGTCATTTCATTATTACTCTCTAACCATTATAGCAGCGATCTAAATCTCTTAACCGACTTGGCATATCATCTATTTGTAAATCCTCTAACAAGGTGGCATTTCTATTGAATTGTCTAAAGACCTCAAAGAAGCCCACTCCTAATAGGGTGGTTAAATCCTCTAATAGGGTCACACCTAATAGTGTGTTTTGTAACCTTTAATAGGGTTGTCTTCTAACAATGCTCACTTTAGAAGATGGAAAATTAGTAACTAGTTGTAATTGGTGGTTTTTCCCAAATTGGGTTTCCACATTAAATTATAGTGTTCATGTTATTTCTCTTATGTATTTGCAACTAAGTTAAAGTAATATCAATCACAGATAATATCTTAAGATTTTCATGTTAAGCATTTTCCAAGCTATTCTATTGTTTACCATGTTACAACATTTTTCTTATGTGTTTATCAAGTTACAACATAGTTTAGTCTTGCTTTATATTGACATCTAAGGGATCTAAGATGTATTTTTGTGGTAATTGATTCAACCCTCCCCTCTCAATTACTCCTCTAATATTTCAAAAAATTGGTATCAAAGCTTTTGTTGGTTATAGAGAAGGTTTTTAAGAATCAAATCTAAAGATCATGATGTGTTACAAGAGACAGACTCCCAAGTTAAACCTAGACAATTTTGCAGCTTGGCAAGGACTTATGAGGTTACATTTGGCAACTATTAGTGATTTAGGTTGTAAATATCTAGATAGTAAATACAAGACTCATACTATAACATTATTAGTTGAAGATATTTCTAAAAAGAAAAATCATATCATCATGATGATTGGCATTGCTTCTACTCTTATTTATGTTGAATTTGATGAACTAAAAATTTGCACTATAGCTTATGACATGTGGGTCAAACTAAAAGCCATCCATGGAGGAGATCATAATATAAGAAGTGCTAAAGTTGAAAGTCTCATAGAATAATTTTATTAAATGAAGATAAGAGAAGATGAAAATATTACAAAATATGTTGAGTGAATTAAAGCAAGTGTGAACACAATCAAAGCATGTGGAGGAGACATTGATGATAAAACACTTGTAAGAAAGGTACTTAGAAACATTTTTCATATCCATGCAATTAGAGAGTCTGCTATTCAAGAACCAAAATGTGATCAAAATAGAAATATAATGTTGGATTCTCTAGTTGGAAGATTGACAACTTTTGAGTTGGATAACTATGATAACTATGTCCCTAGTTCCAAAGATATTGAATCTGCATTTGAAGCCAAGATTTCACTCAATAAAAAGGGTAAGAAATCAAAAGCCAATCAATCAAAAAGTGAAGAAGAAGAAGAAAGTTCAGACAATGATCTTGAAGTTATTGAAGCCCTACTTGCAAGGAAATATTCCAAAGGAAGAGGAAATTACAAAGGTATCTATTTTTCTTGTGAAGAAGTTGGTAACATTGCTTCAAGGTGCCCAAACAAAAAAGAATAGGATGAAAAGAAAAATAATAAGTTTAAAAGAAAGAAGGAATTCAAAAAATACAAGGGCTGCAAGGACAAAGGTAGGATAGCTTGTTTTATGGCTAAAGATTATAATAATATTGAACATGAAATGGTATATATTGTTGTAAAAGATGAATTTGATGATGAATGAGATAAAATGGCTCTTATCTCTCACATTAGAAAAAATGATACATGGATTATTGATAGTGGCTACTCACATCATATGACTAGAGATAAAACAAAGTTTGAGCACATGGAACATTATGATGGTGGTAGTATCAGATTTGGAAACAATGAACCTTATTGCATAAAGGAAAAATGATATATCTCATTAACCAATGAACTTAGATGTGACAATGCTTATTGGGTTGAAGGACTAAAGTGTAATATATGAGTGTGGAAAAATTTAATAACATTGGATTAAATGTAGAATTCATGAATGGTGAAGGCCAAACTACTGGATGGAAAAAGAAATCTGGTTGGATCTGGCAAACAAACAAAAGGTAATATATTCTATCTACATCTTAGTGAAAGTTAATGTTGTATTACTCAGGTAGAAGAAAGTTGGTTATGGCACAAAATATTATGTCATGTAAACTTTGATAACCTAGTCATGATCAGAAATAATAGAAGAGTAAGAGGTACTCCTAGGTTGAGGAAACCTGATATGAGTCTATGCAAAAATTTTCAAATTGGTAAGATGGGAAAAAGTAGTTTCAAAAGCAAAAACTATCATTTTGAAGAATTCTTAGAGCTTTTACATACAAACTTATGTGGACCTATTGGAATAGAGAGTTATAATGGAGATAAGTTTTTCATTCTATTTGTTGATGATTATTCTATAATTATGACTATAATGTATCTAAAAGAAAAATATGAAGCTTTTCAAAAATTTAAGTAGTATTTGGAAAGAGTAGAAAAAGAAACTAGAATGAAGTTGAAATGTTCGAGATTAGATAGAGGTGATGAATTCATTTCCAATGAGCTCAATGACTTCTACATTGAAAAAGAAATTATGAGATAGGTATTAGCCCTTGGTACACCTCAGCAGAATGCTATAGCTAAAAGAAGGAACAAATCCATCATGGATTGTGGAAGAACATTGATGATAAAAAAGAATGTTGAAATTAAATACTAGAAGGAAGCAATTAATTAATGCAGTGCATACCTTGATTAGAGTATAGTTGAAGAAAGACTCAAATCAAATTCCTTATGAACTATGGTATGGATACAAACCTAATGTAAGTTATTTGAAAGTATTTGGCAACAAATGTTATATCTTGAAAGAATCTATAAAAGGTAAATTTGATGTCACAGGTGATGAAGGCATATTCTTAGGATACTCTTGAAAAAGTAAAGCATGCAAATGTTTAAATTTTTCTACCTATAAAATTATAAAAAGTGCACATGTGAGAATTGATGAGTTTGCAAAAGGGAGTGAAGAAGAGAGCAACAAAAAACCTGAGGACTACGAAAGATTTGTTTACTATGAAGCTGATACTCTGCCAAATCTATCTAGAAATTAGAAGGCCTCACCTACCAAGTTCCCAAAATCTCCAAAAGCTATGGTATTGCAATCAGTGCAACCTGAGTCATGATCTAAAGGAATCAAATCATAGTCAAAAGCTACCAAGTTTTGGCTAGATCAAACTGAGTTTGGTGGACCCAAGTCACAAATAGTGGGACCCAAGCTTAATATAGAAGATCATGAATAAATCACTAAAAAGAACTCTAAATCCAAACTACCTATGTTATCAAGATATATTAGAAAGCATCATGCATCTAGTCAGATCATTGGAGACAAGTCATATGGAACAATGACAAGAAACAAATTGAAAGGTACATGTTTTGTTGCTGAATTTGAACCTAGAAATCTTGAAGATGCTTCAGATAATGAAAGTTGGACTGAAGCAATGAATGAAGAAATAAAACACATAGAGATGAATAAAACATGGACTCTTGTTCCTAGACACAAGGATAAAAATGTAATTGGCACAAAGTGGGTATTTTGAAATAAGATAAATGAAGACAGAGAACTTTCCAAAAATAAAGCAAGGTTGGTATGTAAAGGTTATTCTCAAGAAGAAGGTATTGATTATGGTGAAAATTTTTCTCTTGTTGCAAGATGAGAATGTGTTAGAACTTAAATAGCATATGCAACTCATAGAGGTTTTAAGGCTTATTAAAAAGATGTAAAATCTACATTGTTGAATGGAATTCTTGATGAGGAAGTCTACATAAAACAACCTGAATATTTTGTAGATCCTAGAAAAAGAGATATGGTCTAAAAATTACACAAAGAATTATATGGTCTCAAGAAAGCTCACAAAGATTGGTATGAAAGACTTCATAACTACTTGATAAAGATTGGTTTTCAAAGAACCAATGATAGTAGTAATCTGTATATCAAAGAAGGACCAAACAAGAAGATTGTGTTGGTAGAAATAGTTGTGGATGACACTCTATTTATAGGAAATGTTGGCTTGTGCAAGGCATTTTGGGAAGAAATGAATAAATAATTTGAGATGTCTATGTTTGGAGAGACAAAATCCTTTGTTGGATTACAGATCTAGCAGAAGAAATATGGTAGATGAATTACTCAATCTAAATATATTAAGGAGATACTAAAGAAATTTAGAATGCAAGACTGAAGACTACTTAGAACTCCTATGCCTACTCGACATAAGCTATCCAAAAATGATGATTCCAAGAAGGTAGATTAGACCACATATAGATCAATGATTGGAAAATTGCAGTATGTAGTGCATACAAGGCTTGATATTGCATTAGCAATCAGTATGGCAGTAAGATTCTTAGCAAATCCCAAAGAAAATCACATGATGGAAATCAAAGGAATCATGAATGGTTTATGGTACAAAAAGGAGGTAGTTTGGATTTAAAAGTATTCATAGATGTTGATTGTGCAAGAATTGTTGATGAAAAAAAGAGAACCAATGGTGGAGCATTCTTCTTTGATAAAAGACTAGTATCTTGGACAACCAAGAAACAAAATTGTATTTATTAGGTCATAGAAAAGACAAAATATGTGTTAGTAGAGTAAATTTTTCTAATATTGTTTGGTTCAAATAACTTTTGGCAGGTACGAGGATAGAGATCAGGGATCTAGTGGTTATATACTGTGATAACACCAATGCAATTAATACATCCAAGAATCTAGTGATGCAAGATAAAAAGGTAAGATTGGAATATGTAAATACAAAAGAACAAATTGTGTAAAAATATTCACTAAGCCATTACCTAAGGATGCATTTCTATATCTAAGAGGTAAGCTAGGGGTCATTCTCCTATCTGAAGCTTACTAAACAAAGTTTAATGATGCATCCACCAGAGCATATTGAAGATCAATTAGTTGATGTAGTATTGACAAAGGCGGATTGAAAATAAATTAATACATGAGGTGTATTCATATATAGTTAAAATTTTCTTTGGCATGAGATGTCAAACAGGGAGAAATTTGATGTCATATCTCATTAAAATTTTATCACTTGAAAAGATAACAATAATGGAGATAGTGAAGGCAGAAGTTTTCTAATAGATGGTAAAACTAAAGGCAGAGGGAGTTCACACTAATAGTGGGAGTTCTCATGAATTAGAATTAGAATGAAACTAAGGATATGCTCCATACTTTATTCTTGCTCTAAAATTTTATTTCATTATGACATGTTGTCTCGTCATCAATGCTAAAGATTGATATTGTTGGAAACAATTGACTAATTGTATACTATCTTTGATGTTACACAAAATCTCATATCATTGCCAGTCAATGTATGCCAAGCTCACTTGGGCATTGAAGACAATTTCTTCTGTCTGCCAAGCATTCTAGAGTTTTCCTAGCTCAAAATATAGTGTCAACTAAGTTCACTCAGGTGACAAAGGAAATTTTGCAAAAGTTGAGTGTTAACTGAGCTCACTCGGTTAATGAAAGAAATGTTGGATGGAACCAGTGTTAAACAAGCTCACTTAGTTACCAAAGGAACTTTGTGAATATGCATTGTTATCTAAGATTACTTGATTAACACATGAAAATAACTTTGAGTTTGTATCTATTGAGTAGGGTGGCTAATGAAAGATTTTCTTGTTTTAGCATATTGAGTTTAATTGAATTGTTTGTTTTTTCTAAGTGAGTGAGAAGATGAATATTAATTATTCTAAGTTGTATTCAAACTAACTTGACAATGTGTAAGATATAAATATAAGGTCAAGTTAAGGATTGAATATGTAGAACATAATTAAAGATTCTGATGATGCTTAGAGGAGGTGAATTAGAAGGATAAGAAACATATTCTTGTTGAGATGAAAAGATACATTTGATCAAGAAGGATCAAGTATACAAGCCAGAATTGAGGTCTCTAATAAGCAATTTAGTTGCATCAAGAATCAAGTCATCTCATTGTTACTTTCTAACCATTGTATTAGTAATCTAAATATCTTAACAAAGTTGGCTTAACAACCATTTTTAAATCCTCTAACAAGGTGGCATTTCTATTGAATTGTCTAAAGACCTCTAACAAGGCTACTCCTAAAAGGATGATTAAATCTTCTAACATGGTCACACCTAATAGTCTATTTTGTAACCTTTAAAAGGGTTGGCTCCTAATAGGGCTTACTTTAAAAGAGTGAAAATTAGTAACTAGTTGCAATTGGTAGTTTTTTTCAAATTGATTTTCCAAGTTAAAATATTGTGTTAATGCTATTTATCTTATGTGTTTGCAAATAAGTTAAAGTAATATCAATCACAAACAATATCTTAAGATTTTCATGTTAAGCATTTGTTGAGCTATTCCAGTGTGTATTGTGTCACAACATTTTTCTTTTGTGTTTACTGAGTTACAAAAAAGTTCAACTTTGATTTATGTTGACATCTAAGGGATATGAGATTTATTTTTGTGGTAACTGATTCATGCCTCCCCTCTTATTTACTCCTCTTATATTTCCAACAGATAAGATTGACAAACCCTTGGGTATGATTAAGGATCTGCATATCAAATATAATAAGAACGAGGGAATGAGGTTAAGTAAGAATGATAAATTATACAAAAAAAATTGTAAGACATACCTTATAACATGTCTTGAAAGGATTGTAAGACATACCTTATAAAATGTATTGAAAAGGATGGAAAACCAATAAGGAAAAATGAAACTCTTGATCCTCTAAAGTAAAATAATAACTATGCTGAAAATGGTCCTTGGTGTTAAGCTTGAAAACTACCTCATATGTGAGAGAAAAGTTTAGTGGTAAGAAGCATATTAGAAGAAGAAACTCACCCAAAAAATTATCAACAAAAAATGAATACATTATCATCTGAATCTTTTTGGAGAAAAGGTGACTCTTGTGAAGAGGAAGAAATTCTTAATGTCGCACAAATAGAATAAGCCAATAGTACACCCAACAATTCTTTTCTAATAATGATGAAAAATCTACAATGATGTTATCAATTGAAGAGGAAATAAGGGCTTATACAATTGTAGTAGTTGAACAAGAAACAAGTAATTAAAAGCTAAGAATCATGACTATTAATCTGAATATGAGTAAGAGGACTAGGCTACCCACTCTACATAAGTAAGATAAAGAGAAGATGATGGATAGGGATCAACAATAGACTAACACATAGGTAACTCATCCTTCAATAGGTGAGAAATTGGTAAGTAATAGTCCATTCACTTTTAATGCTTTATCATAATTTAAAGTTCCAGTTCCATTTTTAGATAATGTTAAAACTCTTGAATATGGAAGAGAGGTTTGAATAGTTTGTTTGAAAATAACAAAGAAGGGTATGTCAAAGATCAAAATGTGGATGAGACACTAGTTATTCATCTTGGGACAATTATTAATGAGAGTTTCCCATAGGTAGATCCTTTTATCTAACTCTATTGATTAATAATCAATAGGTGAGAAATGGCAAGGTAGATTCAAGAGTGGCTATAAATATAATTCCTGTAGAATTAGGATTGAAAGTAGATATTCCTTATGGAAAGTGTTATGTTATTGATAATATATCAATTCCAATGGTGGACATAATACAAATTAATGATTTCAGATCCCTATCTTGTCATAGCATTTCCTATGAAGAAAATATAACTATGGTAAAGGTTTTTGCCTGTTATGGCATGCTACTTTGAAGATAATTGTCAACCTTAGTTGGAGGACACATAAAATTAGATTTGTCCTATGCAACCATTCCAATAAATGGCCAAAACATCAAAATTGATAAGGAGCCATGGTTTGAATACCTTGTTGAAGGCTTCCATCTTGATATTAGAATAAAAAATTTCTAGATAGATATGGACAACTACAAAGTATAAACAAACCCATTCAAATTAGAGAAGATGCTAATAAGGTTCCTACACAAGAAGAGAATAGTGAGATATCAAAAATGAATTTTGATGTATCCTATGATAAAAAAAATTGTAATGGAGCTGAGGTAATCCTTATGTTACCATTAGGTAAAATATTCAGGTAAGTGTACAAACTTGTGGTGCCAAAAGTGGGGTATAAGGGGCCTTTTTTTTTTTCTAAAATAGAAAATTTCTGAACTTTGACAAGAATTTGATGATAGTTATAGTAAAAATTTTAAGATATGACAAAAAAAAAAGTAATAATTCTCTAAATCTAGTTTCTAAAATATAATTTTTTTTTTTTGAAATGGTTTAGTTTTAGGCCCTCAAAAGAAAGGACCACAAAAAATGGTCCTATTTTTTAGAAAAGATATAACATCATGCAAAGTGTGGCTCCCCAAAAATTTTAAATTTTATTTTGAAATTCTTTAATCACTCTATTCAAAAGTTACCTAACAAGTGTAGTTTATCCCATAATTTTTAGTTAATTTTATAATGTGTATTTTTTAAACAAATTTTGTAAGTGGACACATCCCAAAATTGTGAAATATCTATGTGGTTCCCCTAGAAATTATTGGAAATTAGTCCAAAATCAAAGCTTCTTTATTTTGAAAGTGTGTAGAATGGAGTCTAGTTTCTAAAAAACTAACTTGTTGCAAAATTTGACAAACAAGCTAAAATTGATACCTCAATTGGTACATGCTAGTTTTTGAGAGAAAATACACATACATTCAAAATAAATTATAGGTGAAAGGCTTGAAAAAAGATGAATTTAAAATAAATTATTTGGCTACATAGCTAATATAAAGCTCTATAATATCATGTAACTTGATTTTATTGATTCTCAACCACATGAAAACATGAAGGAGAGCATAGAAGAAAAATCAAGCATTTTTGGTATGCTTTTTGCAAAACATGTCTTAGGTTGGTTTAGAGCCTTCAAACCTTTGAGGTGGATCCCAAAGGAAAATCCAAGCCTTAAGCCTGGTGCTACCCAATTCTTTAGATAGTGCATGTGCACAATAGTAGTGTATGTGACATGCTATAGTGTGTGTGTGCTATTGAAAGAATTTTTTCATTAAAGACTTAAATAGAATGTGCACTCTATAGTGTGTGCGCACATTGTAACCCTTTTATTTCAATAGAGAGGATGGATAGGGAGAGAGGGTAGTGAGTGAGAAAGAGTAGAGGATGGGGAGAGAGTAGGGGATATGATGTAGATTGGGAGAGAGGATGGAGAGAGAGAAGGCTAGAGAGAGAAAGGGGAATGAGGAAAGAGCATACGATAGGATGCACAGAGAGAGAGAGAGAGAGGGAGGGATAAATTTAGAGAGAGAGAGAGAGTTTGAGAGAGATTGAGAGAGAGAGAGAGAGAGAGAGAGAGAGAGAGAGAGAGAGAGAGAGAGAGAGAGAGAGAGAGAGAGTAGGGTAGGGAGAAAGGGAGGGATAAATTTAGAGAGAAAGAATTTGAGAGAGAGAGAGAGAGGGATTGAGAAATGGAGAGAAGAGAATGGAGAGGGAAGGAGGGAGGGAGAGAAGGACTAGGGGGGGGGAGAGAGAGAGAGAGAGAGAGAGAGAGAGGGGGGGGGGGGGGGGGTGAGGGAGGGATATAGGGATAGAGAGAGGGGGGAGAAAATAGGGATTTCTATTTGTATATGTGATTTCCAATAGTGCGCAAGCACTATGGCCTAGGCTCAACAAGACTAAACCCAATCCATAACGCTTGCATGCTATTGGAAATTTTAAAGAAAAAATGTGCCATTTTTTTGGAACCACAACTTGGTGCATTCGCCCATTCAAGTACTCCTTTTTGTTGAATTTTGAATGCACACATAATATTTTTGAATATGAATGTTGGAATACAATCACCACTAAGGCAGGTGAATTACTTGTTTAAAATACTTTTCAAAACTTGAAATAATTACAAGTTATAAAAATTTAACACATGACCAAGATAGTTAATGAAATAATTAAGTGACATAATATTTTGACATGGAAAATCCCTTAGGGTAAAAAACCACTTTGAATATAAAACTTTATTGGTCTCTTGAGAAAATCTTTTAGATCTACAACTCTAGAAAGCACCAACACCCTATTTTAGAAACACCAATTTCAAGGAACAAGTCAATCCCTTACACCTGATGCACCAACTTCCACTATGAACAAGTGAGATACAAAGTTAGAGGATAATCTTTGTTACAACACAAATCATGAATCACTAGTTTCAACTTCTTGTTGAAAACATAATGTAGGATATACTTCTATCTTTTAGATCTACAACTCTAGAAAGCACCAACACCCTATTTTAGAAACACCAATTTTAAGGAACAAGTCAATCCCTTACACCTGATGCACCAACTTCCACTATGAACAAATGAGATATAAAATTAGACGATGATCTCTATTACAACACAAATCATGAATCACTAGTTTCAACTTCTTCTTGAAAACATAATGTAGGATATACTTCTATTCTCCTCAAAACATCCAATATCCAAATATATTCTCTTTTTTCGTTAAAAGTTCTGATCAAATACTGATATGAATGAATGAAGAAGTAATATATTACTCTTCTTCACATTTGATAAACTTTTGTAATGAAAAAAAAAAAAAAAATATGAAAATAGAAACATAAAGCATTACCCTCTTCTTTGTAGTTGAAAATTTGCCTACATATTGCTCGGTCTACAAGGAATTTCACACAAATCCTGCAACTTTTGTCAAAAGCACCTATTGGATGTTTTAGAGGAATGTATCCTCTACTTATAAATCCAAAAAGTCAAAAAAATTAGGTAGGTACATACCCCAAACTTCCATTATACGAAAGCTACTCAAAACTGCTAAAATTGTTATAACAATTTAGTAACTATTCTGATAAATAGACTTTTTCTCTTTCCATACATCTGTTATGCAAAAACTAACAAATACCCATTTTACCTAACTTGGAGATCTTTTCAAAAAGGTATGATAGTTTTGGTCTATCTAATAAAAAACTTGTCAACTTTCTAATAGACGAAAACTATTTTCTTATTACAATTTTCTAAACCAATGTGAACATTAAGTGTTAATTGTATAACACTTAAGTGTTTGTCTTGAATGTGTTTTGAACAATATTGAAGGACATCAAATAAGATAGTTACATGATGTTAAGAACATCATATGATCATTATAATTTCATTATTGGCATCAATGACAACAATCAAAGACCAAATACCAAGGGTTCAACAATGAACCCGTATTTCTAGGACTAAATATGGAAAATTTTGATAAAATAAAGTTATTTTCTATATTTTGAGACTCTAAATTGATAATATATCAGATTAGAGATGAATTCATGAAAAAGAAAAACCAAGGTTAGAAAGATACATAAATTTAATGTGGGATTTACTAGAGTTTTTTAATGCATTTTCACTTAATTGGATTGATAGAATAGATAATTTTTTTTGATATAATGGCTAATTTAGCAATAAAACAAACTGAAATTCCATTGCAAGAAGTGTTGCAGATTGAAATGAAAAATAGCCACGGGTTCCTTATAATATGCATAACTGGAAACTTTTTGAGATGACAAAGATTTGCTATAATTTCTCACATGTAAAGAAGATTATCAAGATATTGGTTTTGATTGGAAGTGTGTTGTTAATAATCAAGATGGAATGGATACAATTTTTTGAGAAGAGATTGTGCTATTTAACTCTAGCAAGATACCAAAAGGATTAGTGGCTCTAGAGCACATATTTAATGAACATGAATAACTAAAGACTCACACCCCTATTTTCATACATGAATAAATTGAGAAATTTAATCTTGGGATTGAGCATTCTTCTAGATAAATTTTATTGGAAAGGAAACTATCAAACAAAATATGATTAGAATTAATTATTTTATTGAGAAAATATAAGCATGTGTTTGCATGGTCGTATGATGACTTAGAAGAATATATTATAGACATGACCTATTCAGGCATGAAATAATTTTGAAATAAGATGCCAAGTCTTTTTCATGTCTAAATTTTAAACAAGACACACACACATACATACTATTCAATTTTAATTTTTTGAACACTTTAAGATATCATATCAAATCATTTATAGGTTATTGCTACAAATTTCAATACTTTTAATTATATTCAAAGAAACATTTAAAGTGAAAAATATTCACAACACTGAATTTTCTCTTTAATATTACAATTGCATTTGAATATTTACAATAAATCAAGATACATAAACAAAGTTCTACATGTCATCTTTACAATACATAACTTTTATAGATACTCATAATAATTCACCTTGATAACTTCAACATAGAATGAAATATCCCAAGCTTTTCTTCAACACAAATCTTTTTTGAAACATGTAGAAACAACAAAGAAAACCATGGAGAGCTCATCTCCCAATCTAGGTCTCCATGAGACCACCTATCGAGCTTGGAGAACCAAGACCAACTGGGTAACAATCAAGCTTAAACACATAAAACAACAATTACATGATATAACATTTAACACCATTTTGAGCTTATACAATAGGTTACTATAGCGACCAATAGAATGGGTGAAGGTGTGCCTAAAAATCCTAAGGAGAGGCCAAATAGAGAAGACCAAATTTTCCTTCACATGGTATACAAAATAAATACAAGCTCTCACAAAAATTCTCCCCTTATCACCCCCAACGTTCATAATGATGTAGTAGCATATGCATCCCATACTACATGCTTATCCCTCATCCTTCAATGGGAGAGACTCAACACTTTGGGGAAAAGCCCAACTAACCCCTTCACTCGAAGGCCACTTCTTCCTTCTCAAGGGTGAGTGGTTTCTTTCAACACCACATTATACTCTCAAAATCAAAGAGGAAGGAAAAAAAAATAGAAATTCATCCACACCCAATAAAACAACATGGGCAATGAACAATACACATGCATCTGTAGCAAAATTTACCAAATCTGTTAAAAAAAAAACAATATATAATTCCTAAAACATGGAAAAAGATCCAACCTTTCTCCAAGCTATGGAAAATGAACTGATTTGAGAAGAGTCCTCTATCCTTCCTTAATCAAATCTCCAAAAATAGAACATCTCTAAAACTAGAGAATGGGTGAAAGAAAACTCTATTTTCAAAGTTTCCTTTAATAAGAAACAAAAATCCTTCTTTATCTCCATCATGAAAGAGAAAAATCACTTTAACTCCACCTTAGTTATCCTATTTAATTGGAAAGACAACTTATTGAAGAGAAGGTGAGAAGTTCAGTAAGATTTCTTCCATTTTTCATAATACTTGAAAAATTAGATTTTAAAAGGGTTAGTAAATTCAAAATTAAAGCCCTAACATATAGTACTAACATGTAGGTAACTTGTTCTCTTATGTTTTATTTCTATTTTTATGATTATGTCTCTGAACTTTATAGCCCATGGGGTTTTTTGGACTATGTCAATTAAGTGGACCAATAGAAATGATGTTTTTAAATGGTGTTGGTTTATTATTTAGTTTCTTATGCTTAGTAGTTTAAGGACTATGGTTAATTTGAATTTAGTTGTTAAAGTTTTATGGCTTTTGATGTTTAAAGTTGGTATAGGATAGACTTCTAGGACGTAACCTCTAGCTGGTTCTCAGCATTTTTTGTACTCTGAAGTCAGCCCCCCATCTTTTTGGCTACTATTAACTACTTCAAAAACATGTATGTAACTTAATCTCACTGAAAGAACACCATAGGACTCTAATAAAGCCCTGTAAAGTCACCCTAAAATTGAAATCTTAATTTAATTTAATTAAAGCCTTCATATGATAATTTTATGCAAGGGAATATAACTTAAACATTTCTAATTAGTTTTGAATAAGGTTGGATTTCTTTTTCCAATATCTAAATCGAACTTGCTACTTATGCACATAATAATACAAGTGTCAAGTGACACTATAAGATACATACTTAACATTATGAGTAACAAATCAATTTTTGCAAAATGAATCTAATGTAACACACTCATTCACATTATGTTCACAAAATAAGATACTTAACAACGAGGTTAAGATCTCTTCATTAGATCTAACATTGGCATTCTTCATTAATACAAAGATATAGTCTTGGTTCTCCATTTTACCATGGTTATTTCTTGCACACTAAAACCACATATCAATTGTCTAAGATACATAAATCATATGCATATAAAAATCCTAAATCAATTTTATATTTGTAATTGAATCAAAGAATAAAATATTTCTCAATCAAATTTTAAATAACTTTTTTCCCATTTCTAACCCATTGTGCATATATAATACTACCATAATCAAACTAAGCATGATATGACCATTTGCAACATTTCATGATTTTCAAATATATAATACATCTAACCTTTGCATTCAAACATAACCTCATACTCCTCAATAAAATAATCATCAAGCATCATTAATAAGTTCTAACATCATAAATAATCATCAAAACAATAAAGCATCCCATAGTATCAAATAGTTTGAATAATAGTCCAAAAATAATCCAACATATAACAAGGTCTCAAAATAGAAAGTATTTGAAATATATACTAGTATAATTTTAGACAATAAATGACCATGTCACTAAAAAATTTAATCACAAGACAAAATTTTTTAGTCACATGACTAAAAGTGATTAAGTTACAGTATTATTTTGTAATTTATAAGTGATCAAATAATTGACTAATTTTGTCATTGATAAAATCACAAGGTCAACCAAATACAAGTGACTAAATGAATGATCAAATAAATGACTATATTATTGGTCACTAATAATTAGTCACTGAAATAGGCAAAAGCCTACAACACAATGGTAAATTGTGAGCCTCTTATTAGAGAGGTCCTAGTTCGGCATCTTTCCAATAAAAATAAAAATAGTCACTCAAACAAAAGCTTAAATGAATGATCATATTTTTTTATCATATTATCATGTTCTTTAACATTTTTATAACTTTTATAACTCATTAATAGCGTTTTCATCCCATCAATACATCATACTTAGTTAAATTCCTCAAATATTTTTTAAATTGAAATTTACCTTTTATTTATTTTTGGTTTCTTCTTTCCCCTTAATATAATATCATACTAGTAATGTGTAAAATAGATATTAATCTAGAAATGTTAGAAGTAAAGAAACTATTATCTTACTAGACTAGGAGATGAAAATAATATCAATATATTTTTTTCTTGAAGTTAATTATGTGACTAGTACAAGATCATCAATAACCTTTTAGGTAATAGAGATCGCTCATTTCTACTATCCATATCACTACTGATATTAGTATATAAGTTCTTATTCACATTACTTGCCTTAGTTTTAATAGTTTTTAGTATAAATCTCAAGTTAAGATAATAAATGTATTAGAGTATATAAAATATTTTAATCAACACAAATCTTATATAGTTAAATTATATTCATATATATCATATATACTATTATAAATAAATTGTAATATGAAAATAAAAATATTTTAATAATAAAAATATATCATACTATTTCTTAAAATATTATATAATATAAGTATAGATAGTTATTTTTAAAATATTTTAGTTGAATGAAAAAAAATTAATTCTTAAAAATAGAATATTGAAAGTATAAACATCTAAACTAACTTACTCACAAATAAAATTCACAATATGCATTTTATAATTAAATTTCAAAATGATAAATTTAAACTCATAATCATGAGTTAAGGTATGAAATGCAAAAATTGTCACAATAGTACTTAGCCTATTGACAAGTACTAATAAGACAAGAGTTTGGTGACTATATTATTAAGATTAACTATTTTATCTTAATACTAATGTTGAAAATAAAATTTATAACCTTTTATCACAATAACCAAATATAATGAAAATAGTATTCGGAATACCATTTTAAAGATTTAATACTAGGGAATGTTTAAATTGGTTAGTGTCATTCAATGCAATTTATTCTAACAAGATCATAAAGTTAATATGAAAGGTAATTCTAATTTTATTAGGTTAAAACATAATTTATCAAGTTAAGAAAAGTGAATAAGTATTATAGAACTAAATTAAGAAATATATAAATTATATTTTGTAGTCTATAAAATAAATAAATAATTTATACCTGTTAAAATTAAATTAAATATTTAAATTATAAATAATTATATTTTATACTCTCCTTTCATATAAATGTGACATACATATTACAAACTAAAATAAAATTGCTAGATTACTTGCAAATAGAGATTAATGACTCTTTTCAAGAAAAAATATTAAATAATTTATAAATAAAACTTGCATCAGTTTTTTGTTTTGTTTTTGGTGGACATAAAAATAAAAACCTCTTTGGATTGATGAAAAGAGTGGTAGAGTAGGAGTAAAGGCAACTTAACTTGATTGCATAAATAAATTGAAAATTGAAGATTGGAATAGAAGGAATTTGTTGTAGCAAGGCATATGTTCTATTAGGCATCGATTGATTGATTTTTGTATTGGAGAGTAATTATAAAATGAAAAGGCATCATTGATATAAGCGATAGAAATATATCAACGAGGTTTTCTTATCAAGTTTCTAAGAACACACATGTCCATTCTTTCATAGGCCCATTATAAGGGAGACTAAAAGCTCATAGAACTTAGAAGAAATCACTAGTTATCCCTACTAGAAAGATGAAGAGTTACGTCAGACCCTAAGGACCACCGACCACCCTCGACAACTAGTAAAGTATTTGTGAACTTTTATAATAGAATATTGCATCACGTCGTATGGCTAATTTGTGTGTATTTCTTTGATCTATGTTTCACCCATGACTGCAAGCAATGAATCAAGAAGAAACAAAATTTTTGGAAAGGTAATGTATAGAGAATTTAATTCCATTGTATTGAATTTATTGAATATTTATTTTATTTTATCAAATTGGGTTGTTAGGGTTTGTTCATAATATATATTATATGCTTTATTCTATAGTTCAAAGCATTGTGCAAAGAGTTTTAATGAGATTTTACATAGTTAAATGGTTTTTTTGGGTAAGTGATTATATTTATAAATCTTGCAAAGATAAACTATATTTCAATTATTATATAAATTATCCATTGATTGAATTTATTTCCATTTAAATTTGGGGTTGTTGATTGTTGAATATGGTATGGATCTATATTTTAAAAAATTTCATAAATGGGATTTTACTAATACTCTTACAAACTTATGATTTTTCTCCAGCTCACACAAAATAAGATAATCTTCCTCCTCTACTAGTGGTCATATGCACAAATTGATAAAATGTGAGAATTCATACAAGTAGGTTTTATTTTGGGAAATCACCATCTAAATCACAACCAAAGGAACCTCAAATTGAGTGCACTTGGATGTCATAGATAGAATGCCCTCTATTGCCTTTTGGTTACCAGTAGATCATCACTCCACTAGATTCTTATTATGCTCATGACCTACTAGTATTACTAAATTATTGGCATAGACCTATAATTTCACAAAAAAAAATGCTTGTTCACTTAAATTCTTTAGTGTATATTTATTTTTGTTTGAGGAATGAAATAAGAAATAAATTATAAATTTATGGTTGGGAATCTAGGCAAAATCACATATTCTTGTTTTAGAGTATTATAGACTGCATAATTTATAGTAATAAACATTCAAGATTTACACCCTGTCACCCTTTTCTTTCATAATTAAGGAATTCATGGGACCTTGGCTTATTTAGTAGAACTTTAAGGATTCAATTTCTGTGTCACTATTTTTTCCTATCTTAGATTTATGAAAAATGTTAGTTATCCATCTCATAGATTAAATTTGGTTAAAAAATGAAATTGGTTTTATTTTAGGAAATCACCATCTAAATCACTACCAAAGGAACCTCAAATTGAGTGCACTTGAATGCCATAGATAGAATACCTTCTATTTCCTTTTGGTTACCAATACATCATCACTTCACTAGATTCTTATTATGCTCATGACCTACTAGTATTACTATATTATTGGCATAGACCTATAATTTCACAAAAAAAAAGCTTGTTTACTTAGATTCTTTAGTATATATTTATCTTGGTTTGAGGAACAAAATAAGAAATAAATTATAAATTTATGTTTGGGAATCTAGGAAAAATTACATATTCTTGTTTAAGTGTATTGTAGTCTACATAATTTATAGTAATAAATGTTCATGATTTACACCCTGTCACCCTTTTCTTTCATAATTAAGGAATTTAAGGGACCTTGGCTTATTTAGTAGAACTATAAGGATTCAATTTCTGTATCACTATTTTTTCCTATTAGCTTTATGATAAATGTTTGTTATCCATCTCATTAATTAAATTTGGTTCAAAAAAAGAAACTAGGGAAAGAAATTATTTTCCTATAGATTGTTTATTCAACTATTTCTACTATCTTTTGTGTTACAAGATTTTGCAAGGCATTGTCTACTAGCACCTTTGAAGAAACAAAGGAATATATTAAGGATTTTCCCATATAATGTTTTGAATGCAGATAATAACATTTTTGAGATATATTCTATACAAATAGTGTTGGTATCGAATTTCATTAGAAATCTCAATTTTACAATTAGAGGCTCTAAAAACCATCTCATAAAGTGGGTTTTGCTAGTGTTATGACATATTGGTCAATAGGTATGGTATCTAGATGGTGACTAAGAAGAATTTTTCTACATGTTAGTCTTGGTGTCTAAGTTGACTTGTAAGGTTTTATATCTAGTTTTTTGGTAAGGGATTTGTTGTAAAGTTTTGACACCATCGCCCCAAAATTTTTGGGGACCCCCTTTTTTCTAATCACCTTGGCAAATTTTTGGATTGCCTAACAATTTTTATTTTTTTGGAAATTTTGAGTCTTGGGCACCTTTAGGGCCAAGGGGGAGAAAGGTTAGATTTATTTTCACCTGGTTCCACTTGATTTTCTAGAGCCACCAATTTCATCCTTAGGTCGAACAAATTTTAAAGAACAACTCTTGGTAGGATAAAGCTGTGAAATTTGTACTTAGACATTTTCTTTTGAAAATTTGGACATAATTGTATAAATTTGGATAGTTTTCAAAAAAATCAAATTTTTGTTAAATTTGGTCTTATGGAAAATCTTAATTATTTTTTCGGTGAAGAAAATTAATTTTTGTGATGGTGAAGTCAAATTGAAAAATCAATTTTTAGGCTCTAGAGAAATAATTTTATTTGGGTTAAAATGCTAAAATTGCTTAGCTAAATCAATTGGGATTTAAATTGCAAAATTTGGCTTTAAATGGATTAAATTTCCTTGAAAACATTTTTGCCTTTAATGAAATTGGTAATTTAATATTGAAAAGTGGCTTTTGGTTAGCCAAAATCCAATTTTAATGACATATGAATTACTAAATCCTCATTAAATGGAAGAATTTAACACCCCCAGGGCATTATTTAATTTCTTTTTGCAATTTAGAACAAAGTGGCAATATTAAAAGGCAATTTTCATCATGGAAAAATTAATTTTGGTTAACTATTTAATTGTGGGCCATAATTTTGTGTTAATTATTTATTTTTCTTTCTGCTAGGGTCCAAGAAGAAAGTTGAGTATAAGAGGAGGCCTCTCTCCCATTTTCTCCTCACTTCTCACTTCTTCTTCTCAAGGTGTTGGCGATTTTGCAAGAGTAGATCTGCACTCTTCTTGCTTCCTGAAATTTGTGGGTGCCAAAATTTGTTGGAGATAAAATTTTGATTTTTGCAAAGAGCTGTGATTTTGGCCTTAGGTTGGGTAATTTTATTTGGAGGTGAATTGCATGATAAATTTCTAATTTGTTAGTGGATTTTAAGTTCTTGAGATCTCGTCCTAATTCCAAAAAGTCACTGTAAAATTATTGGTTAAGGTGAATTTTCATCATCTAGAGTTGCAAGGGGTCCTTAAGCTGACATCTTTCTTTCGTTCTAGTCTTAGGATTGCTTCCCTTGGATTCTACTTTCCTTCTAGTCCACCACTCTACCATCTCATAATAGGGTGACGAGCATGGAGGATGTTAGTGCAAGTAAGAATTCCAATCAGACAAGACTAAGAAAGACAAAGAGGATATGATGCCCAAAACACCCTTCTTCTCAAAAATGAAGAGAATAACCAACACCAACATCAGTACAATGGATATGATATAGATGAAGGATAGACTAAAGGAAGGACAATCCCCCTTGGCTATAGGTATAGGTAATTTCAAATCATTTAGAGTTCCAAGGGTCCTTAAGCTAACATCCTTCTTTCATTCTAGTCTAAGGATTGCTTCCCTTGGTTCTACTTGCCTTTTGGTCCACCAGTCTACCATCCCATAATAAGGTGACGAGCATGGAGGATGTTAGTGCAAGTAAGAATCCCAAGTGGACAAACACTAAGAAAGACAAAGAGGATATGATGCCCACAATTCCCTTCTTCTCAAAAATGATGCAAATAACCAATACCAATGGCAGTGCCATAAAAGGATATACAAAAGGCAGTTGCACATCATAGCCCAAGTGTCAAGACTTCTATTTCAACCATTATGAGTGATGTTGGGGTTGCACTCAATTTTGAGGATATCAGAGAAGAGGATGTCAACAAGATAGATTTTGGATCAAGGTTGGATGAGTTGGGAAAGGTTGCAATCAAGAAAAAAAAAATTGGAAACCCTTTCCTCTCTCAATGCTTTTATTGGATTTGAGAAGGAATATGAGAAGAATCATGAAAGGATGCTACAAGCAACAAGCAACGTGGTGAAGTCAGTGAAACTCGGGGTGAACATTTGAAAGGGCTATGGACTATGCCTTTAAGGACTTAAAAGATAAATGCATTATCATTTACATGGATGACATAACGGTATTTTCAAAGAACAGAGAGGATCACATAATGGACTTAAGGAAAGTTTTCACAAGATGTAAAAGGTTTGGGATCTCTTTGAATTCGAAGAAATATATGTTTGGAGTTACGAAGGAAAGCTTCTAGGATATGTGATTTCAAAAAAGGGTATAATGATAGATCTAGAGAGGGTGGAAGCAATTTCCAAACTTGGCATGCCAGGTAGTAAGAAAGAGCTGAAATATTTTTTTGGAAAGATCAGCTTCATGAGGAAGTTCTTATTTGCATTTTTTGAGATTGTGAAACCAATGAATGACATGTTGAAGAAGGATGCAAAAGTAGATTGGACTTCAGCAGCAAAAAGGGCATTTGAAGAAATAAAACATACTATTATCAATGCACCAATCCTGGTAAGCCTAGATTATGAGAGGCCATTCAACATATATTCTTTTTCCTCTGATCACACATGTGTGGCCATTCTAACACAAAGGAATAAGGAAGGTAAAGAGCATCCGATTGTGTTCATGAGTGCACCTTTTAGGGAGGGTGAATTGAACTACCCAAATGTGGAGAAATAGGCCTATGCCTTGGTGAAAGTCATAAAGAAATTCAAGCATTACATCTTGAGAAGAAAAGTACATGCAATCGTGCCAGACATAGTAGTAAAGACTTTGTTAATGCAAAGTGAACTTGGAGAAAGAAGAGGCAAGTGGGTCGCCACTATTCAGGAATATGACATAGAGATCCAACCAATGAAACTAGTAAGAGGACAACAATTAGCACAGACCATGGCATCAGAAGGACTTGGACTTGTATAGCAGGTTTATGAATTGGAGGAGGTACATCCTGATGAATGGTACCAAGACATAATCAACTATCTTTTAAGTCACTGATGCCCTTCACATTTGAACCCAATGCAGAAATGAGTGCTAATATTTAAGAGAAGAAAATATATGCTACAAGGAGTAGTGTTATACAAGAAGAATTATGAAGGGGTATATTTGAGAAGCATTGGAAAGGAAGAAGCAAGGAACATTTTAGAACATTTTCATGACAAATGGGGAATATGACATGGATCAGATTTGGCCACAACACATTGGATAATAAGAGACGAATAATATTGGCCAACTTTGTTCAAGGACACTCATGAGCATGTGAAGACTTGTCATGTTTTCCAAACTACAGTGAAGAGACAGAGGAACCCAACAATGCCTTTATGGCCAATCATCAAGGTGAGACCTTTAGCGATGTGGGGACTTGACTTCATTGGTCCCATCAATCCACCTTCCTCAGCACAACATAGGTATATTCTAACTGCAACTGAATACTGTACTCGATGGTCAGAAGCCCAAGCTTACAAGAATTGCACTACTGAGATTGTCATTAAGTTCTTAGAGGAAAAGATCACCACCAGGTTTGGTTTTCCTTTTTCTTTTGTATGTGATAATGGGTTTTCTTTTACCTCTTTGAAATTTCAAACTTGGACGTTTGACCATGGGATAATTTTAAAATTTTCATCAAGATATTATCCCCAGGGTAATGGCCTAGCAGAATCTACAAATAAGAACCTTTTGACTATGATTGAAAAACTCTTGGATAGGAATCCAAAAGATTGGCACACGCAACTAAGATATGCCTTGTGGGAAAATAGAACTAGAATGAAAGAGTCCATAGGAAACACACCTTATCATTTGGTTTATGGACAAGATCCTGTATTCTCGATTCAATTAAAAATTCCAACTTTAAGGTTCATACAAGAATACTATGAAGAGAATGAAGATATAGTCCAAGTTAGGTTGACTCAACTAATGCAGTTAGATGAGAAAAGAGATGAAGTACTAGATAAATTTGCAAAACATCATGGGGTAGTGAAGCATTGGTTCGATAGAAGAGTGCAAAATAAGGCCTTCAGGATCTCAAACTTGGTCTTATATTGGGACAAAGCCGATGAGAGAAAAGCACAACATGAAAAATTCAATAAACTATGGAAGGGTCCTTTCCAGATTGCAAAGATCATTGGAGATAACACATTTAGACTTAAGCCACTTATTGGTGAGGATTTCCCATCGCCCATTAATGGGCAAGTCCTCAAGCATTATTTCCAAGCCTAGGACTCCACTCAGAGCCATTTTGTACATAGTTAGAATAGGTTTTCTTTCAGTTAGTCGTTTAATTTTCTTTCAGTGCTTTAGAGTAGAGTTTGTCTTGGACCATTTGGCCCAAGGGTTTAGAGTAGTTTCCCTTTCAGTTGTTTAGAGTAGTTTTCTTTTTAGTTCTTTAGAGTAGTTTTCTTTCAATTGTTTTGTTTAGATGTTGTAAGGGAGCTCAAGTAAAATTTGCACCAAGTCATTTGACTTGAAATTCTTTTAGCTTCCCTCCTTCGGAGAGCATTTTTGGTTTTGGGCCTTTGCAAGCACAAAGGGGGTCCATGTTATCACACATGGGCGAGGTGTGTAGATTTTACATTTTTGGTGACAAAACATAATTCGTCTTGTTCATTTCTTGAATATGTTTAGCAAGGTTTAGAGATTTAAGGATGTGCTTAGTCGTTGGTTTATGGTAGGACTTGTACTAAATTTGGATTTAACTCAATAGAGGTTCTTAAGTTACTTTTGACATGGTTACAACATTCTACTCACACTTAATTGCTCTGAGTTCTTGATGTCTCGAAGAGAAGTTGGACTTAGTAAAAATCATACACTTGCTTCAGCGCCACTATGGTCTTCCAAACCCTTAGCAAGCTTCATTGCCTATAAACCAAACAAACGATTTGAAAAAAAGAGAGAGGATAAAATATCACAAGAAAAGAGAAAAAAGGAGTATCAAAGTGAAAATAAAAGATGAAATTTGGTTCAAGGGTGTGCAATCATCTCTAGCAGTGCTATAAAAAATAATCACTAAAGGTAGAACCATGATTGTGGTGCCACAATGATAACTCCATCGGGGCTATAAATGCCTGATTGGTAGTGGGACTCTATCCAGGTTTCTTTTGAAGTAAGGATATTATAATAGCTAAGTTTAATGGATCTAAGAGGTGCTTAGGTTCAACTTGAGAATTCTTTCCATTGTTGAGTGCTCGCCCTTAAGTAGATTTGCAAATAGGCCATCGTAAGATTTTTGTTCTAAGTTACTTATTTCTTGAAATGTTCAGGAACATTTCTTTGGGTTGATGCTAGATGTTGTGAAGTTTTCACACCATCGCCCCAAAAATTTTGGGGACCCCCTTTTTTCTAATCACCTTGGTAAATTTTTGGATTGCCCAACAATTTTTATTTTTTTGGAACTTCTGAGTCTTGGGTGCCTTTAGGGCCAAGGGGGAGAAAGGTTAGATTTATTTTCACCAAGTTCCACTTGATTTTCCAGAGCCACCAATTTCATCCTTAGGTTGAACAAATTTTAAAGAAGAACTCTTGGCAGGATAAAGTTGTGAATTTTGTACTTAGACATTTTCTTTTGAAAATTTGGACATAATTGTATAAATTTGGATAATTTTCAAAAAAATAAAAATTTTGTTAAATTTGGTCTTTCGGAAAATCTTTATTTTTTTTTGGTGAAGAAAATTAATTTTTGTGATGGTGAAGTCAAATTGCAAAATCGATTTTTAGGCTCTAGAGAAATAATTTTATTTTTGTTAAAATGCTAAAATTTCTTAGCTAAATCAATTGGGATTTAAATTGAAAAATTTGGCTTTAAATGGATTAAATTGCCTTGAAAACCTTTTTTCCTTTAATGAAATTGGTAATTTAATATTGAAAAATGGCTTTTGGTTAGCCAAAATCCAATTTTAATAACATATTAATTACTAAATCTTCATTAAATGGAAGCATTTAACACCCCCAAGGCATTATTTAATTTCTTTTTGCAATTTAGAAAAAATTGAAAATTTTAAAAGACAATTTTCATCATGGCAAAATTAATTTTGGTTAAGTATTTAATTGTGGGCCATAATTTTGCATTAATTTTTTTTTTTTCTTTCTCCTAGGGTCCAAGAAGAAAGTTGAGTATAAGAGGAGGCCTCTCTCCCATTTTCTCCTCACTTCTCACTTCTCCTTCTCAAGGTGTTGGCGATTTTGCAAGAGCAGATCTACACTCTTCTTGCTTCCCAAAATTTGTGGGAGCTAAATTTTGTGGAAGGCTGAAATTTGTGGAAGGAAAATTTTGTGGAAGGCCGAATTTTGTCGGAGCCAAATTTTGTGGAGGGAAAAATTTGTCGGAGATAAAATTCTATTTTTTGCAAAGAGATATGATTTTTGGCCCTAGGTTGGGTAATTTTATTTGGATGTGAATTGCATGATAAATTTTTGATTTGCAAGTGGATTTGAAGTTCTTGAGATCTAGTCCTAATTTTGAAAAGTTGCTATAAGATTATTGGTTAAGGTGAATTTTCATCATCTAGAGTTGCAAGGGGTCCTTAAGCTGAACTCCATCTTTCATTCTAGTCTTATGATTGCTTCCCTTGGATTCTACTTGCCTTCTAGTCCACCACTCTACTATCCCATAATAGGGTGATGAGCATGGAGGATGTTAGTACAAGTAAGAATCCCAAGCAGATAAGACTAAGAAAGACAAAGAGAATATGATGCCCAAAATGCCCTTCTTCTTGAAAATGAAGAGAATAATCGACACCAATATCTATACAGTGGACATGATACAGATGAAGGATAGACTAAAGGAAGGACAATCTCCCTTGGCTATAGGTAGAGGTAATTTCAAATCATTTAGAGTTGCAAGGGGTCCTTAAGTTGACATCCTTATTTCATTCTAGTCTAAGGTTTGCTTCCCTTGGTTCTACTTGCCTTCTGGTCTACCACTCTACCATCCCGTAATAGGGCGACAAGCATGGAGGATGTTAGTGCAAGTAAGAATCCCAAGTGGACAAACACTAAGAAAGAAAAAGAGGATATGATGCCCAAAATGCCCTTCTTCTAAAAAATGAGGTGAATAACCAATACCAATGGCGGTACCATAAAAGGATATACAAAAGGCAATTGCACATCACAACCCAATGGGTGGCGCTCGATTTTGAGGATATTAGAGAAGACAATGAGATAGATTTTGGATCAAGGTTGGATGAGTTGGGAAAGGTTGCTATCAATAAAAAAAATTTGGACACCCTTTCCTCTCTCAAAGATTTTATTGGATTTACGAAGGAATATGAGAAGAATCACAAAAGGAAAGAATCATTGCTAAGCTTTGTGTGGTAAGCTAGTTTATTAGTCCTTTGAATCATTCCACTTATGGAAGTGAGGCCATTAGTCAGCTCTCATTAGGTTTGATCCTCGTCCATTTGCTAACCTTCCATTCGTAGGAGTAGGAGTAGAATAGTGAGTAGTTGGGTAATCAAAGCTTAGAGAAGCAAGTTAGAGGAGTAAGTTAAGTATCAGAGCACATCCATTCACCTTCCACCACCATCACTTTCCCATCACCATTGACAGACATATACTCCATCATCACCACCATCAACATTACTTTCCTCCACCACATTTCACAAACCGAACTACTATCGCCATCATTCCACCAAAGTGCAAGTCATCCTTGAATGAATAGTGTAAGGCTGCCTATGTGATTACCAGCAAATCACTTCAATAAAATTGAGCAAGTATCCACAAGAGTAAGGAACATTGGAGTTATTATCATATCCCATGAGCAATAACTTTTCAAGAGAGGAATTGTATGTTTGATACTCCGTATTGGATATCCAATTACTAATATGTTATGTAAGTGATACAAAACTCACATCAATAGGATTACATTACTATTTTCTAATCATATGTTGTTCTTCATGTTTATCCATCAACACATGTTCCTACTTTCATTCATATGCTACTTTAACTAGTCTAAAAATTATTATTCCTAACTCTTTAAGAATTATAGTGTTTACTTTCCTTCAAAACAAGGGTAATAATGTATCCTTTTGGTGGTCATGTCATGATCTGCATCCTTTGAGTGTAATAAGGAATTGTAGTTTCTTTTCTTACCCACCTAGTTGCCTGAAATGATAGAACATCACTTTCAATATTCTCCATAATATATCTTGATCTCTTTGAGTATGATCTTAGGAACCTTATAAGGACAAAAAAGAACCAAAAATATGAAACAACTCTAGCTCAAGGAAAAATTTCATCCTTCTACTTTTAAAATGCTCCATCTATCCATTTTGAACACATAAACATTCCAGTTATTGCTTCAAAATGGTTTCAACATCAACCTCAAAATATTGCTTCAAAATGCTAAAGTTTCCATGGACAAAGTTAAAATGGGTCACAAAAATATGAAGATTCTAGGGGGTAAAGAAATGGTAGAATCAATAGGCTTTTTACCCAAGGAACATTATTAGAGTTGAATGGAAATATCACAAAAAAATTGTCAGCTATTTTTAGATTAGAATTGGGCTACGCTTCAGGACAATTGTGATGTGTAAGAACATCTTAAAGAATGTCACCATTAGAGTCAAATTGGGGCAAGTTCCTAGCTTTGTTGCTTCATGTGGGCCATTTAATCAAGGTGCTAACTTAGAGAAAGTAATAGTTTGAAATTTAGAACATCATTTCAACAAGTTGCAAGCTCTTTTGAAGAGATGTGATGAATCAGGTCAATACTATCACCAAGGATTCTAGAATCTATCTACAAAAATATCAAAGTGTCATTGCAATTAAGCTAAAAAAGAAAGCGATAAGACTCTCCTTGGAGGAGGTTTAGGAATTTGATAGTCCAAACACATTAAAGATATTCAAAAAGACCTCTATAAATACCACAAATGATGTTGTAGATGCATTGATTCTGAAATTACTTCTATCCAGTTCTTCCTAACTAAAACAAGTTGAAAAGTCACCATAGCAGCTGGTGCTTCCCAAGAAGATGCATCTACATCTTTGATGCATTGATTTGGTAAATCCTTCATTAAGAATGATTAATGAGGAAACAAAAAAAGTCATGCATGGTTTCTAACTGATCAAATACTTCAAGTCTTTAATTATTTAACTATACCCTTATTTTTTGGTGCCTATAGTGTGGTGTTCTTGTATAGTGTTTAAAGGACATATTTTAATAATGACATTTAGTGTTTTGGGTCACTGAAATAATTGATTATTTTCATGAGGATTTGAAAATCATCCATAATGGGGGAGATGAGAGAATTTGGATGGGACTGATGGTTATATAAACTAATGTTTTGGCTATTATATTGAATTTGAATTTGGTTAAACTTAGAGTGTATATTGTGATCAGGTTGCATACAGCTCTTTTCCTGGGTTTGAAGTAGCTTCTCTATCTAGTCTTAAAATTGTAGCTATCTTTTGTCATTCTTTTTTTTTGAGTTATTGGATCATTTCTATTTGATCTTTTAGATACTAGATTTTTTCTTGAAATTAGAGAAAATTGTTGGTTAAAACTAGGATAGATATGCTATACCATGAAAATTGAATCCCACGAACACTCCATGATGTCTAAAGTAAATTTGTTCTTTCTTATAGTATGAAACTGATTGCTGGAAATCTATTAAGTTAGTTAGAGAAAGTAAAATGAGGGTTCCTATGATATTATTTTGACCTTACTTAGTCCTCTAAAATGTTGGTATAATTTTTTTTCACAACTTTATATGCAATTTCCAAATTATAGGGTTTATGTTCTATATTTGTACTACACTTAGTGAACCATACAAGAAATATTCATGTCATAAAATAACATTTAAATAACAAATGTATTTTATTTGAATTAAGAGTATTACGATTGAAATCTCCTCAAATGATAGAAGGATATTTATTTCATTGAATCTTTTGTTGATATCCAATTTTTTAACTAGGATATTCATTATAATATATAGAATTTTTTTATTTTTTTATTTGTCATTAAGGATGTTTACTGATCCTCAATCGAAATGTTGATCTCTATGTTTTCTGTATATGATGAATAGTCATCATAAATTTGGCACGCCTTTGTGTCATTGAACCCAAATCCAAACTAGTAGCACTATAGCAGGGTAAATAACTTAATTTTTTGTATAGATGTTCTTAGAACAAGCCCCCCCCCCCCCCCCCCCTATTTTTTCCCACCTTATTGGTGTACCTAAATTCTATGCCCTAAATTTAACCTGAACTAGTAGTTTAGTTATATACAATCAATCAATCGATTATTTTTTGTTGTCTCTAGTTATCCATATCTCATATTTTTGAAAACAATGCACTGATTTGCATCCCTCACACATGCACAAATGTCATTCCCATTCTCCTAGTAACTACATGAGAATAGAATTTATTATTAGTACGTAGATGTATTTCTTAGAGTAGTTTATTGCTGATTTAATTAAATGTTAAAACTTTTTAATTTTTGTGTTCTTATTGCTTAGTTTATTCATTTTCTTGATATAACCTGATGGAGCCTAAATTTGCACAAAATTTAGGACCTCCATTTATGAAATAGTGTTGAAGATTGATGATATCAAAAGAATTCAGAAGTGTGTTCAGTATGATTTGAATAACCATTACCAATATAAAAAATGAGGAGCCAAATTCTTTGTTTGAATGATGTGGGGATTTTCTTCAAATTACAAAATTTATTGAGATACTATGAAAATATATTGCAATAGTACTAGTTGCAATGTTGAATAAAACATCTGCAACATGCATCATATGTATATAGAAATAGTGATACATGGATACACTCAGTCAATAGCCAAATATACAACAACATGTAGAAGTGGGCATACTAGATATATGATTTACCCAGTCAAGGGAGTATATGATCTCTTCAAGGATATCTTATCCTAAGGATTTCAGACCAAATTCTAACTCAAATTCTTTATGGGACTGACTAAAGATTTGGCACTCTAAATACAAATCACTAGTATTTCATTAGATACATGGGTCATTGAATATAGAGACAATGTTTGACAAACCACATGGACTACTGTGTGGAAGAAAAGGGAAGATAAATTATGATCATTGGTAGCAAGATACACCAAGTTAGTAGCAAATTAGCAATAATATTTGAAGTAAATTTTTGAAACTTGTGACCTCCTCAATGAAACATATACAATAGTCATGATGGATTGATGTATTCTGAAAATAACAAAGTCTCAAGCAATATGAAAAAGGCAATACCTCAAGTAAATTTAGTCAAACAAAAAAATTATGGACTTCTCATATCAAATCATATACAATTCAATACAAACTCCAACAACCAATGAATATAACTAGGTGCAAATAGTATGTTGGAGATGGATAATCTAAGGCATTAGATCATCTGAGTGATGATTGTGGCTCCTCATTATGAAGTTTCAAATCTGGCATCATGATTCAAGGATGAAATTATGAACCCTATGCTAATTTATTCAAGAGACCATGTTTCATTTAGAAGAAAAATCATGGGAAAGCCATGAAAAGTTATGAAGAAAAAATCAATGTATAAAGGAATCAACGACAACGAGTTAGGTCCATACAAATAATTATGGGCAAGCATAAATTTTAGAGTCTTATGCCAAACTAAAGGAGTTTGTTCATGTGCGTACAGTAACAATGGACTTCCGCAGGGGTGATTGTCTCCTTTGGGCAATACATCTTTATCGAGAAATGCATACATCTTTTGAGTGATTTCAGAAACTATTCTCTTCAACATTCACATTAGTTTAGGAGGAATTAATGCTCAAATGTATACTGAGCAATATGAGATGAATTTGATATAGATGTTGTCATGAATCCCCACGTTTGCATACATAGAGAAAACTATTATTCACGGGAAGTGCCTATCACCAGATTTACTCACATTGCTGAGACTTTTGGCAGAGGACTTAGTGATTAATATTTCTCTAATCTAATCCCACTACAATAACCTAACACATCAACTGCTAGGATCTTCAGAAGATTATAATACATGTTTTTCTCTAGTTTTCATTTAAATGCGACATTATTAATCTACAAGATGAGGATTATATCATCTATCTTTTGTATTTTTTTTTTATGAAGAATTCTTTTCTATTAGTAATTAATATACTTAGCTACAATTCGCATGGCCTAAGCTAGAATCAACATCTATTCATAAAAAGAACATATAAGAAGCAACCCTCAGGAAGCTAAACTAGTGCTAACTAACAAAGCGGTTCATCTAGATCATGAAATCCCTAGTCATCCATGGGATTGGTAGGAGGGCTAGGAACAATTTAGCCATTAGCAGCATTATTGAGGGACTAGTCAACATCTTTGGTATCAGGCCGTAGAGGTGAGATAACCAATTTTAGGCAAATGGGCCATTTACTAGAAACAACACACTGAGCACTAGGAGGGGGAGCCACCAAGCTTGGGGACTAGTTTTTGCCACCACGGGGTGGGTAAGCCAAGCAATGACACCAACCACCATGGCCACCATTGGGAGAGTAGTGGCAAGATGCCTACAAGTGTGTTGTATGCGAGCGGTGGTCAGAAGAGATGCACCCTGAGCAATGGCCCTTAATAGCATAGTATCAACTAAATCATCAAGAGTTACTCAAAAAATTGTACAAGGGGCATTACCCTAATGATTGAGAAGCTCCTCAAGGTGAGCTACCTCTAGAGCCACTTTGTTGGCTTGCACTTGTATTATTTCAAAAAAACCAAAGGCTCCAACATATGTGATAATATTAAAGTATCATGGTCGACAATTAGAAAATAAAGAAGGCCTGATTATAATTAGGAAGAAAGTATTAATTATTTTATACTATATGGCTTTTAATATTGAAAAGTCATGTTCCAAAGTATATGAGATATATAATGTGGAACCAATTTTAGATGAAGACAGAATAGACATTTAATATTTAAATATTTATATTCTATTCTCAATGAGGAGTATTTATATCTAATTGTAAGGAGGAATAACGACTATAATATGACTTTGTAATAAAAATTTAATTACTTTATTTTTACAATAAAGTAAAATATCTTTTGTTTATTTTTAAATGGTATGGATATTTAAATTGTAGATGAATTTTCCTTTGTAATTATTATTTGGAATCATGTATACAATTTAAATGTTAGATAAGTGGACACGATCATTGAATTATTTCTATATTTGTGTCTAGTTTGTCTCCCTACTAGATGAGTTAGACTAATTTAAGATTGCATAAATATTTGATTTGTTGCATCTAGATTATTTAATGGTTAGTAGTATAAATACATAGAACATTATAAATTTGAATGTGAAAATCTTCATTGAACCAATAAAACCATTTAGAATCTACATACAAACATTTTGATAGCATCAGTGATTTTTTTATTGTCACTAAATGAAGTTGTATCTATTTCAATCTTAATTTTTGATTTAAGGCATTTTGGCATTCTATTGTTGGTTTCTCTTTATAGTTGCAGAATGTGAGATGAAGATTATAGACATATGATGCCACAAATAACATTCAATATTGTTAAAGCCACAAACATGTAAGATGATTTATGAATACATCATTAAAAATTTATTTCAATCATTTGTTGTCTGTCAGTGTCATTTAGAACTTTCAACCTATCTACAAGTTGAAGTTGTATTCTTGATTCATCCTTACCAATAGTATGCTCTTCAAAAAATAGTCATGTTTCCATTACCATACATAGTTTCTAATGATATTATTGATGATGCTGGTGACTCACAAAGAAAATCATGACCTTCTACATCCTTGGCTTTTTTCAAGGAAGTATCATCTTCATCTATCTTATTAGGTTTATGTTGCATGCCTTTGTCAGTTCAGGCTTGCTCAATGAACAGTATGCTTCAAAAGGATGGCTATTGAAACATAAATATGTCTTATAAACCTCTTGATTTTGTTCCATAATGAAATTATTAATTCTAGAACTAAGGCATAACCTGTAACTACTTGTCTTCTTTGAAAATTTACTATTTTGATTTTCAAATCCCTCTGCAAGTTCAAGCTCTATTGAATAACCTTAATAATTCCTTTTGCATGGCATTCTTGACTCTAGGAAACCTCGTTTCTAGGTATAGAGATTACACACATTGAGTTTGGTCTATAAAACACCAGGGTCCTTCTTCTCTAAGATTGTTTGCAACAACCTCACAAAGGCATACCTTTGATCTAGTTCCAATCAGGATAAGCTTTGGTTCACCATTCTTGCAACTATCACTTATAACATATTCTCCCTTTTCAATACCTTGAGTTGTTGTCCCTACCAAGTTAGCATCCAATTTATGTCTTGATAATGAAATGATAGATGGTCCATCTCTATAGTTGATTACTACCTTATAAAAACATACTATTTCATTTCCATCTACATGCCTCAAAACTAGTAAATTGGGCACAAATCTAAAACCAGCAAGTTGCTCAATTAGTTGGTGTCTTGTTCCATCTTCTCCTAAGCCAAATTAATTTTGTGTTAAAATGTACACAACTCTAGCATGGCTCAAGGCTGTAATACGAATTGAATTTTTTATATAATCTGAAAATATGTGGAAGGTTTTTGCAAATAGGATTAATCTAGTACCATGTAAAGAAATCTCATTCAAGATTCCTTCCATGGCACATTCTCTAACCAAAAATTGATGTTCCTTCCCCATGGGTTTTTTTTTGCTTAAAATCTTAAAATTTATGTAAGAAGACCTTGTTTGAGATTCCAAGGTCTTCCCTTCCTCCTATTAGACTAGGAATGGAATACACAATTAGATTCAAACACTTTTTTGGAATATCCACATGTTGCATCTAATTGATTAGATTCTGGCCATACAAGAATAGTTGATTCCTAGTCATGAGGTATGCCACACTTAATTCCTTTCCCTCACAAGAATATTTTTGTTTGTATTTTTTTTAATGTTGTATTTCATTGTCTCACTAGATAGAATGAGATCTTTCTCAATTCAAGTAGACTAAAACCATGTTTACCACTAATCTCCAAAGGCTCCGTTTCAACATCCAGCCACAATCCGTCTTTGATCTCAACGTATCTTTACAAATTATAAAAATGTATTATCTAATTTGTTGTTTTTGTCATGAGAGATCCTAGAGTAATGGATAATATTTATGAAATAAAAATATATAAAGTAGACAATATTTTTATATTTTTATGTTTCCAATAAAACATTAAATGCAATTCTATTTTTAAAAAACATATGTAATATGAAAATCTATTTAAAAAATCCATGTAATATGTAAATATATTTGTGATTTTCAAGTGTGAAGCGTAAATGTAGGCTATGGGTTGATGTAAAATAGAGGCATAAAGAAGACAATCTAAACCAAATGAACAAGAAATGATTCTTTCTCTTAGACCCTTATATTAAGGGGATTTAAGGGAGGGTATGTCTTCCCAAAGACCTTTGTTAAGGCACAAAGGAAAATGTATTTGCATGAAATAAGACATATATGTCACAAGGTACACTATAGATTTTTATTTTTTTTTAATATAAAAAATTATTTTGAATATAATATATAAGACTATTTTTCTTACACACACACACACACACACACACACAAACACTTTCAAATTAAACTTTCACAATAACAAATTAAAGGCACACTCTACTAATACAGATCAAATATAAATTAAAAAATTATAATCATTAAATTTGAAAATTAAACCACATTATAAAAAAGTCATCTAAAACTTTTAATATTTTATTGTGATCAATCAAATTCAAAAAAAAATTAAAAAAAAATTAAAAAAAAAAAAAATATATATATATATATATATATAAAATGCGTACACTAATAAAAATATTTAAGTGTATTAGTCATGGAGATTCATATTTATATAAATGTATGCCTGATTACTAGGGGCCACTTTGGATTCTGATATCAAGGTAGATATGATTGAATATGTCCCTGCTAATCAGTATTTCCCATGACTGAATCTTATATTCCAAGAAATGGACAAAATGTCAGGAGGAGAGTCCAAGTTTGGCATGGATGTGAAGTTATTTCCTCATGTTGGCTTCCCATGGAGAAAAAAAAAATTATGATTCCATTTATTGTATTCAACTTAAATTGGTAGAGAGAAGATTTTTATGATTACACTTATTGTATTCAACTTAAATTCAAAAAGCACTGCCACCACTTGTACGACTATATTTCTACTTTATATGAAAAAGTAGAGTTTAGATATATTTTGTGATTAATAATTGTATTTTAATGTTTAAAAATGCAGTGTAGGCACCTACCCATTTGTCATATATAATTAAATATTTGACCACTTTAATATTGTACTAAATAGCTTTGTCCCCACACTTTACTAATCATAAACTCAAAAGTAAATGTTAGCAAGGGGAAAGGAAGTTTTAAATAATAATACAAATAAGTGTCCAACTTGGTAAGCTTTACCACTTTTGCAAGGTCAGCGTAATGGTACTATTTTACTACGTCATGCCTTGACATATTGTATCATGTTCACTTAATTTGAATAGGAATAGAAAATTAGAATAGAAAAATGGAATGGGAATGGAAATGGGGAATGGGAATAGAAATGGGCAATTTCAATCATGTTTGGTGCACTTGAAATTCGACTGGGAATATGTTAATCCATTGTTTGGTTGTACAAAAATGGAATAAGAATAAGGTTAAGTTTTGTATTTTTAAAAACATTTTTCCTAATTTTTTTTTAATTTATTAATTTTTTGGTTAATTCATTTTCATTTTTTTAAACAAATAGATATAATTTTTTTAAATGTTATAAAAAAAAATTCAAAAATAAAAGGTAAAAAAGAAATTTTAAAATTCAAAAAAAAAATCCAAAAAAAAAGAATTTAAAAAAAAATCCAAAATATATATATATATATTTAAAATTTTAAAATCGAAAATCGGAATGAGAATGGAAATAGCTTATTCCAATAACAAATATTTTTGGGCATAGACATATGCTTATTTTAGAGGCAAAATTGGAATATGTCTTCCTATTCCCAATTCCAATTGAGCTTACCAAACAGAGAATATAAAACATACTCTAATTTTGATTTCCTATTCCACTCATATTCCAGCAACCAAACGGGGCCTAAAGGCATTCGAACCCTTGTCTTTGTGTTCATCTAAACATTCAGCCATGGCGTTGTGGGAGATTTTTATTATGACTACGGGATCTGCATGCGCTGTTTTTAATGTTCCATACGACGGCAGCTAGATTTGTATGGGATTAGCTTTCATTTCCTGTGTTGTGGCAGCAATTGCATCTGCATCTGCTCTGTTTTATTGTCCTCCTGTCTGGGCAGCTTTAAGATTGAGAGCTAAAGGCAATATGCCTCTGCTTCCACCAGGTGGGATTGGAATCCCTTACTGGGGAGAATCGCTCGATTACCTACACTCATGGAATGATAAACTCAACCCAGAAATCTGGTATGACACGCGAAAGGCTAAGCATGGTGAAATTTTTAAGACCCATATTCTGGGCAGCCCCACGGTAGTCGTGTTGGGCTCACAAGCAAACAAGTTCGTTCTTATCAATGAAAATAGGTTGTTCAGGAACAGCTAGCCCAAGTCCTTGAATGTTCTAATTGGGGAGCACGCTTTGATTAATTCCCAGGATGCAGATCACAAAAGGATGAAGCAGATAACACATTCTGTTCTAGGGATGGAAACCCTAAAGAAATCAGTCACAAGGTTTGAAAGGCTTGTACTGCACCATCTCGACTCGGACTGGCGTTCTGGCCAAGTTGTGCCCGCCCACCACAAGGTGAAAGAAATGTTGCTGTCGGTGGCTACTGATTATTTTATGGGTTTAAAGGCTAGGGAAGAGCTGGAGACCTTTAGATGCAATTTTCATGATTTCAGCTTCGGGCTTCTTTCTCAGCCTCTCGATCTTCCCTTTATGGCTTTTACCAAGGCCAAGAAAGCGCGCGCCGCCATGATTTCTTAGTTCCTTTCGCTGATCCGGCTCTATAGAAAGTCATCAAGGGAAGAAGTGAAGGAAAACTTTATTAGTATGGTGTTAACAACGCAGAAGGAAGGGAGTGGCGTTAGTCTTAGCGACGAGGAGATTGCAGACAACTTGATGGGTATTTTCACTGGCAGTTATGATACCACTACCTCCGCTTTTGCCACCATTCTTAAGAACCTCTCCCTCTCACCACACATCTTACAAGAACTTCGTAAAGGTACCATTTTTCTCACATTGTACAAGGATAAGATGATATGGCTTTTATTTTAGTAGTTTGTTCTACATATAAATAGTGATGTTGTGACAATTCAGATTGCGAAAAGGTTAAAGATAGGGTGGGAGAAAAGTGCCTCACTTGTAATGAGATTAAATGTATGGATTACTTGCATAATGTAATAGCTGAAGGACTATGCATCATGGCCCCTATTAATGGAGTATTTCAGCAGGAAAAAGATGATGTTGTATATGGAGGCTTTACAATTCCCAAGGGATGGAAGGTAAATATCTGAACATTTTATATACTTTTTAAAAAGATGGTATTTGTTATAATCTTTCTTATTCGAATGTGGCAATATATCAATCGCAGTTCCATGTCTCTATGAGACAAACAAATAACAAAGAGGAATACTTTAAAAGTCCAGAGATATTTGATCTAGATCGTTTCCACGAGAAACATGAACAATTTTCTTATATTCCTTTTGGGCAAGGTAATTGGATGTGCCCTGGAAATGAATTTGCAGAGATAGAGATGAAAGTGTTTCTCTATCATTTAGTGTCTACATGTGATTTGAAATTGATGGAGATAGATGAACCTATAAACATGTACTTCATGCCTCATCCTTCGCATGGATTACCCATATTGCTTCAGCCAGTTGCTTAAGAAGATTCATGTTTATAACATGACAATAAATGATGTAGCTATTCTAATCTACATATAAGAAGTGCATACTTCGTAGATTATATTATAACATCTGACTTAAGTTTTCCAGCTATGAGATTTCACTCATTTTCACCATCTCTAGTGGTTTTGCCCAACATTCGTTCTGTTGGATTTATTACATTAATTAGGTTAGTTTTTAATAAAAGGGAATGTTAGATCTGTTGGATTAATGTAATAAGGGGAAATGTTAGATTTATTACATTAATTAGGTCAATTTCTAAGTTTAGTTTAAATAAATAAATTAGTTAAATATATAGTTGCTAGGAAGTTATTCATGTATATAGTTTTTCTAAGAAAAAATAAGGCTATATAAAAATGCTTAGACATCAATGCATATAATATTAAGTATCATTTAAGTATCAATTCTGTGCATGTATATCCAAAAAATTTGAGTCAATAAAAATAGTCATTTTATACTTTAGCTCTTTCATTTGATATTAGAACCTGGTACAGACAATAGAGAGTTAATTGTGAGATGAAAAAAGTGGTGTCCAATAGTGACAACAATGTTTGAATGCAATAGTGAAGTTTTCATAAACCTTTAATTAATTGTAATGCCTAACAGTTAACTCATCCGAATGAAAAAAAAGTTTTCCATCATACATTTTTATTTGTATGTCAAGCAATCTATAATTTATTTTTTTATCTATAGTGATATGTTTTTACCAACTAAAAAGGTCAAATACATATTAGATGATACATGCCAAAGGATTAATTATTTTATTAGTCTTTTGACCAGCGTCTCAGCAAAATGTTCTACATAAGAGGAAAAATCATTCATAGGAGTCTTATGTCCTTTTGAATGTAATGGACAAGCCGTTTATAAATCTAAGCTCCATAATATATGCTTGTTAATAAAAAACGATCGAAGCAGCTTCATTTTCCATTCTACCTGCGTGAAAGCAAACTGGTTCATGTTAATAAAATGTGAAGAGTATTTCCAGCCACCAATAGTAATTCATTTTTGGGGGGGCAGAATTTACCTTTTTGAAACTTGATAGGCTTTCGATATTGATTTCATTTATTTTGTATTTTTAACCACGTCTTAAATAATCTTGAGCGGTGATAACTCCACTAATTAAGGAAGCTCTGCTATCTCTTATTATTATTATTAAATTATGGAGATAGTTATAAGAATGATGGAATCATATTTTTTAATAGGGATGGTTATATGAATGATGGAATCATTTTGTCTCACCATTATTTGTGTTGGAATATTTATTACGGCAGTATACATTTGCCCCTTGAGTCAAACACTCACCTACCACCTCTGACGTCTAGAACAGACATAAACATAAATACGGTGGGTGAAATTTTTAAAATCAGAAAAGAGAGGGAAAATGGAATGAGATAAAAGGAATGATTATTCATCCATTCTGTAGAATTTGCAGATCAAGCAGATCATAGAGAAGTTGCAGAGCTAAGTAGAGAAGGAAGAAGGAAAGAAGTTTGTGTCTGCAGTTGCATGTGGTTCCTTATTCACTCTATAAGTTTGTTGTTTGGATTTATCCTGTTGAAGTAGTGATTGCTTCAAGCACCATTGTATGCAGCCATTAGAGCTGCAAGTTTAAGGTTTAAAGTTTAAGTTTATTGAAAGTTTGAAGTTTTAACATTTTAGGGTTTTCTGGTTGAAGCCGAATGCTCTCAGATTTTGTAATAGTTTAATGAAAGATTGAATAGAAAGCAAGCAACATACTTAATCTATTGTTCTTCATCTTCTATTCATTAGATTTAACAAGTTTGGTTGAAAGCTTAAAGCTTTGGCTCTCTGGTTTTAATGGTGAAAGCATTCACGTTGAAATCTCTTAAGTTATAATTTCTCAGTTGGAGCCGAGCTCACTCAGCATCTATTGTTGCTGAGCATTTCTTTTGGAGCCAAGCATACTCGGCATCTATTGCTACCAAGCTCCTCTGAGTTCACTTGGCACCTGTTGCTTGTCACTCGGCGCCATCAAGTACCGAGCAAGTGCCGAGTAATATCTGGCACTCGACACCTTTCTATGACGGGCACTTTTCTTCAAGTGCCTAGCAACCTGCCACTCGACACCATCAAGTGCCAAGTAAAACTGGCACTCGACACCTTCATGTGTCAAGAAACTTTTAAGTGTCGGGCAAATTTTTTAGGGTTAGGGTTGTGAGTTGAAATTTATATTTATATTTATATTTCTCACATGGTATCAGAGCTTTGAGGCCCCACATCCATAGTGAGTTAGGGCATTTGTTTTCTTGGGATATTTGACATGCTAGGAGATGCAGGAAAGATATGGCAGAAACCACCATCATTTAATGGACATAATTATGATACATTTGCAAAGAAGATGAAGATCATTGTGGTTGCAAATGATTTGTCAGAGTTTGTGGTCAATGGATTCAATGATGTGACTGATCCAACTCAGCATGTTGCCCTCACAAATGCACAGAAGACTCATTTGAAAGAGTCGAGGAGGAAGGATGCTAAGGCATTAATTCTTATTGAAGCAGCAATGACAGAGACAATATTACTAAAGATTGCAGCAGCAAATTATGCAAAGGAAGCATGGGATATCCTTGAGACAAACTTCAAGGGGATTGATAAAGTCCGTACTATAAAGATACAAAACATCAGGAGGAAGTTTGAGAACCTTCAAATGAAGTAGAATGAATCATTTACAGACTTCAGTTCAAGGACCTCAAATGTGATTAACCAATTGAAGTCAAATGGAGAAGACTATCAAGAGCATAGGATAGTGGAAAATATGTTGAGGAGTTTAAGTCATAAATATGACCATTTTGTCATGATAGTAGAAGAGGCAAAAGACCTCACTGTTTTGACAATGGATGAGTTGATGGGTTCTCCTCAAACCCATGAGTATAGGATCAATAGATCCACATCTTCTTCTACCCAAGAGCAAGCATTCAAGGCTCAGTCAAATCCAAGAGGAAGGGGGCGAGGAAGAAATGTCCCGGGTAGAAACTCTAGAGGTAGAGGCCCAGAAAATGAAGGACAAAGGAATGCTGCATCAGAAAGCTCAAGAAGAGCAGATGGAGCAAGTAGCTCACAAAATACTTCAAGAAGGGGTAAAAAAAACTACAACTCAAATAAGAGTAATGTAGAATGCTACTACTGTCATAAATATGGGCATCATGCAAATGAATGCTAGAAGAAGCAGAATGATCAGTCAGGACAAGCAAATGTGGCTGATGTGAACATGGGAAGTGGACCCAATGCTGTTGCCTTCATCATGTATAATGTTGGTGAAGAAGGAAGCCCTGAGGTTTGGTACCTCGATAGTGGATGTAGCAACCACATGAGTGGTAATGAAACCTTATTTTCATTCATTGACAAGAGTTTCAAATCAGAAATTACCAGTTGTGGGCAAAGGATCTATTATGGTCTGCACTAAGAAAGGTGAGAAAAGATAAATACAAAATGTGTATTTTGCCCATGGTATGAAGCACAATTTGATGAGCATTGGTCAGCTCATTCAAAATGGATACAAAGTGCTGATTGAGAATGACATGTGTGTCATTCATGAAAAAGATGGGACCAAGAACTTACTTGTAGCAGTTCAAATGACAAAGAACATAATGTTTCCCTTGAGGATAGAGACATGTTTCTCATCTCAAGTTTGTGCTGCACCTCCCACACAATCAACTCTAAGGAGTGTGATTGAAGACCCCTCAGAGCTATGGCATCTCAGGTATGGTCATCTTGGTTATGCTGATTTAAATTTGTTATCAAATAAAAGAATGGTAGAAGGTTTGCCATGAATAGGAAATTCTTGTGACAAGTGTGAGGCTTGTATTTTGGTTAAGCAACATAGGCTTCCCTTTGATTCTAAAAATTCTAGGAGGGCTAGATATCCATTAGAGTTAGTGCATACTGACCTAGTTGGTCCTATGTAAGTTACTTCCATTGGGGGGAGTACTTATTTCATGACATTCATTGATGATTTCAGTAGTAGGACATGGGTGTATTTCTTAAAGAATAAATTTGAAGGATTTGAAAAATTTGTAGAATTTAAAGCCCAGGCTGAAAGAGAATGTGGACACTATATCAAAGTCCTTAGATCAGATAGAGGAGGGGAGTATACCTCCAATTCTTTTGTAAATTTTTGCAGGAAACATGGCATAAGGAAAGAGCTGACAGCTAGCTATACACCACAGTATAATGGAGTGGCTGAAAGAAAAAATAGGACCATTGTTGAAATGGCAAGGAGCATGATGAAAGAGAAAGGTCTCCCAATAGAATTTTGGGGAGAGGCTGTGGCAATAGCAATTTACCTAATTTATAGGTGTCCTACAAAGGCAATCGATGACAGAATCCCAATGGAAGCTTGGTCACGAATAAGATGGACAGTTGAACACTTAAGGGTGTTTGGATGTGTAGCATATGCACATGTGCCTAAAGAGCAAAGGTAGAAATTTGATGACAAAGGTGTGAAATGCATTTTCACAGGGTACAGCCCAAAATCAAAGGCATACAAATTGTATGACCCATTGAACAACAAGATGATGCTTTCAAGAGATGTGAAATTTTTTGAAAATCAGTCTTGATATGGTTCAATTGATGAGTCACCGTGCACTTCTAGTAAAGTGCCAATTATGAGTGAAGAAGATGCTGATGAATAGTAAGAAGAAGGAGAAAATAGAAGAAGATGCTCCTCTAGGCCAGTGCCGAGTACCAGTGAAGACCGAGCTAGTTAGCAATGTAGTAGCAATGAAGATTCCAATCCCACACTCTCCTCCCTATTACCAAGAAAGACCAAGAGTCTTAGGGAGTTATACCAAGATGAAAGGTATGAAGATTATGATGAGAGTGTTAATTTTGCATTATTTTCTCATAGTGATCCAATATATTTTGAGAAAGCTATTAACGAGAAGAAATGGTGTAATGCCATGGATGAGGAAATAGATGCTATAGATAGAAATGAGACATGGGAGCTAATTGATTTGCCTCCCAAGAAGCAAGTGATTGGAGTGAAATGGGTTTATAAGACCAAATGCAATGCTGAAGGCAAGATCGATAGGTATAAGTCAAGGCTGGTAGTCAAGGGCTACAAATATCAGTATGGAAGAGACTATGATGAGACATATGCCCCTATTGCAAGAATAAAAATTGTGCATGCTATCATAGCAATTGTAGCTCAGTACAAATGGAAGGTATATCAAATGGATGTGAAGTTCGCCTTTCTAAATGGTGTATTGAAAGAAGAAGTGTATGTGGAGCAGCCACCTGGTTATGAAGTTGTAGGTGAAGAGAATAAAGTATATAAATTGAAGAGAGCTCTTTATGGGCTCAAGCAAGCTCCACGGGCATGGTACAGTAGGATTGACTCATATTTGATGAGCAATGGCTTGAGCAAAAGCAATGGTGAGCCTACTCTCTACATCAAGACAACAAATGGTAATGTATTGATTATTGTCTTGTATGTAGATAATTTAATTTTTACTAGTAATGATAAGGCTCTAATTGGTGAATTCCAAGAGGTCATGAAAAGTGAATTGGAAATGATAGACCTAGGTCTCTTGAAATACTTTCTAGGTATAGAAGTAAAACAAATGCATGATGGCATCTTCATCTCTCAAGAAAAATATGCAAGATAGATCTTGGAGTTATTTAAAATGCATAACAGTAAGACAGCCCCGACACCAACAGTAGTAGGTCTGAAGTTGAGAAAGGAAGACTCTAGCAAGAGAGTGGATCCAACATTATAGAAGAGTATGGTTGAAAGTCTAATGTATTTGACTACAACTCGGCTAGACCTAATGCATGCAGTAAGTTTTATTTTCAGATTTATGGAAACACCAAAGGATTCCCATTGGAAAGTGGGAAAGAGGATCCTAAGGTATGTGAAAGGTACCAAGGGATTTGGAATTTTGTATACTGAAAATGATAATTTCAAGTTGGTTGGATAATTTCAAGTTGGTTGGTTACACTGATAGTGATTGGGCTGGAAGTTTAAATGATAGCAAGAGCACTTTTGGATACATGTTTCATATGGGATTAGATGCAATTTCATGGGCATCCAAGAAGCAACCTATTGTTGCTCAATCTACAGTAGAGGCTGAATATACAGTAGCAAATGCAGCAGCATGTCAAGCAATTTGGCTAAGGATGATCTTGAAATATTTGAATGAAAGGCAAGAGGATGGAACCACAATTTATTATGACAGCATCTCATCAATTCCATTGTCCAAGAATCCAGTCTTCCATGGGAGAAGCAAGCATTTTGAGATCAGATATCAGTTCATTAGAGAGTTGGTGGAGAATGGGGATATCAAGAGGAATTTTTCAAGTCTGAGCAGCAGCTAGCATACATTTTCACCAATCCTTTAGGCATTGGCTCTTTTGTACACCTAAGAGAGAGTCTTTGTGTAGTTGATATGGATCATTTGTTATCTTTATTTTTTATTTGGCTCGGGACAAAGGGAGAGTGTCGGAATATTTATTATGATAGTATACGTTTGCCCCTTGAGACAAACGCTCACCTACCAACTCTGACGTCTAGAATAGACATAAACATAAATACGGTGGGTAAAATTTTTAAAATCAAAAAAGAAGGGAAAAATGGAATTAGACAAAAGGAATGATTATTCATTCATTCTATAGAATTTGTAGATCAAGCAGATCAGAGAGAAGTTGTAGAGCTAAGCAAAGAAAGAAGAAGGAAAGAAGTTTGTGCCTGCAGTTGCACGTGGTTCCTTGTTCACTCTATAAGTTTGTTGCTTGGATTTTTCCTATTGAAGCAGTGATTTGTACAAGCACCATTGTATGTAGCCATTAGAGCTGCAAGTTTAAGATTTAAAGTTTAAAGTTTATTGAATGTTTAAAGTTTTAACATTTTAGAATTTTCTAGTTGAAGTCGAATGCCCTCAAATTTTGTAATAATTTAATGAAAGATTGAATAGAAAGCAAGCAACATAATTAATCTATTGTTCTTCATCTTCTATTCATTGGATTTAACAGGTTTGGTTGAAAGCTTAAAGCTTTGGCTCTCTAGTTTTAATGGTAAAAGCATTCACGTTGAAATCTCTTAACTTATAATTTCTCAGTTGGAGCCAAGCTCACTCGGCATCTATTGTTGCCTAGCATTTTTTTTGGAGCCGAGCATACTCAACATCTATTACTACAGAGCTCCTCTTTGTGTTGAGTTCACTCGGCACTTGTTGCCTATCACTCGGCACCATCGATTGCCGAGCAAGTGTTGAGTAATATCTAGCACTCGACACCTTCCTGTGCCAGGCACTTTTCTTCAAATGACGATCATCCTACCACTCGGCACCATCAAGTGATGAGTAAAATTGGCACTCGACACCTTCATGTACCGAGAAACTTTTAAGTGCCAAGTAAAGTTTTTAGGGCTAGGGTTGTGAGTTGAAATTTAAATTTATATTTATATTTCTCACATGGCATCAGAGCTTTGAGGCCCCACATCCACAGTGAGTTAGGGCATTTGTTTTCTTGGAATATTTGACATGACAGGAGATGCAGGAAAGATATGGCAGCAACCACCATCATTTAATCAACAAAATTATTATACATTTGCAAAGAAGAAGAAGATCATTGTGGTTACAAATGATTTGTGAGAGTTTGTGGTCAATGGATTCAATGATGTGACTGATCCAACTCAGTATGTTGCTCTCACAAATGCATAGAAGACACATTTGAAAGAGTCAAGGATGAAGGATGCTAAGCCATTAAGTCTTATTGAAGCAGCAATGACAGAAACAGTATTCCAAAAAAATGTAGCAGAAAATTATGCAAAGGAAGCATGGGATATCCTTGAGATGAACTTCAAGGGGACTGATAAAGTCCATACTGTAAAGCTATAGAACATCAGGAGGGAGTTTGAGAACCTTCAAATGAAGAAGAATGAATCAGTTACAAACTTTAGTTCAAGGACCTCCAATGTGATTAACCAATTGAAGTCAAATGGAGAAGACTATCAAGAGTAGAGGACAGTGGAAAAGATATTGAAGATTTTACTTCATAAATATGACCATTTGGTCATGACAATAAAAGAGACAAAATACCTCACTATTTTGACAATGGATGAGGTGATGGGTTCTCTTCAAACCCATGAGTATAGGATCAATAGATCCACATCTTATTCTAGCCAAGAGCAAGAATTCAAGGCTTATTCAAATCCAAGAGGAAGGGGGAGAGGAAGAAATGGCTCAGGGAGAAACTCCAAAGGTAGAGGGCAAGGAAATGGAGGACAAAGGAATGTTGCAGCAGAAAGCTCAAGAAGACCAGATGGAGCAAGTAGCTCACAAAATACTTCAAGAGGAGCTAAGAAAAACTAAGAGGAGGTAAGAAAAACTAAAAATCAAATAAGAGTAATGTAGAATGCTACTACTATCATAAATATGGGCATTATGCAAATGAATGCTGGAAGAAGCAGAATGATCAGTCAGGACAAGCAAATGTGGCTGATGTGAACATGGGAAGTGGATCCAATGTTGTTGCCTTCATCATGTGTAATGTTGGCGAAGAAAGAAGTCCTGAGGCTTGGTACCTTGACAGCGGATGTAGAAACCACATGAGTGGTAATGAAACTTTATTTTTATTCATTGAAAACAGTTTCAAATCAAAAATTAAGATGGGTAACAATGGAACTCTACCAATTGTGGGCAAAGGATTTATTATGGTCTGCACCAAGAAGGGTGAGAAAAGAGAAATACAAAATATGTATTTTTCCCCTGGTATAAAGCACAATTTGATGAGCATTGGTCAGGTCATTCAAAATGGATACAAAGTGCTGATGGAGAATGACATGTGTGTCATTCATGAAAAAGATGGGACCAAGAACTTACTTGCAGTAGTTCAAATGACAAAGAACAAAATGTTTCCCTTAAGGATAGAGACATGTTTCTCATCTCAAGTTTGTGCTCCACCTCCCACACAATTAGCTTTAAGGAGTGTGATTGAAGACCCCTCATAACTATGGCATCTCAGGTATGGTCATCTTGGCTATGCTGGTTTAAATTTGTTATCAAATAAAAGAATGGTAGAAGGTTTTCCACGAATAGGAAATTCTTGTGACAAGTGTGAGGCTTTTATTTTGGGTAAGCAACATAGGCTTCCCTTTAATTCTAAAAATTCTAGGAGGGCTAGATATCCATTAGAGTTAGTGCATACTGACCTAGTCGGTCCTATGCAAGTTACTGCCATTGGGGGGAGTACTTATTTCATGACATTCATTGATGATTTCAGTCATAGGACATGGGTGTATTTCTTAAAGATTAAATCTAAAGCATTTGAAAAATTTGTAGAATTTAAAACTCAGGCTAAAAGAGAATGTGGACACTATATCAAGGTCTTTAGATCAGATAGAGGAGGGGAGTATACCGTCATTTCTTTTATAAATTTTTGCAGGAATGGCATAAAGAAAGAGCTCACAGCCAGCTATACAGCACAGCAGAATGGAGTGGCTGAAAGAAAAAATAGGACCATTGTTGAAATGGCAAGAAGCATGATTAAAAAGAAAGGTCTCCCAACTAAATTTTTGGAAGAGGTTGTGGCAACCGCAGTTTACCTAATTAATAGGTGTCCTACAAAGGTAGTCTGTGATAGAATTCCAATGGAAGCTTGATTACGAATAAGATGGACATTTGAACACTTAAGGGTGTTTGGATTTGTAGCATATGCACATGTGCCTAAAGAGCAAAGGCAGAAATTTGATGAAAAAGGTGTGAAATGCATTTTCACAGGGTGCAGCCCAAAATCAAAGGCATACAGATTGTATGACCCACTGAACAACAAGATGATGCTTTCAAGAGATGTGTATTTTTTGAAAATTAGTCTTGGTATGGTTCAATTGATGAGTCACCATGCACTTCTAGTAAAGTGCCAATTATGAGTGAAGAAGATGTTTATGAACAGCAAGAAGAAGGAGCAAATAGAAGAAAAGGCAAGTAGGTTTAGACATTGTCGAGCTCCTCTAGGCATGATTGAGTGTCAGTGCTGAGTACCAGTGAAGATCGAGCTAGTCGGAAATGCAGTAGGAATGAAGATTCTAATCCCACACTCTCCTCCCTATTACCAAGAAAGACCAAGAGTCTTAGGGAGTTATACTAAGATGAAAGGTATGAAGATTATGATGAGAGTTTTAATTTTGCATTATTTTCTCATAGTGATTCAGTATATTTTGAGGAAGCTATTAAGGAGAAAAAATGGTGTAATGCCATGGATGAGGAGATAGATGCTATAGATAGAAATGAGACATGGGAGCTAACTGATTTGCCTCCCAAGAAGCAAGTGATTGGAGTGAAATGGGTCCATAAGCCCAAATGCAATGCTGAAGGCAAGATTGATAGGTATAAGGTAAGGCTGGTAGTCAAGGGCTACAAATAGCAGTATGGAAGAGAAGAGACTATGATTAGACATATGCCCTTGTTACAAGAATGGAAACCGTGCATGTTGTCATAGCAATTACAGCTCAACACAAATGGAAGGTATATTAAATGGATGTGAAGTCCGCCTTTCTAAATGGTTTATTGAAAGAAGAAGTGTGTGTGGAGCAACCACCTGGTTATGAAGTTGCAGGTGAAGAGAATAAAGTATATAGATTGAAGAGAGCTCTTTATGGGCTCAAGCAAGCTCCATAGGCATGGTACAGTAGGATTGACTCATATTTGATGAGCAATGGCTTTAGCAAAAGCAATGGTGATCCTACTCTCTACATCAAGACAGCAAATGGTAATGTATTGATTGTTGTCTTGTATATAGATGATTTAATTTTTACTGGTAACGATAAGGCTCTAATTGGTGAGTTCCAAGAGGTCCTGAAAAGTGAATTGGAAATGATGGACCTAGATCTCTTGAAATACTTTCTAGGCATAGAAGTAAAACAAATGCATGATGGCATCTTCATCTCTCAAAAAAAATATGCAAGATAGATGTTGGAGAGATTTAAAATGCATAACAGTAAGGCAGCTCCCACACCAACAGTAGTAGGTCTAAAGTTGAGCAAGGAAGACTCTAGCAAGAGAGTGGATCCAACATTATACAAGAGTACGGTTGGAAGTCTAATGTATTTGACTGCAACTCGGCCAGACCTAATGCATGCAGTAAGTTTTATTTCTAGATTTATGGAAACACCAAAGGATTCCCATTGGCAAGCGAGAAAGAGGATCCTAAGGTATGTGAAAAGGTACCAAGAGATTTGCGATTTTGTGTACTGCAAATGATAATTTCAAGTTGGTTGGTTACACTGATAGTGATTGGGCTGGAAGTTTAGATGATAGAAAGAGCACTTCCAGATACATGTTTCATATGGGATCGGGTGCAATTTCATGGGCATCCAAGAAGCAAGCTATTGTTGCTCAATTTACAGTAGAGGCTAAATATATAGCATCAAATGGAGCAGCATGTCAAGCAATTTGGCTAAGGATGATCTTGAGAGATTTGAATAAAAGGCAATAGGATGGAACCACAATTTATTGTGACAACATCTCATCAATTGCATTGTCCAAGAATCCTGTCTTCCATGGGAGAAGCAAGCATATTGAAATCAGATATCACTTCATCAGAGAGCTGGTGCAGGATGGGGATATCAAGATGAATTTTTGCAAGTCTGAGCAGCAGTTAGTAGATATTTTCACCAAGCCTTTAGGCATTGGATCTTTTGTACACCTAAGAGAGAGTCTTGGTGTAGTTGATGTGGATCAGTTGTGATCTTTATTTTTTGTTTGGCTCGGGACAAAGGGGGAGTGTTGGAATATTTATTATGACAGTATATGTTTGCCACTCGAGCCAAATGCTCACCTACCACCTCTGACGTCCAGAACAGACATAAACATAAATATGGTGGGTGAAATTTTTGAAATCAAAAAAGAGGGGGAAAATGGAATGAGACAAAAGGAATGATTATTCAATCATTCTGTAGAATTTGGAGATCAAGAAGATCAAAGAGAAGTTGTAGAGCTAAGCAGAGAAGGAAGAAGGAAAGAAGTTTGTGCCTGTAGTTGCACGTGGTTCCTTTTTCACTCTGTAAGTTTGTTATTTGGATTTGTCCTGTTGAAACAGTGATTACTCTAGGCACCATTGTATGTAGCCATTAGAGCTGCAAGCTTAAGGTTTAAAGTTTAAAGTTTTTTGAAAGTTTGAATTTTTAACATTTTAGAGTTTTTTGGTTGAAGCCGAATGCTCCCAGATTTTGTAATAGTTTAATGAAAGATTGAATAGAAAGCAAGAAGCATACTTAATCTATTGTTTTTCATCTCCTATTCATTGGATTTAACAAGTTTGGTTGAAAGCCTAAAGCTTTGGCTCTCTGATTTTAATGGTGAAAGCATTCACATTGAAATCTCTTAAGTTATAATTTCTTAGTTGGAGCTGAGCTCACTTGGCATCTATTGTTGTCGAGCATTAATTTTGGAGCCAAGGATACTTGGCATCTATTGCTACCGAGATCCTCTTTGTGCCGAGTTCACTCGGCACCTGTTGCCTGTCACTCGGCACCATCAAGTGCCGAGTAATATCTGGCACCTCGCACCTTCCTATGCCGGGCACTTTTCTTGAAGTGCTGAGCAACTTGCCACTCGACACCATCAAGTGCTGAGTAAAACTGGCACTCGACACCTTCATGTGCTGAGAAACTTTTAAGTTCCAGGCAAATTTTTTAGGGTTAGGGTTGTGAGTTGAAATTTAAATTTATATTTATATTTCTCACATGATATCAGAGCTTTGAGGCCCCACATCCAGAGTGAGTTAGGGCATTTATTTTCTTGAGATATTTGACATGGACGGAGATGCAGGAAAGATATGGTAGTAGCCACCATCATTTAATGGACATAATTATGATACATTTGCAAAAAAGATGAAGATCATTGTGGTTGCAAATGATTTGTGAGAGTTTTTGGTCAATCGATTCAATGATGTGACTGATCCAACTCAGTATGCTGCCCTAAAAAATGCACATAAGACTCATTTGAAAGAGTCAAGGAGGAAGGATGCTAAGGCATTAAGTCTTATTGAAGCAGCAATGACAAAGATAGTATTCCCAAAGATTGCAGCAGCAAATTATGCAAAGGAAGCATGGGATATCCTTGAGACGAACTTCAAGGGGACTGATAAAGTCTGTACTGTAAAGCTACAAAACATCAGGAAGGAGTTTGAGAACCTTCAAATGAAGTAGAATGAATTAGTTGCACACTTCAGTTCAAGGACCTCTAATGTGATTAACCAATTGAAGTCAAATCGAGAAGACTATCAAGAGCAGAGGATAGCGAAAAAGATATTGAGGAGTTTACCTCATAAATATGACCATTTGGTCATGACAATAGAAGAGGCAAAAGACCTCACTATTTTGACAATGGATGAGTTGATGGGTTCTCTTCAAACCTATGAGTATAGGATAAATAGATCTACATCTTCTTCTACCCAAGAGAAAGGATTCATGGCTCAGTCAAATCCAAGAGGAAGGGAGAGAGGAAGAAATGGCTCAGGCAGAAACTCTAGAGGTAGAGGTCAAGGAAATGGAGGACAAAGGAATGTTGCAGCAGAAAGCTTAGGAAGAGCAGATGGACTAAGTAGCTCACAAAATACTTCAAGAGGAGGTAGGAAAAACTACAACTCAAATAAGAGTAATGTAGAATGCTACTACTGTCATAAATATGGGCATTATGCAAATGAATGCTGGAAGAAACTGAATGATCAATTAGGACAAGCAAATGTGGCTGATGTGAACATGAGAAGTGGACCCAATGCTGTTGCCTTCATCATGTGTAATTTTGGTGAAGAAGGAAGCCCTAAGGTTTGGTACCTCGACTATGGATGTAGCAACCACATGAGTGGTAATGAAACATTGTTTTCATTTATTGACAAGAGTTTCAAATCAGAAATTAAGATGGGTAACAATGGAACCCTACCAGTTGTGGGCAAGGATCTATTATGGTCCGCACCAAGAAAGGTGAGAAAAGAGAAATACAAAATGTGTATTTTTCCCATGGTATGAAGCACAATTTGATGAGCATTGGTCAGCTCATTCAAAATGTATAGAAAGTGCTGATGGAGAATGACATGTGTGTCATTTATGAAAAAGATGGGAGCAAGAACTTACTTGTAGTAGTTCAAATGACAATGAACAGAATATTTCCCTTGAGGATAGAGACATGTTTCTCATTTAAAGTTTGTGTTGCACCTCCCACACAATCAGCTCTAAGGAGTGTGATTGAAGAACCCTCATAGCTATGGCATCTCAGGTATGGTCATCTTGGCTATGTTGGTTTAAATTTGTTGTCAAATAAAAGAATGGTAGAAGGTTTGCTACGAATAGAAAATTCGTGTGACAAGTGTGAGGCTTTTATTTTGGGTAAGCAACATAGGCTTCCCTTTAATTCTAAAAATTTTAGGAGGGCTAGGTATCCATTAGAGTTAGTGCATACTGACCTAGTCACTTCTATGCAAGTTACTTCCATTGGGGGAGTACTTATTTCATGACATTCGTTGATGATTTCAGTCGTAGGACATGGGTGTATTTCTTAAAGAATAAATTTGAAGAATTTGAAAAATTTGTAGAATTTAAAACCCAGGCTGAAAGAGAATGTGGACACTATATCAAGGTCCTTAGATCAGATAGAGGAGGGGAGTATACCTCCAATTCTTTTGTAAATTTTTGCAGGAAACATGGCATAAAGAAAGAGCTGACAGCCGGCTATACACCATAGTCGAATGGAGTGGTTGAAAGAAAAAATAGGTCCATTGTTGAAATGGTAAGGAGCATGATGAAAGAGAAAGGTCTCCCAAATGAATTTTGGAGAGAAGTTGTGGCAACAGTAGTTTACCTAATTAATAGGTGTCCTACAAAGGTAGTCCAAGACAGAATTCCAATGGAAGCTTGGTCACGAATAAGATGGACAGTTGAACACTTAAGGGTGTTTGGATGTGTAGCATATGCACATGTGCCTAAAGAAAAAAGGCAAAAATTTGATGACAAAGGTGTGAAATGCATTTTCATAGGGTACAGCTCAGAATCAAAGGCATACAGGTTGTATGACGCATTGAACAACAAGATGATGCTTTCAAGAGATGTGAAATTTCTTGAAAATCAGTCTTGGTATGGTTCAATTAATGAGTCACCGTGCACTTCTAGAAAAGTGCCAATTATGAGTGAAGAAGATGCTGATGAACAACAAGAAGAAGGAGCAAATAGAAGAAAAGGCAACCAGTTTTAGACATTGCCAATCTCTTCTAGGCATGACCGAGTGTTAGTGTCGAGTAGCAGTGAAGACTGAGCTAGTCAACAATGCAGTAGCAATGAAGATTCTAATCCCACACTCTCCTCCCTATTACCAAGAAAGACCAAGAGTCTTAGGGAGTTATACCAAGATGAAAGGTATGAATATTATGATGAGAGTGTTAATTTTGCATTATTTTCTCATAGTGATCCAGTTATTTTCAGGAAGCTATTAAGGAGAAAAAATGGTGTAATGCCATGGATGAGGAGATAGATGCTATAGATAGAAATGAGACATGGGAGCTAATTGATTTGCCTCCCAAGAAGCAAGTGATTGGAGTGAAATGGGTCTATAAGACCAAATGCAATGCTAAAGGAAAGATTGATAGGTATAAGGCAAGACTGGTAGTCAAGGGCTACAAAAAGCAGTATGGAAAAGACTACGATGAGACATATGTCGTTGTTGCCAGAATAGAAACCATGCATGCTATAATAGCAATTGTAACTCAACACAAATGCAAGGTATATCAAATGGATGTGAAGTTCGCCTTTCTAAATGGTGTATTGAAAGAAGAAGTGTATGTGGAGCAACCACCTAGTTATGAAGTTGCAAGTGAAGAGAATAAAGTATATAGATTAAAGAGAGCTCTTTATGGGCTCAAGCAAGCTCCACGGGCATGGTACAGTAGGATTGAATTATATTTGATGAGCAATGGCTTTAGCAAAAGGAATGGTGAGCCTGCTCTCTACATCAAGAGAGAAAATGGTAATGTATTGATTATTGTTTTGTATGTAGATGATTTAATTTTTATGGGTAATGATAAGGCTCTAATTGGTGAGTTCCAAGAGGTCATGAAAAGTGAATTCGAAATGACAAACCTAGGTCTCTTGAAATACTTTCTAGGCATAGAAGTAAAACAAATGCATGATGGCATCTTCATCTCTCAAGAAAAATATGCAAGACAGATCTTGGAGAGATTTAAAATGCATAACAGTAAGGCAGCCCCCACACCAACAGTAGTAGGTCTAAAGTTGAGCAAGGAAGACTCTAGCAAGAGAGTGGATCCAACATTATACAAGAGTATGGTTGCAAGTCTAATGTATTTAACTGCAACTCTTCCAGACCTAATGCATGCAGTAGGTTTGATTTCCAGATTTATGGAAACACCAAAGGATTCCCATTTGCAAGCGGGGAAGAGGATCCTAAGGTATGTGAAAGGTACCAAGAGATTTGGGATTTTGTATACTGCAAATGATAATTTCAAGTTGGTTGGTTACACTGATAATGATCGAGCTAGAAGTTTAGATGATAGGAAAAGCACTTTCGGATACATGTTTCATATGACATCGGGTGCAATTTCATGGGCATCCAAGAAGAAACCTATTGTTGCTCAATCTACAGCAGAGGTTGAATATATAGTAGCAAATGCACCAGCATGTCAAGTAATTTGGCTAAGGAGGATCTTCACAGATTTGAATGAAAGGCAGGAGGATGGAACCACAATTTATTGTGAAAACATCTCATCAATTGCATTGTCCAAGAATCTAGTCTTCCATGGGAGAAGAAAGCATATTGAGATCAGATATCACTTCATCAGAGAGCTGGTGGAGAATGGGGATATCAAGATGAATTTTTGCAAGTCTGAGCAGCAGCTAGCAGACATTTTGACCAATCCTTTAGGCATTGGATCTTTTGTACACCTAAGAAAGAGTCTTGGTGTAGTTGATGTAGATCGGTTGTGATCTTTTTTTTTTGTTTGGCTTGTGACAAAGGGGAAGTGTTGGAATATTTACTACAGTAGTATACGTTTTCCGCTTGAGCCAAATGCTCACCTACCACCTCTAATTTGTAGAACAGACATAAACATAAATACGGTGGGTGAAATTTTTGAAATAAAAAAAGAGGTAGAAAATGGAATGAGACAAAAGGAATGATTATTCATTCATTCTGTAAAATTTCTAGATCAAGCAGATCAGAGAGAAGTTGCAGAGCTAAGTAGAGAAGGAAGAAGGAAAGAAGTTTGTGCCTGTAGTTGCACGTGGTTCCTTGTTCACTCTGTAGGTTTGTTGTTTGGATTTTTCCTATTAAAGCAGTGATTGCTCCAGGCACCATTGTATGAAACCATTAGAGCTGCAAGTTTAAGGTTTAAAGTTTAAAGTTTATTGAAAGTTTGAAATTTTAACATTTTAGGGTTTTCTGGTTGAAGCCGAAAGCTCCCAGATTTTGTAATAGTTTAATGAAAGATTGAATAGAAAGCAAGAAACATACTTAATCTATTGTTCTTCATCTTCTATTCATTGGATTTAACAAGTTTGGTTGAAAGCTTAAAGCTTTGGCTCTCTAGTTTTAATGGTGAAAGCATTCATGTTGAAATCTCTTAAGTTATAATTTCTCAGTTGGAGCTGAGCTCACTCGGCATCTATTATTGCCGAGTATTTCTTTTGGAGCAGAACATACTCGGCATCTATTGCTACCGAGCTCCTGTTTGTGCCGAGTTCACTCGACACCTATTGCCTGTCACTCGACACCATCAAGTGTTGAGCAAGTGCGGAGTAATATCTATCACTCAGCACCTTCCTGTGCTGGGCACTTTTCTTCAAGTGCCAAGCAACCTGCCACTCGGCACCATCAAGTGCTGAGTAAAATTGGCACTCGGCACCTTCATGTGCTGAGCAAGTTTTAAGTGCTTGGAAAAGCTTTTAGGGTTAGGGTTGTGAGTTGAAATTTAAATTTATATTAATATTTCTCACAATTTATTCTATGAAATATTTCAAATCAATTTATTTCTATTATTAGATAATATTCTGACATCTAACACTTTTTCGGTTAAAGAAAACTATATTGAATCACATGTGCTATAAAGCTTGCACTAGTTAAACTTATTTACTAATATATTTGTGGCAGTTTTTTAAACACTCTTCTTATGCTTTTGATGTATGAAATAAGTTCCAGCTTTGTTAAACTTCCTCCTCATTTTAGTTGTTAGATCATAGTGTTATATTTTTATTTTTTCACCTTCTCCTTGTGAAAGGGAAAGATGGAGTTCTTTACATTTGGGTGAGCTAGCAATAAAGATGCGCCATATCAAAATTTTCTCAAATTCAAAATTTTTTCTTCGTCAAGACAGAGATATCATGTTCGCTACTTGTTGCTTTCATAGTCACTTTTTTGGAAAGACTTTTTCATAATAGCTCATTTCCACCTTTGAATTATAACGAAAGGGGTGTCAAGGAGAATGAAAGGAAGTTGTGTCAGCGGCATCCTAAGGAAGTGTAAAAATGGCATGTGTGGAGTTCTATTGTAGAAAATAGGTTAGCAATACTTGCACCTTTTGTTCTCCTCTCGTTTTCCCCTCCTTTCTAATTATTGATTGTGTAGGATTTAAAGAATAACAACAACACAATTAAAAATAATAACATTTACAACAGAGAGGCTCTGTTTTACGAAAGAGAAAAAAAAATGATATTCTATTCGAGCAGCAATCACTGTTCAACCAATACATTTACTTAAAAAAATAAATTGTTAAAACTACTCCCTAACACATGGATCAAAATATAGATCTGGAGTTCTATACAACAGTTTTAGCATTATTACATGCCTTACTAGAGAGCAAATTTAGGAATTAAAAAAAAACTACTAGCAAACTAGAAAAGAATGCTGATAACCATGCAATCTAACTTATGCATGAAAGTTTTAATTTTGACTGCTGTGAATAGCAGTGGAATTGGAGTTTTCTCTTTAAGAAGACTTTGATCATAGCATTAGCTCTTCTACATACTCCCCCTTAATGCTAAGAGGACTCACAATTTGATTTTTCAGTGTCAAAAATTGATCTTTAGTAATAGCCTTTCTGAAGATATCCGTGATTTGTTCCTTTGTTCTGATGTACTTCAATTCAACTGCCTTTTATTGCACCAAGTCTTTGATAAAATATTGTTTAAGATCAAAATGCTTAGTCCTACTATGATGAACTAGATTCTTGAAAAATTTAATGGCACTTATATTGTCACAAAAGATCATAGTAGGTTGAACCTATATCTCTTCAATTTCTTCAAGAAGCTTTCTAAGAAATAAAGCTTGTGTGCTAGCTAAAGTGACTGCAACATATTCCACTTCTATAGAAGAGAGAGCAACAATTATCAGATGTAGATTTTTGGTCATCCAAACTATCTCCCCAATCTAAATCACTAAAGCCAACAATTTTGAACTTATTAGAAGAATAGTGAATGCCAAAATCTAATGTGCTTTTCACATACCTCAACATTCTCTTGGCTGCCTTCATATGTTCCTTTGATAGATTTTTCATATACCTTGAATCTAGTGAAACTGAATAAGCAACATTAGGCCTTGTGTATGTTAAAAATATCAAACTCTCAACTATGCTCCTATATGATGTCTTATCAACAGTTTCAACACCATCATTTCTACATAATGTAACTCCATGAGCAATTGGAGTGGAAAGAGGTTTAGAATCAGCCATATCAAAATTCTTCAACATATATTTTGCATACTTTTTTTGACAAATAAAAATTTCGTCTTTACCTTGATAAACCTTCATGCCAAGAAAATACTTCATGAGACCTAAATCTTTCATCTCAAACTCATTCATCATAACAACTTTGAATTCATCTTTCATTTTTGAACTACTACCCATATATAGAAAATTATCAACATACTCACAATGACAATATCATTACCTTCTTGTTTTTAGTAAAGGGTAGGTTCACTCTCACTTCTTTAAAAGCCATTTTTCTAAAAATATCCATCAATTCTTGCATACCATGCATGTGGTGCTTGCTTGAGGCCATATAGAGCCTTCTTCAACTTGTAGACATGATCTTGTTTTCCTTGAATCTCAAAACCTTGTGGCTATCCCACATATACCTCTGTTGGTCTTAGATTGGTTTTGACAATTGAGTGTCAACACACTTAAGAAATTTCTAAGTTGATGCCAAGTATAATATAGATGCTAAGCTACAGTATGTGCTGAGCTAGAAATTCAATAGGTGTCAAGTTATTCAGATGCTGAGCAGATAGATAGTGTCAAGCAAGTTTCAAGTACCTAGTGACAATTGATGCTGAGCTAGTATATGTCCCGAGTAAAGTACAGATGCTGAGTAAAGAATAGGTGTCGAGCAAGATAGAATTCCTATGTGTGCCAAGAATTAGTAATCAATAAGTGCTAAGTAACATAAAATCAACATAAGAGTTTGTGCCCTCACAAACTTAGATGTAAACCATTTTTGAGCTAACTCAAGATGGATCTCGAAGGATCTAAAAGATAATATCAAATATTTTTAACTCCCTATGAAATCAAAATGCAACCAATTAGAAAAATGGAAAGAATTGAGTAGGAAAGATGGATGAATCTCAATCATAGATTCATACCTAACCCTAATTCTTGAAACCTTTTTAAGGATGTCAAAACCCCACAATTCAGTGGAGTATGGATTGTATGGAATGCATGAAAGAATGCTAGTGAATTTTGAAGGAAGTAAAAAGGGTGAGAAGAATTAGAAGAAGAAGAATAACATTGTAGCATTAGTTAATAGAATAGAGTATTAGCACCTCGAACAAAGTTATATCAGATCAAGAAGGATCAGATAAAATTGGACAGAACAAGGATCTAAAATCAACAATTAAGGATTGTAAGTTATCAGGTCAATACATTCTATTATACTTTCAAGCCATTGTATTAGGAGAAAGAAAATCCTATGAAGATAGCTTGGTTTAATAGCCATATTGTAAATCCTTTGATAGCGTAACATTCAAACTGAGTGTTTGTAAATCTAGGAATCCTTTAGACATGTCACTTTTGATAGGGTGTTAGAGTCTTTAATAGGGTAGGGACTTTACAGGGTAGACCATTAATGATGGTCAAAACTTTGTAACCTTGACAAGTTACATATTACTATAGTGATTAGTTGTGGGTGTCATCCCCACCCCAGTTCTACCTTCTCATTTTGGAGGGTTTTTGGGTGATCAAATCTTGTGTTATCTATTTCCATGCATGTCTTTACTTTCATGTAAATTAGATGTGTTACATGCATATGATTGATTTTAGCTAAAAAAATTTAGAGGCTAAAGTTTATTACTTCTGATTCACCCTCCCCCCCCCCCCCCCCTTCAGAAGTAAATCTTCCCACTTGTGTATTCTAACAACCTCTTCTTCTAAGTACCCATTCAAGAAGGCACATTTCACATCAATTTGATGAATACTCTGTTTCTTTTGAGCTACAAGAGAGATTAGCATCCTAATATTTTCTTATCTTACTACTAGTGCAAAAGTTTCTTCATAATCAATGCTGTACCATTGAGTGAAAACTTTAGCAACCAATCTTGCCTTATGTCTTTCAACACTCCTATCACTATTATACTTTGTCTTGTAGACCTATTTTGTGTCAATCTTCTTCTTCTTATGTGGAAGATCGAAAAGCTTTCATTTCTCATTCCTATGAATGGAATCCATCTCTTCATTCATTGCTTGCATCCAAATTTCATTATTGCATGCATCTTCAAAACATGATGGATCAAACTTAGCTTAAGCATGTAATGTAAAATTTACTGTCTCACCCATTGGATCTTCTTCATGTGCTTGATTTTGACACCTCTCATAGATATCACTCAATCTTCTTACCTTTCATAGAGGACTTGAGGATGGACTTTCTCTTGGGATTGGCAAGGGGTTTCTTGGTGGGCTTGGTGATCTTGAAAAAGAACCATTAGTTGGCTATTTATTATCATTATCGGCAATAACATCATCATCCAAAACTGATTTTAGCTTTTCAACATGTTTTTTTTTTACTTACCCAAGCTTTGTGTTTGCGTTGGACCACCAATATCTGAATGAATAAGCTAAAGTGGGTATTGGGCCCTCCGTGCATTTGCTTTTGGAAATGATTCTCTTGCATGCTTTCCTTTTGCACACCCTTCAAAAATTTGTTTACTCTCTTCAACCTTAGGCATTCCAAGAACCAATGAAGTTGATGTTAGATTCTTAAAACTATTGAAATTCAAATGGCCATACCTAAGATGCCACAACCAACTTTTATCCTCATAATCCATACTGACAAGCTGATTGTCATTTTCACAAAACTTCAAAGGAAACATCCTATTCTTTTTCATAGGAACAACTATAATCACTTTATTTCTTTGATTCTTATCATAGATAGTACATTTCATGTTTTCAAATACCACTCTATAATTCTTCTTACATAGCTATCCAACAGTTAATAAATTATGCTTCAATCTAGGAGTATAATAAATATCTTGAACACTTTTCATACATTCCTTTTTCTAAACATCCATGGCTCCTTTGGCTGCAACATCCACTGTATTGTTATTACTTAAAATAATATTTGATTTGTAACTATCATCAAGCTTTGAAAATATCTCCTTGTTACTAAACATATTGCTAGAGCATCCAAAATCCAAATACCAAACATCATTCATATTACTCTCACCTTTCTTGTAGCACAAAAATAAATTACCTGAGGAAGGATCCTCATCTTGTTGGGAATAATTTGCATTATGATTACTTGATTTCAGTCTACACTCTCTCAAAATGTCCATACTTATTGTAATGATAGCATTGGATGTTCCTTTTATAAAATCTTCCTCAACCTCTTCCTCCTTGAGCACCTCCTCTTGTTCTGGATCCTCTTGAAAAATTCTAATTTTGACCCCTTCCAAAGCCTTTTGTATTGCATGCTCTTGAGTCATAGGTTCACCCAAAGTGGCCATTTGATGAGTCACATCTTTCACTCACACAAAAATCTCCCACATTCTCTGTTTCCTTCATCTTCAAGTTCTCATATTCTCTTTTCAAGGTTTGTAGCTTCACAACCTTGGTTTGATCATTTCCATGGTAAGCATTTTTATCTTTTATCACCCGCCAAAAATTCAAAATTCAAACATTCGACTCATTCAACGACTAACTCCCAAGGTTAATATTATTTTAATTCCAAGCTTCGAACCTTATAAACATATGTTTTGCAGCCCACAAGTTTTGTGGTTGTAGGATCAGCTTAGATCAATGGATGGCGCCATCACGCTATGGAAAAATTATGCGAGATTTATGTTCATGACATGGTGACCTTTTGACGTGTGTCCGGTGGGTCTGACAATGGGCAGGTCACGGTACCGAGAAAACTGGCAACAGGCGATTAGTTTGTGACGGGCCAAAAAGTTCAAAAAAGTGGCAAGGTGCCATGTCGACATCAAAAAACTCACAAGTTTTTTGATAGCGACATAGCGCACGGCCAGCCAGAAGTTATTCTACGGTGAGTCCTAGTGTCAAGGGCAAGGTTCGCGGAAATAAAAGAAATCAATGGCGAAGAACTTCAAGAAAATAGGTTGGGTCCCATTTCGTACTTTGATTGCCCAGTTGGAAAGGTCCTTGGTCCATGCTAGGAAATCAGAACATGCCACATCTGCAAGGAGGGGCCACTCGATGAGTCGAGGCAGTACAGGTCACCAAGATGATGCTACGCAGACTAGTGCGGGGATGCCACGTGTATTTTGGGGTGAGGGTTTCTAATGTGATCGTCGGATCAGGACGAGTCTTCCATGGCCATAGGATCAACTCAGATTAAGGGCAAGCATCATCCCGCTATGAGAAACTACTCAAAAAATAACATTGGCGACATAGCGCCCAGATGCCAATGTCCCGATGGGACAATATTTTCATGAGGCCAGTGCAGTAAAGAGGGACGAGTCTTTACGATCGTCGGATTAAGTTAGATCGACGGAAGGCGCTATTGCGCTATGAAAAAATTACATGAGAATTATGATGACGACATAGTGCCTGGAGGACACATGTCAGCAAGGTCTAGAGATGTCAGTGAGGATCCGTCAGACAGTTCACGTGGCCAGTTCCTATTCATCGATACACTGAGGGGTAGTATCCATCTTGCTTGCCGTCAGATGTAAGGCAGATCAACAGATGGCGCCATGTCCCCATGGTGAAGTTGCTTGATCTTTACTATAGCGACATGGCGCCCTTTCACCATGTGTCGGCGAGCCCCGATTGCAATAGGGTATGTCGGATAGATATTGCCAGGTGTCATTCAAAGTGTAGTGCATTCTGCTGAGGTGATGCCAGATACGATGGGCCCGAGGTGAAGCAAGTACGACATATGATGAGTCTTCATGATCGTCCAATCAGAGCAGATCAACGGAAGGCACTATCTTTCTATGGTGAAACTGCACGACGAATACCATGGCGACATAGCGTCTTGCCGACACATGTCTCACTGGCGGACCAGAGTAAATAGTTGGCGGCTAGAAGTTACGGTGAATAATAATAGTCTGAAGGGTGGCACGGTTAGTTCAATAAAGGTGGTCAACTACGGAAGGACTCCCTAGGTGGCAAAATAAAGAGAGATGATTGGCCCAGCTAGTTTACATAGCTTGGTTGACTTTTTGACTTTGACAGATTCATGAACCAGGAAGCAAAGATGATCGATGTTATCTTGCAATCTGATCTTTGCGATCAATTCTGACCTACCAGAAATGAATGTGAAACATAGGGAAACACTCCACCATCTTAGTCAACCCATCTATTGTGTTAGGATCATTCATTGGCTCCACTTCTATCTACTCGAGGCATTCCTTCAGTTGAATATCTGATTTTGTACTTCAGAACCATGCTCGAGTGTGATCTTTGATTGGATATTTTTGTATGGGAGTTTGATGGCAGTAGTTGAGCAGTAAATGCAAAGCCAATTTGCTCAGTTATGCCTGAACTATAAAGGTAATTTTGTAATCTTTTCTTGGGGTGACCCTTCTCTGTTATTCTTTGCTACTACTTGTAGGTCTGCAGTGTAAAATTCCCTGTGCCTCTGAACTGTATGATTTTCTATTTTATCCCCCTCAGCCATTAATGTGTATGTGCATCCTTCTTGCCTCTCATTGATGTATTGTCGAGATCTTTAATCTGCATACCATATCTAATTGTGCCTATTGGATAATATATAAGTGAGATTCCTCCTTCCTTATGTTATTCAATTTGGTTTTCTGATCTGTATGTGGTTATTTGATTAAAAGCAAGTTTGAATGCGTATATCCTTAGTTTCATTCTAGTTTAGTAGTGCATGTATGGGTAGAGATTGGTCCGAACACTCTATTCTGGTGCATCACCTCCTTAGATTAGATTAGGTAGATTTTCTTTCATGCTCTCTTTCTCCATTTTCCTCTCAAAGAGTAGATAGGTGCACCCTGATAGTAAGAGGAAGCCGGCCTTCTCTAGAGACTCAACCTCATAGTTCAAGTGCCACAGCTTGGAGGTTGTTTCCATGTTTCACTAGGTTGTCCTCGTGCATAGGCCTTGGACAAGGGTGCAAACCTAAGTGAAAATAGTTTTTGGCATACTCGGTGGGACTACAACAACAAGATCAAAAAAAATTTAAGTCTACTGCTGTCAAAGAAGAGAGAGTTTCAGAGATTAATGCTGGAGAGGTAGTGTTGGCTTCAGTATTCAAGCCTTCAAGAGGCTGATTCTTAAAGTACTTGGCGACTCTGAACATCAACAAATCTGGTTCCAGAACAAATTTGAAGAAATTCATACCCAGAGCTGAAACAAGGGTGTCTTCTAGAGGTAAATTTCAATATCAAGAGCTTTCTCTTTCAAATCCTAGAAGAAGGAGGACTAGAACTTCATTATAACCAGTTAGGGGTGTAATAACAGTTAATATACCTGTAAGGTCTGTCTCTACTCCTCCTACTGTTCGAATTCAGCCTAGATTTCCATCAACACTCATCAATAGAACACTTGTTTACATGGCACAACCAAGGGTTCATGTCTTTGCCACCTTTAATGGTGGGAGTCCTCTATTGTTAGCCCAAAAACATGATATACCAATATTTGCACTAAAAAGTATACCTGATTTTACTGGTGAAACTTCCATCTCCCCTTTAGAGCATATTCAAGAAGTAGCAAATGTCTGTAATATTCATGGTATTATAGAAGATGATGTTGCTGTCAGACTTCTAGCCTCATCTTTAAAAGGAAAAGCGTTACAGTGGTATAGAGGCTTAGCTCATGGTTCTATAACTAATTGGGATGAACTGGGAGCAGGATTATGCAAACATTTTGAGGATAGAAGTGACTATCTGTCACTTTTAGAGCAGTTGACTACAATAAAAGAGCCCCCCATGAGTCTATGACTGATTTTAACTATAGATTTCAAAAGACATGGGATAGAATACCTACTACATTGAAATCTTCCCCTAGTAATGCCTTGTTGCATTACCTTAGAGCTTTTAACAGTGATATTGCCACTACAATCCAAACTATGGGAGGAGATACCTTGCCTAATGCTTATGAGATAGCCGTAAAAGCTGAGAACATCCTAATACAAGGAGGAAAATTGGCTCCAAGGCCCCCTATGCCTTTCTTTCCTGATGTTCCTAACCACCAACTAGCAATGGCCCCTCTTCCTACAACTTCTACATCACAAGCCCTTACTCCAGTTCCCCAAGCTTCCACATCCTCAAATGGGATAGGTGAACTCAAAGAAATCCTCCAAGGTCTAGTGCTGAATACAGATAAAAGAGAGAAGACCCTGCATAAAAAATTGCAAGAGCAGGGGAGGGAGTTAAAGGACCAAGGGAAGAGATTAGAGGATAGTTTTTCTCTAATACAAAAAATGAGTAACAAGATGGTGGCCTTAGAAAGGCAACAAGCTCAAAGTGGCAAGCCTCCCCAATTGCAATATCAAGCTCCAAGTTGTGGTAGGCCTCCTAATCAGAAGAGTAGCTCTTTTGATTAGGGTAGGAAAAATAGTTATGCTTCTGCTTCAAGCTCAAATCAAAATAGAGCTATAGTCCCTCAAAATAACTTGGCCCAAGATCAAGATTTTTGTCCTTCCTGCAACTATTTTTATACCTATTGCATGTGCTAGAGGGCAGAATCTTATATGGCCCTAATTGTCCAAGAACCTGCAACAAAGCAATCATGCAAGGGGGATCATCCCAAGGAGGCCTCATATATTCAAGGACGTGATGATTGTTCTTTCATGAATCATTAGGTTGGGGAGCATTGTAATGTAAACCAGGATTTCGTTGCTCATAACACAAGAAGCAAGAAGAGAGCTATGGAACATGCTGCCCCTCCTTCTCCTAAGAAGGCCTCAACTTCAAGTGCTACACCTCATGCACATGCAACAAGTGAACAAATAAGTGCTTCATAGCAGAAAAAACAAGATTCTAGAAGGAAATATGCAGGTGATCCTTTTGTTGCTCCATCTCAACGTCTTATAAGTGCAGCTCCCAAAGTTTCTACCGAAGTTCCTAATAAACCATTTAGTGTGGTAGAGAAAATGAAGAAGACCAATGTGAATATTTCTATGTGGGATGCTATTGCTACCATACCAATATAGAAGAAGATGCTGCACCAAGAATTAGAGAAGATTGAACCCAAGGATCAGCCATCTACCATGGAGAGTGCCACAAGTCTGGTACAACCAGCAGGAGATGTGGAGACAAATAAAAATGTTAGACCTCCTCCATTCTATGTTTCTCTGATTATAGGAGGCAAATTAGTCCACAATTGCATGATAGATTCAGGGGCTAGTAGCTCAGTAATGCCTAGGTGTGTTGCTGATGCTTTAGGAATGAGATATGAGCCCATTGTTAGGGATGTGTTACAATTAGATGGTAGTACTCTCAAAACTGTAGGTATCCTTAGGAATGTGGAGATGGCCCTACATGCATGCCCCGGTTGCACTGTGATTCAAGACATATCTGTTGCTAAAGTCAAACCTTATTTTGCTATCTGTCTTTCAAGAGACTTCATTGCTCAAATTGGTGGATTCATATCTACTGATTGGTCATATATGTCACTTAAGACCAGATATGGAGCCAATGCCTCAATTAGAGCAGAACCTCAAGCCCTTCATCACACTGAATCCTACACCCCCAATTTCATCAATATGAATTGGCCCATTCTAGAAATGAATGAAAAAGACATAGCAAATGAGCTTGCCACTTTCATAGTAGAGATTCCTGATTTCTTCTTGGATGAGTGGGCAAATGCATATCAGTTTGAGCCTATGTCATAGACTCTTGAGATAGGCCTTAGTACATATTGCATAATAGAGAAAGATGCTCAAGTTCCTGATCTTGTTGAGACTAATGATGATATAAATGGAATATGGAGTATGTACTTCGATGGCTCAAGAAATAGAAATGGATCAGGGGTCGGTGTTATGTTGGTCTCTCCTGCACAAATAAGATACTACTTCTCTTTTAGGCTCCAATTCAGTTGCACCAATAATGTGGCCAAGTATGAATCTTTCATTCAAGGTCTCTTGTCCAAAAGAGAGGAATTCAAGCCTTGAGAGTATATGGAGATAGTGATTTGGTAGTCAACCAAGTGAGAAATTAGAATATCACCAAAAATGGCTTGCTCAAGTCTTACAAACACAGAGTCTAGGATTTTCTTGAGGGCTTCAATGCATTTAACATTCAGAGCATTCCTAGGAAAGAAAATAAATGTGCTAATAGACTTGCAGCAGTGGGTGCAGCTTATGATGTACTAAGGAATCTTGAGGAGGAGAAGAAGCAACAAATAAGGGTGGTAGTGAGGCCTGCCATCCCTAACAACAACACTCATTAGCAGGTGTTTGATTCTGATGAACAAATTGTGATTTTCTTGCAGAATGAGGCAGAATTCTTAGATAGAAACCAGTCAAGGCTGCAAGATCAGTATGGTGATCAGATCATTCAAATTAGTTCTAACAAGTTGCCCAAGGGTCTCATTACCTTGGAGAGTGTCTTTAATCCTGATGATCAAAGAAGAGGGAAAGGTATGAATCTAATTGCAAAGAAAGATGATTATGCCCCAGTTACAATTGCTGATGGAAAATCTCTGAATATGGGGAAGGTATGTTCTGAAACTGAGCAAGAAAACTTCATTCATTTATGTCAAGAATTTAATGATGTATTTGCTTGGACATATGATGACTTAAAAGGGTTTGACCCTAGTTTGTTTCAGCATACCATAGATTTAATTGATAAGGCCAAACCAGTAAGGCAAAAATAGAGACCAGTGAATCCTAAGATTGAGCCCCTAATGAGAAAATAATTATCCATGTTGATAGAGGCCAATATAATATTTCCTATCAAACACTCATCATGGGTAGCTAACCCTGTCCCTGTAAGGAATAAAAATGGAGAAATTAGATTGTGTGTGGACTTTAGGGATCTTAATCAGGCTTCTCTTAAAGATCACCATCCTCTCCCTTCCATGGAGCAAATTCCATCCAAGGTCAGTGGGTCAAGGAGGTTCTCTTTTCTTGATGGATTCTCTGGTTATAATCAAGTGCTGGTTAAAGAATCTGATAGACATAAAACAACATTTACTACTAAATGGGGCACCTATGCTAATTGCAAGATGCCATTTGGACTAACAAATGCAGGTGCCACATTTCGAAAGGCAATGGAGATGGCCTTCAAAAATTTAATTGACAAGTTTGTCTTAGTATACCTTGATGATATAACTGTATATTCAAAAAATGTAGAAGATCATTTTGATCATCTAAGATAGGTATTTCTAAGGTCTAGAGAGTTTGGGGTTTCCCTCAACCCAGCCAAGTGTGTCTTTGCTACAAGCCAAGGAAAACTATTGGGACACATTGTATATGAGGATGGGGTGACCATTGATCCAGAAAGAACAAAGGCAATACTTGCCCTTCCTCTTCCTAAACACAAGAAGGGGCTGCAAAGTTTCCTTGGTAGGATAAATTTTGTAAGAAGGTTTATTCCTAATCTTGCTACCATGGTGAAACCTCTTACAACTATGCTTAAGAAAGGTATGGTCTTCTCATGGACCAAGGAAGGGAAAGAGAGTTTTGAAGAGATCAAGGAAGCCATAGCCTCAGCCCCTACTCTCATGAACCCAAATTTTGAGAAAGATTTCATCCTCTACACTTTAGGTGGTGAGTCAAGTATCTCTGCTGTCTTGACTCAAACAAATGGCAAGGATGAGGAGCAACCCATAGCCTTCTTCAGTGAAGGGCTTAAGGAATATGGAGATAAGTGCAGCTTTGTTGAGAAGCAAGCTCTTGCAATCATCAGAGCCTTGAAGAAATTCAGACACCTCTTATCCCACAATAGGATCCATTTGTTGGTGCCCCATGCCAATGTAAAATATTTTTTGTTAAGCAAGGATATCAGTGAAAAGAGAGCTGGATGGATCACTAGGGTAATGGAATATGATGTTGATATTCAGATTACCAAGCTGGTAAGAGGGAGAGGATTTTGCAAAGAAATGTTATCAGGTCAAGATTCTGATGAAGAGGCTGCTATGGTATTAATAGAGCAACAGGAAGTAAGAAATGTTGATGGTCCAAAGAGCTGGATAAATAGTATGAAGAGCTTCTTATCAGGGGATGGATACCCTCAGGGATTGGATAGATCCAAAAGAAGACAATATAGACTATAGTCCATTCTCTATGTTGTAATTGATGGTATCCTATTCAGGAGGGGTTTTAATGGGACCCTGTTGAAATGCATTGAAGAGGATCGGGCTGAAAGGATGATTAAAGAACTTCATGATGGCCCTGATGGTGGCCATTTCTCTGCAAGAACAACTGCCATGAAGATCATGAGGGCTGGTTATTATTGGCCATCTCTATTCCATGATTGTTATAGGTATGTGAGAAAATGTGAGAAATGTGCTTTCTTTTCAGGCAAACAAAGGCTTGCAGCTCTCCCCGTTCATCCTATTCAGGTGGATCAACCCTTTACCTAGTGGGGGTTGGATTTTATAAGCCCCATTAATCCTCCATCTAGTGCAGGTCATAAATGGATTTTGCCTGCTACTGATTATTTCACTAGATGGACAGAGGCAGTTGCCTTGAAGGATCCCATAGAACCAATAGTGGTTGAGTTCCTTGATGGGATTGTATCTAGGTTTGGTGCTCCTTCTACTATTATCTCAGACAATGCTAGGTCTTTTGTTGGAACCTAGATTTGTGCATGGGCAATGAATCACAATATCTACTTGAGCACATCATCAAATTACTATCCCCAGGGTAATGGTTTGGCTGAGTCTTCCAACAAGAATCTGATCAAAATCATGAAGAGGACAATAGAAGACAATCAGAGGGTCTGGCATAAAAAATTAAGAACTACTATGTGGACTGATAGGATAACACCCAAGAGATCTGTTGGAAATTCACCTTTTGTGTTGGTATATGGTAGGGAGGCCAGACTCCCAATCTCATTGGAATTCCCATCCTTGGAGTTGGCTCATCAGCTGGAATTAATTGAGGATAGTGCCATGTCAGTAAGAATGGAAAAACTTATTTAATTGGAAGAAAAGAGAAACAAGGCTATGCAAACCCTGAAAATGCATCAGCAACAGATGAAAAGGAGTTTTGATAAGAAGGCTAGGGCCAGAACCTTTAGATAGGGAGATTTAGTTTTGAAGTGGGATTCGGATAGAGCAAAACCTAGAAGACATTCTAAGTTTGACCCACTATGGAGTGGCCCCTATCTGATTGCCAGTTGCAAACAGGCTAATGCATTCCAGCTGAGCAGGCCAAATGGAAAGATTTTGCCCATTCCAGTCAATGGGATCTATCTGAAGCCCTATTTCTGAAAGATTATGGATTCCTATACATAGGTAGTCTAGTTTCTTTTCTATTATTTCCTACTTTTCAAGAAGTGCACGTGCACAGGTTTCTCTTTTAAGTTGCTAGCTTTCGAAGTTTTGACAGTCTCAGGTTGCAAAGGAAGTTCTATTTTTTTTTTTTTGCAGTTGTAGGACTAGGGTTTTCAATCTCTCACAGGACGGGTTAGGGTTTTGCAGTTCTCAGATTCACACTTTTTGACCCTATAGCCCAATGGAGTTTTTTACAGGCACTGGTCTTATGCATCGAGCAGGCTCATGCCCCCTATTTGTCACCAAAAATGTTATCTTTTGTCACCCACCAAAAATTCAAAATTCAAACATTCGACTCATTCAATAGCTAACTCCCAAGGTTAATATTATTTTAATGCCAAGCCTCAAACCTTATAAACATATGTTTTGTGGCCCGCAAGTTCTGTGGCCGTAGGATCAGCTCAGATCAATGGATGGCGCCATCGCGCTATGGCAAAATTGTGCAAGATTTATGTTCTCGACATGGCGCCCTTTTGACGTGTGTCCGATGGGTCTGACAGCGGGCAGGTCACGGTACCGAGAAAACTGGCAATAGGCAATTAGTTCGTAATGGGCTGAAAAGTTCAAAAAAGAAGCAAGGCGCCATGTCACCATAAGAAAACTCACAAGTTTTCCAATAGTGACATAGCGCCCGGCCAGCCAAAAGTTATTCTACGGAGAGTCCCAGTGTCAATGGCAAGTTTCGTGGCAACAAAAGAAATCAATGGCGAAGACCTTCAAGCAAATAGGTTGGGTCCCATTTCGTACTCCGATTGCCCAGTTGGAAAGGTCCTTGGTCCACGCTAGCAAATACGAACATGCCACATTTGCAAGGAGGGGCCACTCGGTGAGTCGAGGCAATACAAGTTGCCAGGATGATGCTACGTAGACTAGTGCAAGGATGCCACATGTATTTTGGGGCTAGGGTTTTTAATGTGATCGTTGGGTGGCCGTAAGATCAGCTCAGATCAAGGGCAGGTGTCATCGCGCTATGAGAAACTGCTCAAAAAATAACATTGGCGACATAGTGCCTGGATGCCACATGTCTCGGTGGGACTATATTTTCATGAGGCAAGTGCAGTAAAGAGGGACGAGTCTTCATAATCATCGAATTAAGTTAGATCGATGGCAGGTGCCATTGTGCTATGAAAAAACTACACGAGAATTATGATGACGACACAGTGCTTGGAGGACACGTGTTGGCGGGGTCTAGAGATGTCAGCATGGATCCATTAGATAGTTCACGTGACCAGTTCCTATTCATCGATACAATGAGGGGCAGTATCCATCTTGCTTGCCATCAGATGTAAGGCAGATCAACGGATGGTGCCATGTCGCCATGGTGAAGTTGCCCAATCTTTACTATAGCGACATGGTGGCCTTTCGCCACGTATTGGCGGGGCCCAGTTGCGATAGGGTACGTCAGACAGATGTCGCCAGGTGTCATTCAAAGTGTAGTGCATTCTGTTGAGGTGGCGCCAGATATGATGGGGCCGGGGTGAAGCAAGTACGACATATGACGAGTCTTCACGATCATTCGATCAGAGCAAATCAACAGAAGGCGCTGTCTTGCTATGGTGAAATTGCACAATGGATACCATGGCAACATAGTGTCTTGCCGACATCTGTCTCACTGGTGGACCAGAGTAAACAGTTAGCGGCTAGCAGTTACGGTGAATAATAACAGTCTGAAGGGTGGCGCAATTAGTCCAATAAAGGTGGTCAACCACGAAAGGACTCCCTAGGTGGCAGAATAAAGGGAGGTGATTGGCCCAACTAGTTTACATAGCCTGGTTGACTTTTTGACTTCGACGGATTCATGAACCAGGAAGCAAAGATGATCGATGTTATCTTGCGATCTGATCTTCGCGATCAATTCTGACCTACCAGAAATGAATGCGAAACATAGGGAAACACTCCACCGTCTCAGTCAACCAATCTACTGTGTCAGGATCATTCATTGGCGCCGCTTCTGTCTACTCGAGGCATTCCTTCAGTCGAATATCTGATTTTGTACTTCAGAACTGTGCTCGAGTGTGATCTATGATCGGATATTTTTGTATGGGAGTTTCATGGCAGTAGTTGAGTAATAAATGCAGAGCCAATTTACTCAGTTATGCCTGAACTATAAAGGCAATTTTGTAATCTTTTCTTGGGGTGACCCTTCTCTGTTATTCTCTGCTACTGCTTGTAGGTCTACAGTGTAAAATTCCCTGTGCCTCTGAACCGTATGATTTTCTATTTTATCCCCTTCAGCCATTAATGTGTATGTGCATCCTTCTTGCCTCTCATTTATGTATTGTCGAGATCTGTAATCTGCATACCGTATCTAATTGTGCCTATTGGATAATATATATGTGAGATTCCACCTTCCTTGTGTTATTCAATTTGGTTTTCTGATCTGTATGTGGTTATTTGATTAAAAGCAAGTTTGAACACATATAGCCTTAGTTTCATTCTGGTTTAGTAGTGCATGTATGGGCAGAGATTGGTTCGAACACTCTATTTTGGTGCATCACCTCCTTAGATTAGATTAGGTAGATTTTCTTTCGTGCTCTCTTTCTGCCTTTTCCTCTCCAAGAGTAGATAGGTGTGCCCTGATAGTAAGAGGAAGCCGGCCTTCTTCAGAGACTCAACCTCATAGTTCAAGTCCCACAGCTTGGAGGTTGTTTCCATGTTTCACTAGGTTGTCCTCGTGCATAGGCCTTGGACAAGGGTGCAAACCTAAGTGATAAAAAGCATCTTTTAGAGTCTTCTAAGCCTCTTTTGCTATTTTTGGATCAGCAATTCGGGCAAACAAACTCTTCTCAAGAGCCATCTAAATGTGAAACAATGCCATTGCATTCTTCTTCTTAGCTTCTTTCTTCAATCTCCTATCATTAAGTGGGAGAGTATTCTCGTCTACAGGCTCTTCATAACCAAATTCAATGATCTCCAAATAAACTTTCCCAATAAAAAAAGTCTTCATCTTCACTGACCAATATTGATAATCAACTCCATCAAACTCTAGAATTTGCAAGTTTTTTGCCATACTACTATCTTCCAAACACTTTCATCTTTGATACCATATGTATGATTTAAAGAACAACAGCAACACAATTAAGAATAATAACATTCAAAATAGGGGAGGCTCTCTTTTACCATAGAGGAAAAAATGATATTCTATTCCAACAACAATCGTTGTCCAGCCAATACATTTATTCAAAAAAGGAAATTGTTAAAACTACTCCCTAACACATAGATCAAAATATAGATTTAGAGTTCTGTACAGTGGTTTTAGCATTATTGCATGTCTTACTAAAGAGAAAATTTAAGAATTAAAAAAACTACTAACAAACTAGAAAAGAATGCTGATAACCATGCAATCTAACAATCATGCATGAATATTTTAATTTTAATTACATTGAATAGCAGTAGAACTGGAGTTTTCTCCTTAAGAAGACTTTGATCACAACATCAGATCTTCTATAGATTGTACTATAGTGGGACACTAGGAAGTGTTTCTTCAAAATATTGAGACAAGACAATCAAAGCTATAGTCCCAATTTCTAAGCTGAGGGATTTTCTTGACAAGCCCATATAACATGTGTTTGAGCCTCTTTATAGCAACCGCTCATTCTTTAAGTCTAGTAGAAATTATATTTATTTTAAGTCTATTAGAAATTATTTTTATTTTTAAGCCGATAGGCTTCATTTCTTGAAATGCATTTCTTTGAAATGATCATCTATCATACCATGCCCCAACAAACATTGTGAATGTGATGTGTACATAGAAATAAAGATTGTGTGGACAGGTCGATCAAAGCTTTAGATTAGGAATGGTAGGAAAAGGAAAGATTTTAGAAATCCTCTTGTATTTAGTACGATCTGGTTTAAAGCAATTTCTTATGAGATTCGACCTCAGACAACTGGATTCTGCTATCGATTTATGTTTGAACATTTGTGTGTTCACTGTAAAAGAGGCGTTCTTCACTTTGAGTTTCTCAAGAAGGAATTGAGAAAGCGAGGATGCTTACGAGGCCATAATTATAAGGAAAATTTATGAATGATTTAACGTGCAAAAAATTTGATAAGGAATACGGAATGGATTTCTGAGATTTAAGGTAAATTAGGTGAATTAAGGTGTAATAGATGCAAATTCAAACTCATGTCGACAAATTATGTACATACAAGTTAGGAAAATTGGATAAATTGCGTAATTGTGATATATTTAAATGTAGGGAAGGATGCGCACATACAATTTAGGTATAAATTAATCTAGAGCTAATACTTTTAATGGAATACTAGCATCCCTTCAATTGAAGAAGCTTGTGAATTAGAAAGAGAAATGAAAACTTAAAAGATTTTAGATTCATGTTCTCATTATATCTTTTTTTAAAATTAATATAGTTGATCCATAAAGATAATTTTAGATTTTTTTTGAAACAAAAAGTCTACAACTTATTTTTATTTGTTATTTCCTATTAACTTAAAATTGTTTCTATCATTAATCAATGAAAAGAATTAATTTTGCCAATACAAATTAAAATTTATTTAAAACTATTACCATCTAATTAAACATTTAAATTAGATTTACTTTTTATAGATTCAATTTTTAAATCAAAATAAATAATGATCTGTAAAACAAAGTTCTTTTACTTTGCAAATGCTAGGAAAATATTTGTTCTTGTTTCTACTAATTTTTAAAAATAGAAATTTTTTTCAATTTTTTAACTCAATTTTATTACAATAATACTAATATAATACAAAATTCTAGAAATTTATTTTTATTTTATTAGATTCATTATTTTATATTACATAATTTAATATTCCTCAAAGCTATTTAATGTTTCATTTTAAAAAATTAATTAAATAATATAGTATATATAATTTAGATAGTACTTTGTTATTCGAATTTTTTTAATTGTTAAGAAATATTTTGTAATAATTTGCCTTATGGCAAAATCACACCAAGATCAAGAAGCTCAAGCACTAGCACAATATGGGCCAATAAAGTATGATTAGAATAGCAATATTAAATTGAATTGATGTACAAATACACTAGAAGTGTCTGTATATAAAGGTCTCTAGAATGACTAGGAGTTAGCAAAATGATAGGCCTCATAACTAAGAACATTTCCACTAAGAGTAGATTATCCTCCATTGAGCGTAGGAGTTTGTACAATGATGAGAGGACAAGCCAACATGGGTGTGTCGTGCAAAAATATGTTGTAGACACCATGTGCTTAATTAGAGTGCGAACAACTATGTTGTCTACATGTCAACTCAGTTGATTATGCAAACTCCAGTGTTGTAGACACCATGTGCTAAAATAGAGTTGCTAACTCTTGTGTTGTCAACATGACAACTCATATGAGTAAGCATACTCCTAAGTGTCTAACCTAATAAATCAGGTAAAGTGTAAATTATAATTATTTACACTAACACCCCCCTTAAGCGCAACTTAGGAGAATGCACTTAAGTTCACAAAAGCTATGATGAAAATGCATAATGGGTCCTGGCTACTAGGCCATGTTAGGTACCCATGTACAAATGTAATACTATACAACGTGATCTCTTTGAAAATAGAGAATGATGGAAAACCTCATGGGGAAAACCCTCCCCCAAAAAGAGAGATATTTACAATAAGAAAGATGCAAGTATGGATGGAGTAATCAAGATCCTCCCATTATGATATACATCATGCATATATTATAGAGAATCCCTCCATGAAATTCCCCATTTAGTGAAGGATCCCCTGATGATGAGTGCTTGAAGACAAAAGAAGATCCAATGCTAGCAAACAACATTTCTCCCTTTAGGAAGAAGATACACCAAGTATAGGTGCAAGTATATTTACCATTGTGATAGGAAGATAGAAGAAGGATGCATATGAAGTAGGTTGTGGATGCTGCCTCTCAAGTCTGCTCATATGTCAACAGATCCTTGATGAATGTAGATTCCACCAACCAATTTGGTGGAAGCCCAAAAGATGATGACAAACTAGGTAGCATGTCTATGTATGAAACTGGATCAACCTCCAAAGATAATGAAGCATCCTGATAGGAAGATAATAGAAAGAAGCAATATTGCATCCCCTCAATGATAAATGCACACCCATGAAAGAAACTCCTTGATGACTGAAGAAGTTGCACTATGAAAGTTGAATGATGTTCCTCCTTGTAGGAAGAAATGATGTCATAAGTGTAGTAGAGAAAGATCCCCAACTAGTAGGAAGAATCCTCAAAAGATATGATGTTTGAGGAAATTGGAGTACAATCTCCAAACATGATATGTCTCCTCTAAAGTAAAATAATCCTTCTTCATATGCTATAAACAAGTATCCACAATCATGTTAGTCTCGAAAGAAAGCTCAAGTGATTGATGGTCAAAGTGTTCCCTTGCAACAAGTGAAGAAGAAGTCTCCTGAAAAAGGAGAAGATAGATGTCATAAATGATGTCTCCCACATCTTCAATGTAAGACTCCACAAATAGCCCTACAAATTATGAAAGAAAGTCACCCAATGAAGTTGAAATAGGAAGACATGGTAGATCCTGCTACACTGAATCAGGAGCATCTATGGCCAAAACTTAATTAGTAGAAGCAACAAGAGCATCAAAAGGTAGGATCTCATCTAGAGGTTAAGGTACCATAATTGGAGTTATTGAAGGTAGAATGTGCTCAAGAAATGGAGAGATTGTAGGATCTCCATATGCTTCCTCAAGACACTTCCAAATGTCATGAGGACTACTTGTTTTACTAAGAGGAGGAAAAGATTCTTTACTCATACTACTATACATAAAGTGAAGAAGAAGACAAAGATGTTCCTTATTAGCATTAGGTGGAAATATATTCAAATATAGATAAAGAAACACTTCCTTATGTTCTCTTTTATGATCAATCATCAAAACACTCCATTTTTAGCAGTTCCTTTTTGTCAATTTGAATCTTGAACCAAAGTGGCACTTTTCACATGACTACATGAGATCAAATAATGTATGCACCCCCAAAATGTTAAAAAGAAATCAAATAACCTGCCTCCAATGCATGATTTGACACTTATATTTAGTGTGATTACAATGGCCACTTAGCAATTTAGGGCATAAGTGGATTTTTTATTTTGATGGTTACAACAACAATTATGAAGCTATATCAAACTCAACAAGAAAAGACATAAGATCTCTCAAGGATCTAATTAATTACAAGTGTCAATAGGCAAAAAATGACCAAATTATGAAAGTACTATGTCTACTTAGAATTATTCCAAGCTAATACTAGATTTGGAAAGTAGACAAAAAATCATGCACATTAAAAAAAAAAACACCTAAATATGTGTCCAAATGAGCCCAAACTAAGTCTATAAAGTTGCAAAAATCAAGATTTGTGATTTGTAGAAAAATTCAAGAACAAAGATCTCAAAGATCTTGCACTAATGTGTAGATCATGAAATTTCACCCCAAAACAAAAAAAAAAATTCGAAAAAGGGAGTCCATATGAGGGAGATAATGCTATTTGAAAATCACCTCTAGAATTATTTTTCTTGAATCACTGCCATCGCACCTCCAAAAAATCATCGACTCTAGATTTCACCTCAAATTTCTGATTTGATGAAACAAAAGTCAATACAGGGGTTTCTTTTACCTTCTAAATATGATGCCAATATCTGATTTGCATCAGCAAGCTCCAATATTCACCCGCAAAAAATCTCTCATACTGGTTTAAAAGGCCATTTTTTTTGCAAAATTTCATAAATAAACTACAAATCCAAAAATATGAAATGCACAGATGCAAATGAAAAATGTAGATCTAAAAATTAAATGCATAGATTTGAAATGATCATACCAATTTCACAAATCTAGCCTTTGGGTTTCAATTTGCAAAAAAACAATTTTCTTTATATTTGACTATGGCCTAGTTTAGGCAAATTTATAGTCAAAATTTACTAAATTGACACTCTGGGCACAATGAGGAGGTCCACTTTAGCTTTAGATGCTCCTAATGACTACAATACTCTAGATCTGAATCAAGGTCCTCAAAGAGGTGAAACAAGATTGGTCTCCAATGGCTATGTGAAGAGAAGCTCCCTCAGTTCTAATACCATGTAAGAATTTGCCTTAGGAAAAAATCACACCAAGATCAAGAAGCTCAAGCACTAGCACAATATGGGCCAATAAAGTATGACCAAAATAATAATATGAAATTGAATTGATGTACAAGTAGACTAGAAGTGTCTGTATATAAAGGCCTCTAGAATTACTAGGAGTTAGCAAAATGATTAGCCTCACAACTAAGTACATGTTCACTAAGAGTGGATTATCCTCCATTGAGTATAAGAGTTTGTGCGATGATGAGAGGATAAGCTTACATGGGTGTATCATGTAAAAAGATGTTGTAGACACAATGTGCTAAAATAGAGTTGCTAACTTGTATTGTCAATATGACAACACATATGACTATGCATACTCCTAGGTGTCTAACCTAATAAATAATAAAATAATGCATTTAACCTTAGTAAACTTAAGTAAAGTGTAAATAATAATTATTTACACTAACACATTTTTTTTATGAAGACGTGGAAGTGACACTCCTATCATCTTCTAGCAATACATTCTGGCCTATCTCTCCCCTTAAATGGTGCTCTCAATCATGAATGTTATCAATTGCATGCATGCCTTTATTTGATTTGATTATAGGTATAAAATTATTAAGGACAAAGGATCATGTTAACTTGAAGCTGACAATTGAGAATATAAAGGTGCATACCTAGGGATATTCTTTACCTTTCTCTTTAAAGAAAAGACATAGTGGAGAAAATTAAGTAAATAGAAAAATAAATTTAATATTTTGTATTAAAATATCAAATTTAGAAGTTATATCATATAACATTATTATTTTTTATTAAGAAGACAGGGATCGGCAGGCCCCTGAAACATGTTATAGTAGAACACTCCATACAAAAGAACAACAAATGAAAGCTAATCTAAGGAAACAAGCTCCCAAAGTTGAGCCCAAGGGTTTTGAAAGAGACCCACAATCTTAAAGGATATTAAGAAGCATCTCATACCTTCAGGGATTTTCCTAAGGATCCTAAACCTACCAAGACTACCAAAACTACCCTGACTTCCCAACCAAAAAAAAAAATACACTAACAAGTTCCTTTTAAAATTAATAGCATGCCACACAACCACTACAAAGAAACTAAAGATAATAAAATGAATAAAGAAAAAAATATGTCATCATTCAATAACAACCTGACCAAGCAAGAAAGAGAAACCAACCTCTAGATAGAACATCATAGATAACATAAACCACACAAGATCTATGAGAATAAACAACCTTGTGGATTTACAAACTCTTTCCCCAAAAGGGGTCACCGGGCGCTTCCAATCAAGGGAGTGGAGAAACAAAAGCTTTCCCATGAAAAAACACGAATCCTTGAAATTTTTTTCATCCCCACCAAAATTCCTTGGCCAACATTCACCCAACAATAAACCCGCTTTAGATTTTCAACTAGAACACCACCAGAGAAACTACCCAAAAGAAGCTATCAAAGAAAAACGACATCTTGCATCCTTGAGAGCATGGAGATCCACCTTGATAGGATAGAAACTAGGAAGGGTAGCAAAGCAACCACTAAAAGTCTTCATAATGCCAGTAGAGTAATCTTTAAAAGGGATCTAACATTACTGTGAGCATCTAGACACCACCAAAGGAAAAAACCCTCAAAATATTAAAAATGACACTCTTGCAAGTTAAGAGCAAGGCACAAGAGAAAAATTCCCAATCAAGGTTTTATTCCAAGAAAAAAAAGAAGACCACTAGGCATCAAGCATGCCTCTAGAAAAATATTGACATTCCCCCTCAACACTTATTAAGACTTGGGAAGAGACATACAAGAAAAGACAACATCCATCACTAGTAGAAAGGAACCCTTCTCCTTGAAACCATATCATCCAAACCCATGATAGTCTATTCAACACCATAACTCCCATAGTTCTTCTCAGATAGAAGATCAAAAACCACATCTCATAGTAAGGGTGCCTAACATCAAAGAGGGCTGACCTATCCCCAAACCATGACCACAGAGTAACACTCATGCCATAAAGAAAGAGTATAGTGTAGCCAAAACCCTACAATCTTTTCTCAAACCTGAGCACCTCTCCCAAGAAGTAGAGAGTCATCATAATGCACCAAAATTAAGAAAGAGGAAAGAAAACAACAGATTGAGCATCCCCCTACCCTCTAAACACCAAAGATAGCCACAATAGGATAGTATAAAAACCCCACCAATAAATGCAGCAAACAAAAAAAAGGCATTAGACACTAAAACCCTTGGAGAAGTATGGAAAAAACTATGTAGGATGTAAAAACCCTCACTCATATAAAAAAAAACCAAAGGGGAAATCTCCTCTACAAAATACACCATTGGTGCACAAGAAGTGGAAACAAGGGCCACCATCACCCACCAAAAATGAACTTGAGTAAGAAAATACATCATAGCACCAAACCCCCCATTTGAAGTTCCAAAGACATTCACCATTGTAAAGAAAAAAGCAAGACCCATTTGGATCTTCATCCTCTTCATTTTCCACATGTAGATCACCACAGCCACTCAAAACCCTAATCTTTCTCTCATGAGTTTGTCTACCAAAAATCATGCACATGTTTCTACTATAATAGTTTTCTTTATTTTTTTAGAATATTTTTCAAGTAAAACTATAGTTATTATTGATTTAGGTTGATCATCTTTTATATCACTAAAATTTATTATCTAAGTCATATTAAACAAAAATCGATGTGACTAATAATGTTAAACCAAGTATCATAATGTTACAACACATAAACAAGCCTCGATAATGTTTACCCCATGTTATGCATGTATCCCTAGGTCCCTTGGTGCACCACAAATAATAATAAATTAAACATTATTGTACTTGACATATGCAAATACTATTGCATTCACTTCACAAATTAGTCAATTAGTTATCACCAATTACATGTCATTATTTTTTTGGCTTTTGCAGATAATAATAGTCTTTGTAATGTTCAAATTTTTTGTTTTAATTTGTTTCAATAAAAATATTTTTTATTGAAAATCTCATTGGTCTAAAACATTTTGTGTTATTGGACTCCTTTCTTTGAGCTTCTTCCATACTACATTTTCTTCACCTATTATTAATATGCAAATATTGAAAGCTTTCAAAACTTAAATTTCAACTATGAAAAATAATATAAAATTGATTTTGTAAAAAGCATATGTTTTAATCACAAAATAATTTAATTGACAAGGCTTTTGTAATACAGTCATGCTCTTAACTAATTAGAAATAAAAAATAAAAATACAATAAGAATGACCTTTTATCATTTATCATATTTTTATATCTAAATAAGGCATATTTGAAATATGTTGATTATTAATTTGTGTAGTATATAAAACAATGTTAAGAACTATATTATTTTAACAAGATACTAAATAATAGTAAAATAAACTAATGTAGGTTTATTCCTTGCCAATATTAAAAACCTCATTTAACATTTTAAAACTATAAGTTTTTATGACTATAAGTTTCAACATAACTCTTGAACACTTCAAAGGCACAAGTGCTAGTCTTATATAAAAGGAAATTTCTCCCTTTAAGAAAAATGTGAAAGTACTAAGTAAACAAATAAGACTTTAATTTGTTAGGTAAAAGGAAAATTTTCCTTCTTTAAAAAAGGAGGAAGTAATAAGGAAGGAATTTGTATTATTACTAAATAGTCTAGAATTTGATGATAGTATTGAAGGCAAAAAGAGACAAATACATAGAAATAAAACTTATTTCATTGCATTACTAGCTTGCTCAAATACATTACATGAGAATAGAAACCAAACATATGTAAAATATAATATTAAATGCATTATTAAATTCTTAGCATCTAGAATGGCTAGAGCGACTCCTTGTCTACTAATGGTGTCTACATATGGTTGTATGTAGCTATTTGTAATTGTCTAATGCCAAACCATTTTAAAGTTTTATGAAACTGTCAATATGATACTTAAGTTTATCAGTAAACTATCAAAAATAATATTTTAAAAATTGTTTTACAATTTAAATATTATTATGATTTTGGTAAATATTATTAATTTTATCATATATTATATTATTTTTTGACAATTAATATATATCTTAAAACCTATAATGAAAGGTGTTAACATGAAAAACTTGTCATCATGTGAGAAATTTAATGCAATTGATAGGTTGCCCTTGGAGCCAAATGCCCACTTACCTGCCTGAAAGAAAAAGAATTCAACTCGGTAGGTGAGTTCAAATCTAAAAATGAGAGGGAAAGCTATTTTCTCGAAGACAAAAGGAATGAATTTGATTCATTTAAAAAGTTGGATAAATTGAAGTCAGAGAGAGAGCAAAAGAAAAGTGTAGAGCAAAGCACATAGTAAAATGGAAGTAGATCAGCAGATCAGAGCAGAGTAAGAAAGTATATAAAGTTCACAAGATAGAAGGAAGATTTAGTTTCTGTGTTTGCACCGACAAGTGTTGAATCCTTTTTTTATTTTGTAAGTTCATACTGATTTATTCTATGAAGTAGTGATTGCTCTAAGCATTGTTGTATGCAGCCATTAGTGTTGTAAGTTTGAAGTTTTGAATTTTTTTAGGTTTTCTCGTTGAAGCCAAATGCTCCCAGATTTTGTAATAGCTTTACCTTTGTTGAATAGAAAATAAGCAAGCAAGTAGGCATACTTGGCTCATTGTTGTCTCCCTTCTATTTGACATTACATGTTTTGAATTTAAGATATTCATACTTGCAAGTTTTGAGGATATCCCCTCTGAGTTTTAATGGTGGAAATGTCCAGACGGTAAGTACAGCTCACTCGGTTTACTCTCTAACCAAGTTCTCTCTTCTGTTATTCCTATCGAGTTCACTCGATATCCTTGTTGATTGAGTTCACTCGGCAACCACTGAGCCGAGCTCCACCTTCCATCAGTGACCGAGTTCACTTGGCACAATCTTGTGCTGAGTTGCCCTTAGTGCCAAGCTACTTGGCTCCTTCATGTGCCGAGTTCACTTGGCACCTACTGCATGTCACTCAACATCCATTGCATGCCGAGCAAACTATCAATCGACACCTTGTTGTACTGTTTATCATTTATTTATCTCTGCGTTTAATTAAATTGGGCATATCCGTTATTGACAACTATGGGTATTGACATTTACTTGCTTTTTTGTGTATAATTCCATGAGTAGAAACAAGATTCACCAGTCAAGATAAAAAGAAAAATGCTGAGACACAATCCAACAGTTATTCACTGCAACAGCTATCAGCTATGCCATCAGCTAGCCTGAACATTATCCAAAATTTGAAAATTGCAGGCAAGCTGTGCTCAGTCACCACGTAATCCATGTGTTTTTTAGACCGCCATGAGCGGATAATAATAATTTTACATTCCTTACTTATTTTACATTCATCAATTCTTTCAGCTTCCCATTCTTCCAGAGCTTAATTTATGTTTATTTCCACCGATTGGATACTATTATAATATTGTACTCGTAAGGAGAATAAAGTATCGCCATTTGTCGTCCAGTGATATCTTCTTATCTTTGTGGTAAGCAGCTGAAAAATATCTCCCTTAGCCTGTAGTGGATGTTAATGGACTTATCTTTGTAACACATAAAAGATAAGAGACGTAGAAGACTCCCATGAATGGCGGATATGCCATTCAGGCCTAGGTTTCCTCTATAACTGCAATGCACGGTTACATAAAATTATTGTTCCAACATAACTAAGAAGAATGCTAGAGCGTTGAAATACGAGGGAATATTGCTCCTACAGCCCTTGTTTCTATAACCTTGTGTGGATACTGGGTAGTTATTTTACTGTATGGGCAGGGCCGAGGTAGAAATTAAATACCCCACTATCAGCCAGAGAGTTTCTGTCACAGCCAATGTGCGCCACCTTATTTTCAGGATAGTGGGGTATTTGTTTATTAATATCTTTCCCTTGTTTTAAGTGATAAAGTTTTGATATTTGTTTGCCCATGCCTTTGATATTTTGAGGGAATGGAAGGCATCGCATGAAGAGGTTAATACCTATCCTCATTCCCCCACTTTCTTTTAAACAACTCACATTTAATATTTCTATTGAAAACCAAAAGTTTATAAATAATCAATGAGACAGTCCATTAAGACAGAAGGAACGACACATTAGACAATCCATAGAAAAGGCAGAGAGCGAGGAATTGGAAAAATACAAAGGAAAAAAGTGGAAGAAGGGAAAAAGAAATTCACACAGCTATTAGCATCAGCATAGGTTTTTATTTATTTAGTTATTTATTTCGTTTAGTTCATACTTCTTCTTCTATGCTTTTTATTTTATGTGGAAGATTATATGAAAGATGAAATGGATATTATTGTTTTTTAAATTTGAAAATTACTTGGGAAGAAAATAAATAGAAAACATAGAAGTTTAGAAAATATTAATAATAAGAATAACTTGAGTAATGATAAATTTTTTAAAATAGGTAAATCTATATGGAACTTAGTTTACCTTATGCAGATAGGAAATCTTTATGTACTAAATAGAAAAGGAGTATTCAGTTATTAAAATCCATTTGAATCCATACATAGACTTTCCTTCAACACATTATTATGTTCTATTTAAACTCAGGATACTCTTGAAGTAGTGTCATCATGCTTCTTAGTTTGAACAAAACAGATTTTCATTAAATTACAAAAAATATTAGAAAATTAGAAATGTTTTATTTAAAACCTATTATTCTGAAAACATCAATTAAAATAGTAATATTGTGTAAAAACAAACGATTTATTAAAAAGATAAAATTTTATGCAGAAATGTTGTTTGAATTTTAGAAATAATAATAATTTGTATTATTGGTTGAAACTTAGTTGAAATGGACTAAGTTACTATTTAAAACATAGAAATGATGTTTAGGAAAAGAGAATTGGTGTTTGATGTGAAAGAGAGAGAAGCGTAAAAGAGCACCTACGAGTAGCAACTAGTTTTCTTTTGCTTAATAGATGCTTTGACCAAACCTTAATTTCAAATATATTTCATTAATATGCTTTGATTGTTATTTTTAATTTTCTTTCTTCTCGGATTTCTACTTACAAAAAAATTGTTAAGTAGTTATATTCATAGTTGCACTTTTTCTATCTAATCTATCAATTTTGAGTTAATAAGCTTCTCAAGCAAGGGTCATTGTGCTTTTTGTTTCATGATAAGCTCTAGGGGAGCTAAGTACTCCATGGTTGGGAAGAAAAAGCACTTGGGTCACACTCCTATCTCAGAATTCGCTAGAGAACATGATATTTGAAGGCTTAGGAGATATGATTCTCAAGATTTGCTAGTGAACATAAAGTGTGAAGGCTTAGGAGATAGGTTTTGTAGCTTTTAGTGCACTGCCTTGATGACTAGATTGATGCAATCTAATTTTATTGGATTAAGAGAAAACATGTGATTTATATTGTGGTTTCCTTATTATTCATTGATATATTGAAAGAAAAATAGAGAATCATCATCTTTCTTATTTGTGTAATGATGATTAATGAATCATGATTATGTGAGAAATTCCTTATTGAAGAATCTTATAATATTATAACAGAAAAATTATATTGGGAAGTCTTTGGATAAAATTTATTCGGGAAATTTTATCAAATGGAAATTGTACTTTGACTAGTTGTAGTATGAAAACTATATCTATGTGTCATTGACTTAGATAAAGATGTTATTTTAATGACATGGAAAGTGTGTGAGAAAATGAGTCATTACATATGGTATTAGAGATGAGTTTAAACACTAGGACCTTGGCCTACTCTTGCTAAGATGTTTACATTTGATGGTTTAGGAAACCAAGAACAATCATGAATACTTGGAACCACAACAAGCTAGAACTAGCAGTAATGATGAGCATAACCCGAATCAAAAGTTAGACCAAATTTTGGCCCTCTTGACTCAACAAGGTGAACATATGGATCACTTGGAACAAGAACTAAGGGGTAAGAAAAATCAAGATCAAGAGAACGAGACTTGAAGGAAACTTGAAGAAGATATGAGAGTAGAAGCTCTTCATAAGGATGAAGAAGAACAACTTAAAAGAAATGCTATTATGAATGCTAGAAATCTCAGTAATGAACAAATAGCTGAAGAAATGAGTAGAAACTTGAAAAAGGTTGTTCCATATACCTTTCATGGGAAGACTATAGGAGATGATGCCAAGGCATGGCTTATCTCCATGGAGAAATACTTCCATATTCATAATCTTTATGGATGGTCTAGAGCTTTATGGGGAGCATTCCTATTGATTGGTGAATCAACCACTTGGTGGAATAATGAAATGGTTGAGAGGAAATTGTCACAAGACATATTTCATGGGAAGACTTCTTGGTTCTATTAAAGAAGCGACGGTTACCTCAACCTTTCTATGATAGGAAAGATTTTGAGTTCCAAAACTTGATCCAAGGGGTCATGACTGTGACCAAGTATCATGAGTGATTTTTCCATTTGGTGAAATATGTTCCACAATATTTGTAGGATGCACACTTTTGAATGCATAAGTTTGTATTGGGGTTTCATCTAGAGGTTGGATATGAGGTGAAGATGTATGAACTAGATTCTATACTACCTATGCTAAGGTATTGTTGCAAGAGGATAAATTGAAGAAAGTACATGCTATTAGAGATTAACAAAGAAACAATAACAACCCAAGATCTGGGAATGGCAACAGTGGAGCCTTGTTGTATATCTAATCAACACACCACCAGAGTATGTGACAGAGAGATATTGCAATATAGGGTCTACTGTGACCACTTATCCATTGATAGTGATACATGGGAGGATGTTAATGCTATACTTAGATCATTTCTTCTTTTAGTTACATAGACTATGATATGCTTTTGTAATTATGTTTGCAATAATTATGCTACATGTTAACTTTCATAAAACTTGGTTGGATGATCATCGACCTAAGTTGTTTAAATAGATTGTGTGATACTTTGACTATTATAGATATGCTTATATTTTGGGTGTTTTATCATAGAAAATGAGTAGACTTGATGTGGATTATGAATGATGAATAACAAATAGAAAATGATGACATTTAAATATGATTTCAAGTTGGATTATTGATTTATGGACTAACCTACTCATGAGAAAATTGTGTTTAACATACTATGGATTTGTATAAACACACTTGATCATGTAAAAAATTGCAAACTAAAATCTCTATACTTATCACAGTATTGCGAAAGATGTATGTGCCATGGATTTGTTACAAATAGGGAATATTAAGAGGGGGGTGAATCAGTATTCTACAAACTTTTGTCACCAAATAGATAATATTTATTACTTTGAACCATGCATAAGAAAGTAAACAAGTAATGTTGAACAATAAGAGTAACCATGCACAAATATAACTCATAACACCATATTTTGTTAACTAGGGAAACCCTAGCTAAGAAAAAATCCTACTAGGAATGATGCCCACAAAGATATATATATATATATATATATATATATATATATATATATATATATTCATTATTAGAGGATGGACCCCGTTAGGAGTCTATAAACACATACAGTACATAAGAGTCCCCATTGGGAAATTTTGAATCCCTATTAGGAGATTCCAACCATATTAAGAGTTGTGGTACAATAGATGCAAGAAGAGTTGACTGCCCAAATATGCACTTTCAATAACAAGAAGAGTTCACTGCCCAAACAAGTACTTTATCCTCTAAGTTCCTCGAATATAGAAGTATAGATGTCAAGTACCTTCTTTCAAATGATCTTTAAGCTTAGCTAGATCTTGGATCACAAAATCAAATTATCACCTATTCACTTCTTCACATGATACAAAAAATTTCATTTATCACATTTGCAGATATCTTCACAAATTGCTTCACAAAAATCTTACACAAAATTTCGCAAGATGTCTTTGCATAAATACCATGCCTTTTTCATAAATTGTTTCCAGGTTGGCTAAGACCAAAACAAACTTTTCAAATTAGAGTAAACATCTAGGATGTCATCCCTAATTGATCAAGTAATTGTTTTGTAAAAAAAATAACTCCTTTCACCTTTTATTCTAATGTTCTATAAATATTACATATCTCTTTTCCATATTGTCTATATTGATGTCCAAGGTTATACACATTTGTTTGATACAATTGCCTAATTGTGTGTTGTCTTTGATGTTACAAAAATGTTATGTCAATTTTTAGTCATTGCTTACTCAGCTCACTTGTTTAACTAGTTAGTTTTTAGTGTCTACCAAGAGTTCCTGAAGATTACTCTGCAAAGATAGGGTCTACCAAGCTCACTCAGGCATCGAAGGAATTCAGGTGGGAAACAATGTTAACTGAGTTCTCATGGTTAGCAAAGGAAATTGGACAAAATCAACATTCACCGAGTTCACTCAGTTGCCAAAGGGTATTTAAAAGTTTGTAGTGTTAACCAAACTTCTATTGATTAACACAAGAAATAATCTCAGAACCAATATTTACCAAGCAGGATTGAGCAATGAAGGATTTTTTTGTTTTGACATAACAAGCTTATTTATTTTAAATATTGTTTCTAGTCAACTATGGGGATGGTTATTGGTTATTGTAATTTGTAATTGAGCTAACTTGATAATCTGCATGGTATAAATGAAAGGTCAAGTTGATATTTTAGTGTGTGTAAAAAATATGCTAATTGAATTAAGAATGAAAGAGTAAGAGTGAACTTGAGGGATAAGCAGGTATCCTTGTGGAGTAGAAAAGTTTTATTCGATCAACAAAGATCAAATATGAAGCAGAGTAGAGATCTATAATTAGCAATTCAATTGCATCACAATTAGGTCATTTCATTGTTACTCTCTAACTATTGTAGTAGTGATCTAAATCTCTTAATAGAGTTATTTTAATAGCCAGTTGTAAATCCTCTAACAAGGTGACAGTTTCGTTAAAAAAATTTAAGATCTCTTGCAAGGCCACTCTTTATAGGGTGATTAAATCCTCTATCAAGTTCACACCTAATAGTGTGTTTTGTAACCTTTAACCAGGTTGGCTCCGAATAGGGCTCACTTTAGAAGAGTGAAACAGTAACTAGTTACATTGGTGATTTTTCCTATATTGGGTTTCCACATTAAATCATGGTGTCTCATGTGTTCCTGTGATTTCTCTTATTCTTGCAAATTAATCACTATGAATGTTTAAGATCAACTAAAAGTAAACCACTCTATATTTACCGAGTTACAACATTTTTGTGTGTATACCAAATAGCAACATAAATCAATTTTATTTGACATCTAAGGGATATAAGATATATTTGAGTGGTAATTGATTCACACCCCCCCCATCTTAGTTACTCCTATATTGACAACAATTGGTATTAGAGCTTTTGGTTCTTGTGGGAAGGTTTCAAGGACCTAAGTTAAAGATCATGATGTCTTACAAGTGTAAAATTCCAAAGCTAACAGAGATAATTTTTCAGCATGGCAGGGACTCGTGAGACTTCATCTGACTTCCATTAGTGATTTAGGATTGAAATACCTTGATGAAGGATACACAAATCCCACTAGTACATTATTTGTTGGAGATATTGCTGAAAAAAAAGAACCGTAAGACCATGATGATTGATATTGTATTTTCTCTTAACTATGATGAATTTGATGAGATCAAGGGCTACAAAACTACGCTTGGTATATGGAACAAGCTAAAGGACATCTATGGTGGTGATGATAATGTGAGGAGAGCCAAAGAAAAAAGATTTAGAGGATAGTTTGATCAAATGAGAATGAGAGAAGATGAAGATGTTGTCAAATATGTGAAAAGAATCAAAGCCAGTATAAGTGCAATTAGAGGATCTAGAGGAGAAATCAAGGATGAAACTGTTGTGAGTAAAGTACTCAAAACATTACTTCCTATCTCTCCAATTAGAGTATATGTTATTCAAGAAAAGAGGTGTGAGCCAAATCATAAGATAACTTTGGATACCTTAGTAGGAAGATTGATAAATTTTGAGCTACACAACTATAATAATTATGTTCTAGCTTCCAAGAATATCGAATTTGCATTTCAAGCCAAACTTTTACTCAAAGGAAAATGCAAGAAAATAAAGGAAATTTAGTTAGAAAGTGAAGAGGAATGAGAGAAAAGTTCTGATAGCAATCTTGAAGTTGTTGAAGCTTTACTTGCAAGGAAATATTCTAGATGAAGAGGAAAATACAAAGGAAAAGTTCCCTTAATCTATTTTACATGTGAAAAAATTGGTCATATTGCTACCAAGTGCCCAAACAAAGAAAGCAAGGATGAGAAGAAAACTCACAAGATAAATGACAAGAAGGATTTCAAAAATTACAAATCATTCAAGGACAAAGTAAGAAGAATTTTTTTATGGCTAAAGATTCTAATAACAGTGAAGATAGGATAGTTTACATTGTTGTGAAAGATGAATCTAATGAAGAAGATGATAAGATTGCACTTATCTCTCATTTTAGTAAAAATGACACATGGATCATAGATAGTGGATGTTCACATCATATGACCAAAGACAAAAAAAAGTTTGAACACTTTTAAGACTATGATGATGGTAGTGTAAGGTTTGGAAACAATAAACCTTGTTGCATAAAGGGGAAAGGTCAAGTCTCATTAACCAAAGAACTTGTATGTGACAATGCCTATTGGGTTGAAGGACTAAAAAATAATCTTCCAAGTGTGGCACAACTGATCAACATTGGATTCAAGGTGTAATTCATGCATGGCAAGACAAGGCTACTAGATGACAAAGGTAATTTGATTGGATCGAGCAAACAAACAAGAGCTAACCTGTTTTACCATGATCTTAGTGTTTGTTCATGTTTTATTTATCAAATAGAAGAAAGTTGGTCATGGAATAGAAGATTATGTCATGTAAACTTTGATAATATGGTCAAGATAAGAAAATTCAGAAAAGTGAGAGGTATTCCTAGTTTGGAGAAACCAGACGTTGGTTTATGCAAGAATTGTCAGATTGGAAAAATGGGAAAGAATAGTTTTAAAATAGAAAAATATCAGTTTGAAGATATCTTGGAAATTTTGCATACTGACCTATGCAAACCCATTGGAATAGAAAGCTCTAGTGGAGAAAAATTCTTTATTCTTTTTGTTGATGACTATTCTAGAATGATGATTGTTATGTATCTTAGAGATAAGTCATAAGCATTTGAGAAATTCAAATGGTATCTAGCAAGAATAGAAAAGGAAATAGGAAAAAGATTGAAATTCTTAAGATCAGATAGAGGTGGTGAATTCAATAACTTTTTCATTGAAAGAGGAACTAAAAGATAGGTATCAACCCCTAGTACTCCTTAGCATAATGGAATAGCTAAAAGAAGAAACAAATCCATCATGGATTGTGCAAGGACTCTAATGATTGAAAATAATGTTACTATCAAATTCTAGAGGGAAGCTATCAGCATTGTAGTTCATACTTTAAACCAAGTACAATTGGAGAAGGACTCGTATAAAAGTCCCTATGAATTATGGTATGGCTATAAACCCAATGTAAGTTACTTGAAAGTATTTGGAAATAAATGTTATATCTTAAAAGAGTCTAGAAAAGGAAAGTTTGATGTAAAAGGTGATGAAGGTATATTTTTAGGATATTCTTGCAGAAGTAAGGCATATAGATGTTTGAATTTGTCTACTCATAAAATCATAGAAAGTGCACATGTGAGAATTGATGAGTTTGTAGAAAGAACTAAAGAAGAAAGCAAAAAGGAACTAGAAGATTATAGGAGATTTTTTTACTTTGAACTTGATACATTTTCAAAAACATCTATTAATAAGGAGAACAAATATCGAGTTATCGAGTTGCAAGAAGTTCAAACCGAGTCACAAGGACCCAAGTCATATTATGAAGCTACTAAGCCAATGCCTACTGAGTCCAAGCAAACTAAGCTAGAAGATGAAATTCAAAATGAAGATAGTACAACTCATTCATAAGACAAAGAACCTATATTGGCCAATTATGTTAGAAGGCATCATGGACCTGATCAAATTATTGGGGATAAATCAAAAGGTGCTATGATAAGAAGTAAGCTAAAATGTACATGTTTACTTGTTGATTTTGAACCTAGAAATGTTAAAGATGCATTGAAAAGTGAAAGTTGGATTGAGGCTATGAATGAAGAAAGAGAACAAATAGAGAAGAACAAAACTTGGACTCTTGTTCCCAAAACTAAAGATAAAAATGTGATTGGAACAAAATGGGTATTCAAAAATAAGTTAAATGAAGATGGACAAGTATCAAGAAACAAAGCAAGATTGGTGTGTAAAAGATATTCTCAAGAAGAAAGAATTGATTATGGTGAGACTTTTTCTCTTATTGCAAGATTAGAAGGTGTTAGGACTCTACTTGCATATGCTATTCATGGAGAATTTAAAGTATATCAAATAGATGTTAAATTTTCATTTCTCAATGGTATTCTTGATGAAGAAATCTACATTGAGCAACTGTAAGGTTTTGTTGATCTAGACAAAAAGGACATGGTCTGCAAATTACAAAAATCACTATATGGTTTGAAATGAGCTCCAAGAGCATGGTATGAAAGGTTACACAACTACCTTATACAAATTGGTTTTCAAAGAACTAATGATACTAGTAGTTTATACATCAAGGAGGGACCAAATAACACAATTGTATTGACGGAAATATTTGTGGATGACACTCTATTTACAAAGAATGATGATCTATGCAAATATTTTTTAGAAAAAATGAACAAAGAGTTTGAAATGTCTATGTTTGGTGAGATAAAATTATTTGTTGGACTATAGATATAGAAAAGAAGAATGACATCTAAAATACTCAATCTAAGTATATCAAAGAGATACTAAAGAAATTTGCAATGGAAGATTATAAACTAGTTGGAACCCCCATGCGTACTAGACTAAAGCATACCAAAGATGATGATTCAAAAGAGGTAGATCAGACCTTATACAAATCAATGATTGGAAAATTACAGTATCTAGTTCATACAAGGCTTGATATTTTTTTAGTAGTTGGGATAGTGGCAAGATTCTTAGCTAAACCTAGAGAAAATCATATGATAACAATCAAAAGAATTTTGAGATATCTGAAAGGTACTAAAGATTATGGTCTATGGTACAAACTTGGGGGAAACTTAGACCTAAAGATATTCAGTAATGCTGATTGGGCAAGAAATCTTGATGTTAGAAAGAGTACAAGTGGTGGAGCATTCTTTCTTGGTAAAAGATTGGTATCTTGGACAAGCCAAAAGAAAAACTACACATCCCAATCTATAGAAGAAGCAAAATATTTTGTAGCAGTAGTGAATTGTTCTAATATTGTTTGGTTTAAACAATTATTGGAAGGCATGAAGTTTGAGATCAAAGAACCAGTTGTCATGTATTGTGATAACACTAGTGTAATTAACATATCAAAGAACCCAGTGATGCATTCTAAAACTAATCACATTGCCATAAAATATCATTTTGTTAGAGAATTGGTGTAAGATAAAGAAAGAAAATTGGAATATGTTAACACAAAATAATAGATTGTAGACATATTCACCAAGCCATTACCTAAGGATGCATTTTTGTATCTAAAAGGTAAGTTAGATGTCATTCCCCTATCTGAAGCTCACTAAATAAAGTTTTAGCGATGCATCAATAGGAACCCAGCTGAAGATCAATCCGTTGATGCAACATAGTCAAAGGGAATATTGCATATAAATTAGTACTCAAGATACATTTGTACTGATTTTCTATGTGTTGTCTTTAGCATGTGTTGTCAAAGAGGGAGAAGATTACTGTCATATCTTTCTAAAATTTGTTTATATCTTTTGAGAAAACAAGTACACTATCTTAGAAGTTATGTAATTCCTTCACAAAAGGAGATTAGTGCATGAAAGAGAAATTTTTTTTGGTAAAAATCTAAGAGGGAGAAACTTTCTATTAGAGAAAGTCTTGTTTTCAAGTTTAATTATCCTATGACATGTTGTTTTGCCATCAATGCCAAAGAGAGAGATTGTTGGATACAATTGTCTAATTGTGTGTTTTTTTTGATGTTACACAAATGTCATATCAGTTGTTAATCAGTGCTTACTGAGCTCACTTAGTCAATTGGTCAGTTTTCTTTGTCTAAAAAGCATTCTTAAAGATTACTCTATTAAGATAGTGTTTGCCAAGCTCACTCGAGCATCGAAGGAATTTAGGTAGGAAACAGTGTTAATTGAGTTCTCATCACTAACAAAGGAAATTGAACAGAGTCAGTGTTCACCGAGTTCACTTAGTTTCCAAAGGGTATTTGCAAGTTCATACTGTTAACCAAGCTTCTATTGGTTAACACAGGAAATAGTCTCAAAACCAGTATTTACCAAGTAGGGTCGGCCAATTAAGGATTTTGTTGTTTTGACATAAGAAGCTTATTTATTTTAAGCATTTCTTATAGCTGACTATGGGTATGATTATTGGTTATTGTAATTTGTAATTGAGCCGACTTGATAATCTAGATGGCATAAATGAAAGTTCAAGTTGAGATTTTAGTGTGTGCGAAAAATGTGGTAATTGAATTAAGAAAGAAAAAGTAAGAGAAAACTTGAAGGATAAGTAGATATCCTTGTGGAGCAGAAAAGTGTTATTCAATCAAGAAGGATAAAGTATGAAGTAGAATAGAGATCTATAATTAGGAATTTAGTTGCATCACAATTAGGTCATTTTATTGTTTATCTCTAACCATTGTAGCAATGATCTAAATCTCTTAATAGAGTTGGTTTAATGGCTAGTTGTAAATCCTCTAACAAGGTGACGGTTCCATTGAATTGTTTTAAGACCTCTAGCAAGGTCACACCTATGTTTTGTAACCTTTAACTAGGTTGGCTCCTAATAGGGCTCACTTTAGAAGAGTGAAAATAGTAACTAGTTACATTGGTGGTTTTTCCCATATTGGGTTTCCACATTAAATCTTCGTGTCTCATGTGTTCATGTTATTTCTCTTATGCTTGAAAATTAATGACTATGAATGTTTAAGATCAACTAAATGTAAATCACTCTACACTTATCGAGTTACAATATTTTTGTGTGTATACCGAATAGCAACAAAAATCAATTTTATTTGACATCTAAGGGATCTAGGACATATTTTAGTGGTAACTAATTCACCCCCCAACCCCCCCCTTCAGTTACACTTTTTATATTTTCAACACACATCATCATCAACATGTATACTCTTGGTGTTTCAAACTACTGAGCAACAAAATTCTCAATACCAGAGTGAAAGTGCTCAAAGGTTAACCAATTCTTATAATCAATTACACAAGTAGATCATCTTGACCCAACTTCAATGAAACCGAAGATGGTTTCCTACTCTTTAGGCTCTTCTAAACCAAGGTGGGTACACCTAGGGATGATTCTAATGCAAACTATTATATGAAATTATCTTAGTTTCATTCTATTTTTCATCTTCTACCCTTAGGCACATACATGATTTATTAATTTCTTTAAAGCTCTCAAATCTATATCCATCCCCTATAAGAAGATATGGTCATAATTCTCCTATAGTTTTCAAGTGTTCCTCAAAATAGCAGCTATCTAAGACTCAGAAAACTACATGTAAACAAGTGGTGACCAGCATTACAACCTTGAACAAAAATAATATATGAATGATTTTGAATTTATAATAGTTTTAACATGTAGAGGTAGGATTTATTCTCAATCAACTTTGATTTAAATGACTAGTACCTTATCCATTGGGCACAAAGAATCACTTGTTGGTAGGAGACCTTGTTCAATTAGCTTGTAATTGAATATGTCAACTATAATCACCTATTTCAATTCTTACATGATATCATGTTCATAAAATCATGAATTCTACTTATCTATTGAAGCATTTACATAATTAATTGAATTAAAAGAAATAATATAACCAATATACACCCCATCTAGAATGGATTCAATCAAATGAACATTATCCAAATTACCTCAAAACTGATAACCTCGTGAAATGGAAATAGAAAATGGAGACACAAATTTGGTGAAAGTATCCTTTTGTATTATCCTTTTTGCTGACTAATACAATAACCAATAGGAACCCAGTAAAGAACCTAGAAGATCATACTAGTTCTTCATTTCTACTTGTTATCAAAAAAGTACATGACTGAAAATAAACTCAAAACAACTACATATGACTAGACCAAATGTACTTTCTTGGAATAACTGAAGACATACAAAAATTTTGGACCATCAAAATGCCCTAGAAAGTTATTTATATAGGCATGAGTTGCAAGAAGCAAAAGGAAAGAGTGATTTATAGGTGTCCCTTACACAAGAGATTCAATACACCTATCCAAAAAGACAAAACTGCAAATAATAGAAAGACATGCAAATCAAATATTCCTTTGCGGGTCCCTTTCTATTACATTTCTACATTTTGATTTGGTTGCTACTCTGATTCCTTTGTGTATGCAATTGCTAAGCCCATCAATGATGAAATCTATTCTAATGATTACAAACTAACCTCAACCCATGGGCTTCATCATCATTATACTGTACTGTGAGAGTCACTTTTACTTGTCATTATTCCTTGGTTATATCAATATCCTAGGGTTATGGGATTATTACTTAATATGAAGCATCTGAGCTTGGAGGAAATGTAGCTATCAAATATAACAAAATGGGCATTTTCTTCTTCCTCAACCATATCTTCATTCAAAACTATTCCTGTACCAAAATATGTCCCTCTTTTGAAAAGAAAGATGTGCACTAACAAAAAGTAAGAGTAATTATACACATGCAACTCATGGGTATAAAATCTCCTTAACCCTCTCCAAAATCTCTACATAGGGCTCTATATATATCTACTACCTTGGTATTCTAGTATACTTTCTTGAAATTTTTTTTAGAGAATGATGTTATTACTGACAGGTTTCTAATTTTGCCAAGTTCACCCTTTGCTCTTTTCACTACCTTAGTGACTTGATCACAACTCTTTGCCACAGTCTTAAGGAGATCATAATCCATAAAAACACTTAGGACTACTAGTCTTCCTCGGTCAAAATTCAAAATACTAGAATGTGGAGCAAACAACTTCCTCTCTACAAACCATCTTTAAAAAAAATTGATTCAGTTTGCGAGGTATCAGCATCCCAGATCCAATTACCTTCATTAAGCAATCCCTTTGCTATCCACAACCTAAGATTTGGTGAGTTCATTGGAGGCATTTTTTGACTATATCTTGTAGGATTGGAGGACAACAAAAATTATATTGTAGTTACTTAATTGAAGTTCTTTCTTATTCCTTTCTATAATTTTGCAACTCCTCCTCGAACAAACTACTTCACACACTTGCCAAAATCAATACAATCTTCTCATTAATTACTTCTACTCAAAAAAGGTTGTAAATATTTATTTGCACAAGGTAGGATCGAGAAAATCTTCTATTTTATACTCTATTTTTAACACACACAAAGCTTTCATATCTAATAAATACATAGAGCGGCACCACCTTTGGTGTTTAAATTTGTGTCATCGATCTTTAAAAATCTTGCGATCAAGGGATGCACAGAAAGGTGACAAGCATTTGACTTGACAAGTTGGCTAGTCGATCCAATGAGAACTGACCATGTATAAAGCTCCTTCTTTGATGGCACTTCCATTTGGACCCACTTGGCAACTGAGGACATGTGTTGAAAAGTTGCTACCTCGCTATACATAAAGAACACGCACCTTGCCATAGCGAAGTAGTGATATTTGTTGACATTACTATTTTGCTTGGAAGAATAGTGCTAGGCCCCATATTCATTATCTCACTATACATATTCTTCGAGAAACTCCTCATAGCGAGATAGCAAGAATCATTGATCTCAGCTTGGAAATCAGACGATCAGAATCCCTTCTGCATTTTATGAATGAAGCATGGGTTTAGAAGGCTAATGATGTGATAAGTTTTGCATAGCTAGAAAAATAAAAACCATATTTTCATCCTAGTCACCCTTCCATGTTGCTTGGATCCCAACATATGCTCATTTCATGGCAACTCGCTATGTCGTTGACGATGAGATGCCTAAATTTTTTGATAGTGAGGTAATGAGCTCTAGTAACTTAAAAAAACCTCATTGCCGAAAAGTAATAGCATGTCACATCACAATTACCCACTTTTTGGTTCTCATACGACAATGATATCATCATTTATTAGGACACTTGGAACTCTTAATGACCACCAGGAAGTTTGACATTTTCCATGACATGGGTTTTCAGGTTGGTCACTACTTTGATATTAGCAAGAGGATTTATTTTCCTAATAGCAAGGATGCAACTATTGGTGCCTAAAATATTTCTAGGATCCTTGGTTACTTTTCCATCTCAAGTAACAAAAACAAAGAACACGCGTTTAAAAAATGAATGTGAAATTTTTTCGATCACTGCCTCCATTTATCTGGGCACTGTAGCTTAGCTTAATGGTAGTTGCTATGGTTACTTCACTCACATCTTATCATGATGACAAAGTGACAGCCCTCACTCTTGTCATGATCAAGCAGTGCTCCTTAAAAGGAAAAGTTATGTATGGCACAAAAGCTAAAGAACATAAGGGAATATTCAAAAAGTTTTAAAAATTTCATGCCCAAGATTAAAATAAACAAATGACACCTAGGGTTTACTTAGGGGCTTTCAAGGTTTTTCAAAACTACAAAAAAAAAGCTCAGAAATCCTAATTTAAACCAAGGACTTAAATCTGATTTTTTTTACCATGATTTTAAGGAAATTTATCTACAAAAAATTAGATCAACAGTGGCTTTTTCTGAGGATGATAGACTAATTGAGTCTATGCAAGAATTCAAAATTTATGGAAGACCAGACCACATATTTGACTTTCTAAATGACAACTTCTTTAGAGAGCACAGAGCAACAAACATAAGCAAGAAACCAAACTATACACAGAAATGTACAAGGATCTACAAGATATACACACTATACATGAGCATAAGGAAACCCTAAACTATTGTTCATGGAAAAGCAAATAGCTTAAGAAAAGTATCTCTTCAAGAATTTTCCATGAACTAGCAATTCAAGAATATCTCTAGTTAGATCTCTTAAGAAATATGAATCTTCTCCATTTGTATCACAAATGTTATATGGGCCAAGCCAGATTGGGTCAAATTTACCATGCTTTCCTCTATCTTCTACTCTAGCATTCCAGATTAGTACCATGTTGTCTACTTCAAATTTCCCCCCAATGGCTCTTTTGTCATATAAGTGCTTCATTTGTGATTGTAACTTGGCATTTTGAACAGCAGACTCTCTCCTTGTTTCCTCTAGTTGCAATATATCATCCATTCTGAGTTGTATTTCATCATTGATATCATCTTCATACAATCGAACAAATTTATACATCTCTTTTAAGTTATTCTATGGAATTTTAGTCTATATACCATAGACCAAATCAAATGGAGTGCATCCAATGGCCTTTTTCATAGTAACCCTATTAGCCCATAGAGCTAATGGCAATTTTGAATCCTAGGCTTTTTTATTTTCTCCTAACATCCTCTTGATGATTTTTATTATACTCTTATTACTTGATTCTGCCTAACCATTTCCTTGGGGATGATAGGGTGATGATGTGTATGCTATAATGCCATACTTGTTACAAAATTTTTTTATATTCCTCTGATCTGAAGCACATAGCATTGTTAGTTACAATCCTCTGTGGGCATCCAAATCTGGTCACAATATTATTTAGAATGAAAGTAATCACCACCTTACTTGTTGCACTCTTAGTAGGGACTGCCTCAACCCACTTGGTGAAATAATTAGTGGCTACTAAGATCCATGAATGTCCACCACTGGATTTATTTTTGATCTCACCTATAAAATCAATTCCCCGTTGTTGAAATGGTGCCTACACTTCAATTGGTCTCAATGGAAAATTGCCAAAGAATTTTAATTTTCCACTAAACCTTTGACAAGCATCACAAACTTTTACAAAGTCATGAGTATCTCTGAAAAGAGTTGGCCACCAAAAACCCACCCTAAGAATTTTATGAGTAGTTCTTTTAGCCGTATAATGACCACCAAAGACACCTTCATGCATATCTTTCAAAATTATTTTAGATTCAATCTCATCCACACACTTTAAAAATACCCCTTCCATATTTCTCCATGACAATTGACCCTACACTATAACATACCTTATGGCCTACAACTTGAGGGATCTCTTCTGGTTATCTATTAGATTTGATGGAGATTTCATGTGTTACAAATAATAAATTACATCTTTGTACCAGTCAGAGGTATCCATATCACAAAGGTTATCCTTGCAACTCTCATCAAGTTGATTAATTTGATTTGCCTTTAGATTGGCTTCTGTTATCAATTTGGCCAAACCATAACCCCTAACTTGTTTGGTAATCTAAATATCAATATTAAACTCTTGTATCCTATTAATCTATCTACACCTCCTGCCAGATACCTCTTGTTGTGAAAATATGTCCTTGACAGCAGTAGTAGGAACAAAGGCAATGACAATAGCTCCTATTGATTAACATCTAAAAGCCTTGAATCCTTTCACTAGTGCATATGCCTATTTTTCATTAATGTCATACTTAAGTTCTATACTTGCAAAGACTTCCTAAAGAATGCAATGGGCTTCTCATAACCTTCTTCATTTTTTTGTAACAATACTACAGCAATAGTGTGAAATGAGGAAAAAGAAAATATGTGCATTGGTTTATCATAATTTGGAGCTCTAAGGACACAAGCATCTTTAATAGCTTGCTTAATTTTTTGAAATGCAATACTAGGTTCACCATACAATTTTATCTTAGATCCTTTCTTTAGCATCCTTCATATAGGCCTACTAATTTTGGCAAAAATTTGTCACAAATCTCCTAAGAAATTTGATTAGTCTAAATAATGGTTGAATGCCTTTAACACTTTTGGGTTTGTAAATATTGTTTATTGCTTCTACCCTTTTAGGGTCAATCCTCACTTCATGCTTGCCAACTAAATGTCCTAGCAACCTTCCTTCAGTAACACTAAAATTACACTTCCTTGGATTCAAATTAAGCCACATCCATAGCCCTTTGAAAAGTAGCTCCAACATTAGTAAGCCCAAAAGGCATCCTGACATAAACATAAGTACCCCATGGAGTAGTAAAGGCAGTCTTCAACTATTCTAATTCTTTAACAACCACTTGATTGTAACCTGAAAATCCATCCATCATTGACATAAGCTCTGAACTAATGACCCTTTGCAACATGGCTTCCATATTTGGCAATCCATAATTATCTTTTAAGGAAGATATATTGAGATTTATTAAGTCAACACATAACCTTATGTCTCCATTTTTCTTCCTGATAGGAACTAAATTGGATACCCAAGAAGAATATCTAATAGGCTTTATGATTCCTACATCTCTCAATTTGATTAGTTCCTCTTGCATTTTGGGAGCCAAAGTCAGATTTATTAGTCTTTGTTTCTGCCTAAAAGGTTTGGCATCTGGTTTCAAAGGGATTTCATGCTGAAAAAGATCCTCCCTATAGACCTTTAGGTCATCATATGACCATGCAAACACATGTCTATACTTCCTTAGCAAGTTGATCAAATCTTTCCTAATTTTAGGAGGCAATTTCTTAACAATATACACCTTTTTAGGTGTTTCTTGAGTTCCCAAGTTCACCTCCTCCAAATCTTTGGAATTTTGTTCATTAGTATTCATTTGTGACCTGCCCTAGTTGTCAAAAACTATTTCCAAAAAAACTAGACCCTTAGGGATTTTATTTGTCTTCAATTGCACAACTTCCTACCCAAAAACAATATCTTTTCCATCTATATTCTCTATATAAGCTGCACAATCAATTTCTTGTCCTAACAACATACCATCACAATTCAAAAATATTAGGTTATCCTTATCATCTTCGAACATTTGCCAATTATAAACATTATTAGACATAGAAGGTCTAGTTTGAATCTCAATCTTAGACACACTAGCAAATGTAATATCATTAGGTTTTATTGCTATGCTTTCCAGTAAGTCTGTCATCTTATTATTTTTCCTATCTTTCCAAATTATCCCAAAAGCATCAAAACATTCAATCGTGTTCCATACTGCATTTCTATACTATTTTAATCTTTTATTCTTTGACACATAAGCATTTCTTATTTGGGATACCACCAATTTGGAATCTGTACAACATGTAAATACTTTCTCCCATGCTTATGAGCTAATCTAAGACCTAGCAATAAAGCCTCATACTCTGCTATATTGTTAGTACAAGGGAAACTTAAAGTAAAAGGAAATTTGGATGTTGCCCCTCAGGGAGATATTAGCAAAATGCTTGCACTAGATCCATCTTTGTAGCATGCACCATCAAAAAACATAGTCCATAGATCACCCTTGTCTATTTTTGTGTTAGCTTCCATGTCCATCTAAGACTTATGCTTGGATTTCGTCAAAGTCAAAACTTCAGCTCTAAATGCATTAATATTTGTATCCACAAAATTTGTCATTTTGTCTTCTACATCTTCCTCTATCATGTATATACTTTTAGGCTCCCTATTGAATTTTATCAAATTCCCCTCAATATTAAAAGTATCAAATAAAAAATCGCATTATAGACTCTCACCCATGGCAAAACTCCACTTTCTTGATAACAACATGCCATACTGAGGTGGAATGTCAACAACCAATACACTCATAGTAAGTTCTTTGTCAGGACAGACTATTAATCTATATGGCAAAGAATTTATAGTGCCTATGACTATAACTTCTCTTTTATCCATAGCACAACATCTTCCTTGAGTATTACCCACCTTTAAGCCTAATTCCTTCATTATTTCATAAGGCATCATAGTATTGGAAGCACCAGAATCAGTCATGCAATTTTTTAATGTTTTACCATTTATTAAAATGCTCAAGAAAAATGGTTCAACATTTCCTAAATACTGATTTACAGAATTATCCAAAAAGATTTGAGGAATTTGAAACACAACTACTTCAACTTCATTGTCCTTTAGCTTTTTTTTACTACTCTCTTTGGGATGGTGGTTTTCATTGCACTCATGTGTCACATTTGTACCAGTATTCCCGAACCATGCTAGAGCTTTATCTCTATGTTTAGGGATCCTTAATAATTCAAACAAAGGAATTTTGAGAGTGATTTGTGATAACATTGTAGTCATATCTATAAAAGAATCAAATGGGCTATCAATGACCATACTCCTCTTATAATGATGCTTATCAAAAATACTTACCTTACCTTGGTGATTCTTATCACTTGTAATGATTTCTTTTGGTATCTTCTCATCTAACTTCTTTGGAACACTATTTAGGGACTCACAAACGTTAGGATTATTTTCCTTCTTTGGTTCCCTCTTTTTATTTGTAATCTTAACCTTTTCAGCAGGGATCTCATTAGGTTTCATACCTTCCACTTTTTCAAGATTAACTCCCTTTATAAACATGCCAACCACCTTATCATTGCCTTCCCTTTTAGCCATGTTTCTAGTTTGTACTTGAGCTATCATGTTTGGAGTGATTTGGTCAATCTCTTCCCTAGAGGGCTTCCTTATAATGATTTCTTCTTTGCAGGTTACCATGTTACACATAGTGTCTTCAACATCACTCTCATTAGAGAACACTTGTTGTTGCACTTTATTCTAAAACTGCCTTTTCTCATTCACATCTTTGTCATGATCCTCATTAGAATAATCATAATGTGAATCAAACATGTTACACCCTACATCCTCTTGGTCTTCTTGATGTTCTTGACATTTTTTTACTACATTCTGATTTCCAGGGAAAGACAAGGCTACTACACAAGATTCAGGAGCATAGGGCAATTGACACACAAAACACCATACAGGTTCAACAATAAATTCAAGTTCATCTACTATATTTATAGAGTTTTTAGATAAAGGATCAGGGGTGACCTTGTTGTTTGTATTCTTGGGAGGGGGGACATTTGGCTGACCATCTTTCTAGGTGGTAGTATAAGGGAAATTTTGCAACCTATTTTGTCTATTGAAATTTGACTAGTAAGGGACCCTATTTTTAGTAGGATTCCTATCATTTTTCACTTGAGGGATATTTAAATTCTTTATAGCATTTAAAACTTGACTTATCTCAGTAGGCTCTTTCCTTTTTCCACCTCCACCCTTGTTATTCTTCTTTCTATTTCCTTTATTTCAAAACAACCTAAGATCATCTCTTTTACTTTCCAACCTTCTTGAAATCCACAAATTTTTTTCCACATTTATGGCAATTCTAAAAGCATCTCTTAAAGTCCTAGGTTATTTATCTCTAAGTTGATATGCAATTTTTCCATCAAAAGAATTCAAATAAGTAATCAAACAGATCTTGTAATCAACCCACATGGTTTGCATGAGTTTGTACATTCTCTTTTGGAACTTATTATTAAATTCAATAACAAATTCATTAGGTAACCTCTTAATATTACTAAATTCGCTTAGGATATAACTCTAATTCTGCTTATCACCATATTGCTCTTTGAAGCAGTATTCAATATCCTTCCAATCAAAAATAGATAATTCAGGGAGTCTTTTGAACCATTCTCTAGCATATTTAGTTAATGAATGAACAAACAATTTCATGATAACATCTTCAACCTCAACCTCATAATCACTCATCATATCAAAAAAAATCCTCAAATGGTCTTCACAGGTCATAGCATTGTCCCTAACAAATTTAAGCAACCTTTTCCTTATTTCTAGTGGGATAGGGTTAGGGTAACCAGGGATTCCATCCAAACATATTTGCCCATAACATTCTAACTGGACAAGTCTTCTTTGTAAATCAATTTTAGGTTGATGATCATCTTGTCTAGTGTTACCCATAGTATTACTAGTGCTAGCATCACCAACAGACTTGTTAAGATCTACTTTATGTGAAAATGAGGATGAGAAAGGAACATGTACCTTGTTAGTATTTTGATTTGCATCATTAGAGCCACCATCATCTTTAGGCATTATTGCAGATTGTCTTCTAGCATTCTCCAAGAATTTGATCTTATTGTTTATCTCAGATATGGCTACTTTATTTTCTGCAATCTCTAGTCTCTTTACCAAAGCATCCTTTTCTTTCCTTTTATTCTCTAGCTCAATGTCTAATAGTGACATTGAATCATGGATTTGAACAATTTTTTCTAGTTCATTAACCTTAATACCAATCTCCTTTTGTTTCCTCTTATCTTCAATGTCAACAGTATGCCCTATATCCTTTGATTTATTGTTGTTAGCTTCTAGAGCACTATAGTTTTTAATTTTTTGTATTACAGGTCCTTCTAGGTTCAGGTTCTGAGTTTCCAACAACTTTTGTTCTTGTACTATATGCTATTCAACTTGACCTATAATCTCTAGTTGCCATGCCTTAGCTACTATTTCATTTTTCTTCTCTAGGGTAGCAATTTTCCTAAGTAATGTCTATTTTTCTTCAAAGGCTTTTGTAATCTTTTCCTCCCTTTCCTTTTGAAATTTTTTATTTATGTCTTCTTTCTCAACAAGTTGCATCCCCAGGACTTCAATCTCATCAGGATCTAGGATAATGAACTCAGAACTAGTAGTTTTTTCATCATTAAAACTTTTAACATCTAAATGTTTTGATGCTAATTCTCCTTTAGAATAGCCAAACAAGAAAGGATTCTTACTTTGTTGAAAAAGATTATTGCTATTCCTTTTGTCTAAACTGGGTGTATTATGTAGCTCTACAATTTCTTGGCCTATCACTTTGGGTGTGCTAAAAAAGTCATCACCAGATAGTCTAAGATGGGATCTAGAACTTTGGCAAGATGATTCCCTCTCCATAGCAGAGAAATGAACATTCTCTCTCCTTATTTCTTGCTCTTGAGGATGATCTTCTGTATGCATCTAAGATCTTTTCACAACCCAATTTTTTCTTTCCCTACGAGGGAGATCAATTTGTAATTTGATTTCTAAGTTTCTCCTCACATTTACCCATGTTTTTCTTTTGCTTTCCATGATTTTGAGACAACAAATCTTCTAAATAATGACACTGGTTAAAATTTTATGAGTCACCACCCACCCTATCAGAATGGGAAAAACTTTTGAATGGAACACAATTCTTTCACTAAATTTCATAAACAAAATACAAATAACCCTCGAGACCATAAAAATATCTCAATAAAAACATCTACCTTAGACTCTACCCAAGGGAAACACAGATCTTAAGTGATACACTAGTTTATGACACATATATAATTATTCCCCAGTAGAGTCACCATTTTCTTGGTGTTTGAAAACTATTGAGCAACAAAATTCTCAATACTAGAATGAAAGTGCTCAAATAATCTAAAGATTAGCCAATTTTTATAATCAATTACATAAGTAGATCATCTGGACCCAACTTTAGTGAAATTGACGATGGTTTCCTACTCTTTAGGCTCTACTAAACCAAGGTGGGTATACCTAGAGATGATTATAATGCAAACTGTTGTATGAAATTATCTTAGTTTCATTTGATTTTCATCTTCTACCCTTAGGCACATACAGAGTTTATCAATTTCTTTAAAGCTCTCAAATCTATATACATCCCCTATAAGCAGATTTGTTCATAAATCTCCTATAGTTTACAAGTGTTCCTGGAAATAGCAACTATCTAAAACTCAAAAGACTATATGTAAATGAGTGGTGACTAGCATTACAACCTTGAACAAAGATAATATATGAATGATTTTGAATCTATAATAGTTTTAACATGTAGAGGCGGGATTTATTCTCAATCATCTCTAATTTAAAAGACCACTACCTTATCCATTGGGCATGAAGAATCACTTGTTGGGAAGAGACCTTGTTCAATTAACTTGTAATTGAATATGTCAAATATAATCACCTATTTCCAATCTTGCATGATATCCTCTTCATATACTCATGAATTCTATTGATTTATTGAAGCATTTACATAATTCATTGAATTAAAAGCTATTTAATATAACCAATATACACCCCATCCAAAATGCATTCAATCAAATGAACATTATCCAAATGATCTCAAAACTGATAAACTCATGAAAAGGGGACAGAAAATGGTGACACAATTTTTTTGAAAGTATCCCTTTGTATTATCCTTTTTGCTTACTAATACAATAACCAGAAGGAACTTAGTAAAGAACCTAGAAGATCATACTGGTTCTTCATTTCTACTTGTTATCCAAAAAGTACATGATTGAAAATAAACTCAAAACAACTACATATGACTTGACTAAGTGTACTTTCTTGGAATAACTGAAGACATAAAAAAATTTGGACCATCACAATGCCCTAAAAACTCATTTATATAGGCCTGAGTTGCAACAAGAAAAAGTAAAGTGCGATTTATAGGTTTCCCTTAAACAAGAGATTCAATACGCCTATAAGAAAAGACAAAACTACAAATAATAGAGAGATATGTAGATCAAGTATTCCTTTGTGGATCCCTTTCTATTATATTTCTATATTCTAATTTGGCTGCTACTTTGATTCATTTGTGTATGTAACTGCTAAGCCCACCAATGATGAAATCTGTTCTAATAATTACAACCTAACCTCAACCTATGGCCTTCATCATCATTATACTATATCGTGAGAGTCACTTTTACCTATCACTATTCCTTGATTATATTAGTATCCTGGGGTTATGGGATTGTCACTTAATATGAAGCATCCAAGCTTGGAGGCAATGTGGCTATCAAATATAGAAAAATGGGCATTTTTTGCTTCCTTAGCCATATCTACATTCAAAACCATTCCTCTACCAAAATATGTCCCTCTTTTGAAAAGAAAGACATGCACTAACAAAAAGTAAGAGTAATTATACACATGAAACTCATGGGTATAAAATCTCCTTCACCCTCTCCAAAAATTCTACACAGGGCTCTATATATCTCTACTACCCTAGTATTGTAGTATACTTTCTTGAAAAATTCTTTAGAGAATGATTTTATTACTAACAAGGTTCTAATTTTGGCAAGTTCAACCTTTGCTCTTTTCACTACCTTAGTGACTTGATCACAACTCTTTGCCACAGTCTCAAGGAGATCATAATCCATAAAAATACCTGGGGCTACTAGTCTTCCTCAATCAAAATTCCAAATAATGGCATGGGGAGAAAATAACTTCCTTTTTGCAAACCATCTTTTAAATAAATTTGAATCAGTTTGCGAGGTGTCGGCATCCTAGATCCAATTACTTTCATTAAGCAATCCCTCTGCTATCCACAACCTAGGATTTGATGAGTCCATTGGAGCCATTTTTTGACTATATCTTGTAGGACTAGAGAACAACTAAAATTATAGTGTAATTACTTAATTGAAGTTCTTTCTTATTCCTTTATGTAATTGAACAACTTCTCCCTGAACAAATTGCTTCACACACTTGCCAAAATCAATACAATATTCTCATTATTTGCTTCTACTAAAAAATGGCTTGCAATCTTTATTCTGACAAGGTGGGACTAAGAAAATCTTCTATGCTATACTTTATTTTTTACACATGTGAACCTTTCATATCTAATAAATACACAGAGTGGCACTACCTTTTGTGTTTAAATCTATGTTGTCGTTCATTAAAAATATTGCTATCGAGGGATGCAGAAAAAGGTGACAAGCACTTGACTTGACAAGTTGGCTAGTCAATCCAATGAGAATTGACCACATATATAGCTCCTTCTTTGATGGCAATTTTGTTTGGACCCAGTTGGCAAATAAGGACACATGTCGACAGGTTGCTACCTTGCTATACATAAAGAACAAGCACCTCGCCATAGCGAATTAGCAATAGTCGTTGATTTTATCTTGATAGGACAATGACACATTACTGCATTGCTTAGAAGAATAGCGGTGAGCCCCATATTCATTTTCTTACTATACATATTCTCTGAACAACTCTTCATAGCGAGATAGCGAGAATCATTGATCTCAGCTTGATCTAACTATCAGAATCCCTTCTACATTTTATGAATGAAGAATGGGTCCAGAATACTAATGACATGATAAGTCTTACACAACTAGCGAAATAAAAACAATATTTTAATCCCAGTCACCTTTCCATGTTGCTTGGTTCCATCGTATGCTCATTTCATGGCAACTCTCTATGTCACTGACAATGAGATGCCTAAATTTTTTGATAGCGAGGTAACGAGCTCTAGTAACTTAACAAAAACTCAGCGTTGCAAAATAATAGCATGTCACATCATAATTACCCACTTCATGGTTCTGATATGGCAATGATATCATCATTTATTAGGCCACTTGGAACTCTTAAGGACCACTAAGAAGTTTGACGTCTACCATGACATGGGTTTTTGAGTTGGTGACTACTTCGCTATTGGGAAGAAGCTTGATTTTCTTGACAGTGAGGATGCGACTACGAGTGCCTAAAATATTTCTAGGATCCTTGGTTATTTTTCTAGCTTAGGTAACAAAAATAAAGAACATGTTTTTAAAAAACCAACTCAAGACTTTTTCGGTCACTGCCTCCATTTATTTGGGCATCGCAACTTAGCATAACGGTAGTCACTATGTCACTATGGTTACTTCACTCCCATCTTATCATAATGACAAAGCAGCAACACTCACTCCTATCACCTCTTTAAAAGTAAAAGTGATGTAGGGTGTGAAATCTAAAGAACATAAGGGAATATTCAAAAAATTTAAAAAGTTCATGCCTGAGTTTAAAATAAACAAACGAGACCTAGGGTTTGATTAGGGGCTTTCAAGGTTTTTCAAAACTGCAAAACAAAAGTTTAGAAATCCTAATTCAAACCAAGTAATCAAATTTGATTTTTTTTTACCATGATTTTAAGGAAATTTACCTACAAAAAATTAGACCAACATATACAATTTGCATATATCTTCTCTCTCAAGAGTAACATCATATAAATAATTTATACATAAAATAATACAGTGTTGTAAACCATTTTCATACATAGACAATTTTTTAAATATCAAAAAACTAAGTATCTTTATTTCCAAGGTTTACTATAAGAATGTACATCATATGTTGTCATTAATGGTAATAGTTACATATCTACATTGTCAACATGATCTCCACCATCGCATCTGCAATAGTCTATATTGCTGTTGGGATACCGACTGCATCTACCAGTTTCTACGCTCCCATTCTCTTGGCAGCCATAAGATTGAAGGCTTCAAGAAATATGCCTCACTTATCTCCATGAACGATTGGAATCCCTTACTTGGGAGAATCCCTAGACTATATGTGGTCATCGAATGACCTGCACAAGCTTGACATGTGGTATGATAGGTGAAAGGAAAATCACTAGGGGATTTTCAAGACTCATATTTTAGGAAAACCCATAGTGGTCATGTTTGATGTGGAGGCCAATAAATTTATCCTCAGCAATGAAGACACCTTGTTCAAAAATTTATTGTCGAAATCAATTAGAGCACTTATCAGGAAACATTCCATGACTAGTTAATATGCTACCCAACATAAAAGGGTGAGGTGGATTATACATTATTTTCTAGGGACAAATACATTGAAGAAATTAGTAGGGAGGTTTGAAAGGCTTGTGGTTTAGTATTTGGATTCTAAGTGGCTTTACGACCATGTCATCCACAGTCAAGCCAAAGTGAAGGAGATGGCATTGTGTGTGGCAGGCAGAGTATTTTAACAAGGTGGGGAAGACTTGAATTTGAACAAGGGACTTCTTTCTCACCAACTCAATCTTCCTTGGATGGTATTCAACAAGGCCATGCACACTCACATTGCTATTGTTGCTCAAATGACTAAGCATATTCAACTATCGAAAAATTGTTTAAGAAAAAGTGGTGAAGAGGAAGAGAACTTTTTGGACATCCTTTTAAGGGCTCAAAAGGAAGGGGACAAGTTTTTCTTGAGCGACAAGGAGATTATAGACAACTTATTGGAGATTTTAATTGGAGGGTTCGATACTACCACTTCTTCTTTGGCCACAATTCTTGAGCATCTTAGTTTCTTGCCATAGGTCTTACAATGCCTTCATAAAGGTTCTTGAATGTTCATAAAATTTTACTACTAAATTTTTTTACATTCCATTTTTATAAAGGTGTGTATATTATTATGTCAAGTTCATGATGATTGGAAAGAGCTAAGGGATAACAAGGAGGTAGGAGAACCTCTTGCCTAGGGTGAATTTAAAAGTGTGAAATACTTGGGAAATGTTATAGCAGAAGGGCTATGCATTGTGCTCCCGATATATGGAGGATATAAAGAAGAAAAAATTTGTATTCCTTTTGGTGGTTATACCATTCAAATGGGATGAAAGGTGGTCATTTATATTCATTTGCAGAAGTAGGAATTTTAAGCTTTTATAATCTAAATTTGAGAATGGATGAGTTGCAGGTTCATTTTTCTATGCGAGAAACTATCAAAAAAGAGGAGTACTTTGCAAGTCCAAAGAAGTTTTTCCTAGATCACTTGAATGAAAAGCAAGGCCCATTTTACTACATTGCTTTTGGGCAAGGAAATCAAATGTTTCCTGGTTATGAATATGCAAAGTTAGAAATGGAAATATTTCTCTATCATTTAGTGGTAAGCTACAACTGGGAGTTGACGGAGATCAATGAACCCATTAGTATCTCCTTTACTACTCAACTGACATATGGTTTACCTTTAACGCTTAGATCAGTACCATGAACAAATTGGTATGTATAGGAGAAAATGATATGGCTATTAGTATGGTATTATATGTCTCCCATTTCACATCTTATAATGTTCAAGTCTTCATATTAGATTTTTTTTATAAGAACTTTTTTGTTAACATAGCGGAACTTCAACTACCTATAGTGAAATATGTGGGCCATTAAAAAGGCAATATTTTGACCTACAATGTTTAGGTGTATGATCATGGTTTATTTTTAGTCCTTTTTAAAGTCTTTTAATGTTAAAAATTTTGAAATTTTTTAAATTATATTATAAGATATTTTTATTATTTTAAATTATGAAATAAGATGGAAAGAATATTAAATATAAAAATTATGAAAAAAATTCAAAGTTAATAATACAAATTCACAATTTTACTTGAACGCATATTGTGAGCCTTCTTATTTTTGATCCTCAAATGTAATCAATTTTGTCTTTAGCTCATCTGAAGATATTCATTTTTCTCTCTTGTATACATCCTTGATTATCTATTTCATTGATTTGTTGAAGTATACCATCTCTATGCCTTTAAAATCTTTTTAAAATTTAAAATTTATAGAAATTTAGAATATTTAATAGTAATATTTTTTTTTAACAAAATAATTACATTCTTATATTACTCTTAAATATTTTTCTTTTGAGATGTACATATTTGAAAGAACATCACAGTTAACTATGACATGTATAATTTAATTTACCTTATATGATTGATATTATAAAGCTCCAAATAATTACACAAACTTTCATAAATAGATGTAATATATTGAAAAGCTATTTGATATATGTAAAAAAAGTTTTGAAAAAACAATAACTAATGTATACATTCCCCAAGTTCATAAATGTATATTTAATCTTGGTATATAAAATCATTAGTTTGAACTAATTAGGGTACTCGTTAAACTATTCAGCTCCATGTGTTAGTGTAAGTTCACATATTATGTTATAGGTTGTTTGTTTCTCATGCTTTGTGCTTATAGAGTTCAAATAATATTATTTTAAATTTTGATTTAAATGTTCTAAAGAAGATTGCTAGGAAGAGAACATGCAATACAGGGAAAGCATGCCAAACCAATGAGAGTGTGTTGCCGAATAAGAAGGAACCTACAATAGATTTAATATAAAATCTATGATGAATCTATTTGTGGATATAATTATCAATTTCTAGACAATGTCTCGACGTAGATTGGAATGATTGTAATTTATTTCTATTTGAATGACTTATTTGTGTCTCCATAGTCTAGTTTAAATAAAACCCCAAATAAAATTTGTCATAGATTTAATATGTTTCATTGATCTTGGTATCTTCTAATATAGTGTGCTCCAAGTTAGGTGCAATTTTTAGTTTTTACTAGTGCTCAAGCATCTTTAAAGGGTGCAAGGGATAAGTAGATATTGTTGTATACTTTTGATGATGTTCGTGAATATTTATTCATTAAATCTCCCTATCTACTTCCCTACCTCCATCATTATATATTTCTTATTCCCACACATAGATGCTCCTTTCTCCCTTCTTATCTTTATCTTATCTTACTTCTCTTTACCTTTTTCTCCTCTATATCTATATCATCATTCCTTCATTTCTCTTTGATCTTTTAATTAAAAACATTCACACTCACATCTAATTCATCTAATAAGCATAAAGTAAAGACATGCACGAAAACATATAAGATTTTGTAACCCAAAAAACCTCCAAAATGAGAAGGTAAAATAGGGGTGGGGATGACACCCACAAAGTATCACTACAATAATATGTAACTATTCAAGGTTACAAAGTTTGACCACTTCCAATGGTTTGCCCTATGGAAGGTCTGTCCTATTAAAAGTGACCTAGTTAAAGTAGGCCTAGTTAAAGGACTTTAATAAAGTCACTTGGAATGCCACCCTATTAAAGGATTTACAAATGGTTGCTAAGCCAACCCAAGTCCATAGGATTTTTAGTCCTAATACAATTGCTACAGAGTATTAGAAGATTTTGACCTGATAACTTGCAATCCTCAATTGCTAGATCCTTGTTCTACTCTGTCTACTTTGATCCTTGCTTGATTGGATATGTCACTCTTTGTAACTCTGATACTCTGTTCTTGATCAACTAGATTATGCAATGCTACTATGCTCTTCTCTAAGTATTTTAACCCTTATGTACTTCACTATAATTCACCCATACACTTCTCTCATCCACTTCTTGCACACACACATAATGGGGTTTTGTCCTCCTTTTAAAGATTTCGAAGACTTAGGGTTAGGTATGAATCTAAAATCAATATTAAATCTTCATTTCCCACTTATTTCTTGCACTTTTCCTATTGGTTACATGCCTTCTCCATTTTTTTTATTGGCTGCATGCTGATTACATAGGTAATGCAAAAGATTTGATCTTATTTTCAAGATCCTTTGGGATTTATCCTATGTTGGCTTCAAAAATAGTTTACATCTGAGTTTGTGAAAGTACAAATTCATATGATGATTCTATGTTACTTGGCACTTACTTGTTGTTGATGCTCAACGCATATAGGAAAACTAGCTTACTTAGCTCCTATAGTTATTCTGTTTCACTCAGCATCTATCTTTGCTCAACACCTATAGTGACTTGGCACTTGAACTTTGCTCAACACCTAAAGTTCGCTTGGAACCTATTGAATTTTTTGGCTTGACACACATTGTAGCTTTGCTTCTGTATTAAACTCAACATTATCTTGATAATTGGTTAAGTGTGTTGACACTCAAATGTCAAAACCAATCTGAGACCAACAATCTCCCCCTTTGACATGAGTGGCAAAAACACTTAACTAAACATTATGAATCTTATCTCTATGAGTATACTACACATTTTGTTGGGCATATGTACAAGACTTCAAAAACTTGTTCAAAATATTTGTATACCTCAAAATCTTGTAACTCCCCTAAGCTGATGTGTCATTTTTGTAACCAAAACTCTTGTGCTAAATCTATCTCATGATGATGTATCTAATACTCTTTTCCTTGTCTAACTTATCATTCTTTTTCCTTTGTTTCTGCGTACCCTATTTTTTCTTGTACTTTGTATTTGTTCCCCTTTTGACATCCTTTTTGGCTTTATTCCCTTATTACTTCCTCAGAATGTTAATTTGAATATCTCCCCCTTTGGATATTCTTTATTACTTCCATCAAAGAATGTATTATCTCTCATTCTTATTCACATCTCCCCCTTTTTATTTACATAATGCTTATCTCCCCCTTTTTGACACTTATGTCAAAGGGTCCTAAGAATGAAAATAATACTTCAGAAAAAATGTTTTATTTTCCTCCATAATCATCTTGAGAGAAGCATTCCAATTATCTAAAGAAATTTCTAATTATTTATGTTGGATAGTTGTCTCTGTTGCAAGATATACAAGGACTTATAGAGTAGAAAGATTAGGATCTTTCTTTAGAATGATTTCTGCATAGGCCATTTCTTTATGGAGTACTTCTAAATGTGGGGTAATGGATGATTGAATCTGTATCAATTTGGCCTTGATATTGGCCTCTTCTACTATAAATACAACTAATTATTTCTATGTGTGAAGCATACTTGCAAAATGCATCTCACTTTCAGCTGGATCTTTGGGTAGTTGTGTTCTAGAAATCTTGAGACTTTGTTCCAAGCTCAATATCCTTTGGCTAATTTCTTATGTGAAATATGATGAATCACACAACTTGGAGTACAATGAGACTACATTCTCAAGTATTGTTTTCAGTTTTTCAATCTTCTCAACCAATTCAAGTTGTGAAAGTGCTATCACACTAGATATTTTCTCATTGAATTTCATTTACAACTTCTTTTTAGACCATTCTAATAACTTAACATTAGTTTCAAGGTCTCCATTCTGTACTTGGTCCACAATATTGGACAATTGCTCCATGATAGGTTGGGTTTCATTACATACTAGAAAACTAAATGCATCAAGGAATATATCTTTGGTTTCTACAAGTGTTTACTTTTATCTGTACTCATTTCTGAGTATCTCTTATTTCTTCCTTCTCTCTAGTGCCTCTTGCACTTCATTTATTTGTGCTAGGTTCATAATTCTAGAGTCATAATTGGGTATGACTATTTCTTCATCAAGTGCAGGGTCTCCATAGTGAAGTACCCTTGCAACCTTGGTGGAGCTTGAGCCTGATACTGAAATATACAATGTTACTGCATTAGTGCTCAGCTGCTTTGTAGGAGTCCCCATGGTAGGCAAGTTTGCCAATGTCTATATTACCTCCTGCAGCTTTTCTTTAGGGATTTTCTCCTCTTCCTTCTCCTCTTCTCTACTACCTTGATCAATAAGGATGATTTGAGGAGGTGCACCTTGTATTTCTATAGTAGGAACATCTTGTTCTTTTGCTACCTCCTCGGTAGTTGTTGTTGTTGTGGCTGCATGATAAACCTTAGTAGTTTTAACTTGTGCTTCTTGCTCTTTAGGTTGATCTGTTGTACCTATGGGAGGTTGAGAAGATGGCTCTTTTTTTTTTTCCTTCTCCCTTGTGATTTCTACTATAGCCTTCTATAATTCTTCCACACTCACCAGAATTGGATTTGTACATAGTTGTGATTGTATTGTAGTTTGGGAAGGATCTCTTTGAGATTCTCTATAGTTAATGCATTGATGTTCTAACCTAAAGTGTTAGGAACATCCTTTAAAATTACTATTTTTTTAGGTGCTATATGTGGAGGACTTGGTGGTGGTAGTTGGGTGTCTTGGACACTCTGTTCTGATTGCTGCTCTTTAACCATTGCCTCTTCACCCTGTGTCTTCTCCACTTTTTCTTCTTCTCTTTCTTTTTCTCCTTCCTCATCTTTCTCATTTTCCTCTTCTTATACATCATTTATTTCTTCAAATGGGTCTTCCTACACTTACTTTATAGTACTCAATCCATACATTAGTTTCCACATCGATGTGAACTTTTGCACAACATCTTCAATTTGGTATTGCAAAATTCTGAAGGCTTTATATTTGGGTGCAAATTTGCTCCCATTCTTTTTGTTAGCCTTATTTATTTGAAATTTTTTAAGGTCTAGCATTACACAAGCCAATGTTGACTGCATTATTTCCTTCTCCATTTTGAGACAGTAATGCCATTTATTTTAAACTAATGAGGTTAGCTCCTTAGTCATTGAATTGTCTAGTTCAAGTGGGGTGGTCTTGAACTTAACCATCATAGTGTAGGTGGGCTCTTCCACTATGGTTTTTTGTTCCTTTGAAAACTTATTAAAATCAATGGTCTTTAGACCAGTTAGATCTACATTATCTCTAACGTTATCACAAATATTTTCCAACTTAGATTGGGTAGAATGTCTTACAAATCTGAATTGATCTTCATAAGACTCTGTCCTTTCTTCATCTAATTCAGGATGTGCAACATATTTTCTTCTTTTCTTCTACTCTAAAAGTCCTCCTTGTTTGATAGCCTTCTACTTTTCCTATTCTTTTTCTACCTGAGTTGTAGCCCTAGTATCTACCCTTGTAGTTGGCTTAGCTAGGCTTGGCTTTGTAGCTTTCTTCTTCCCCTTGGGCTGTGCAGCTGGTTGTTTTTGAGCTTTCCTTTTCTTTGGTTAATCCTTTTTTTCTTCTTTCTTGGCACCTTCCTCTTCTTTTTCATCCTACCCCATACCTTGGGTTAATGTAAGTGGTCCCTAACCTTGCTTCTCTTCATCATCCTTGGGTTCTTCACCTTCTTCTTCTGCTACTTCTACAGTGCCCTCCCCAAATTTGGCTTTTAATTTCTTGATAAGTTTATCCTTCTTTTTCAATGCAGAGGTAGTCTTCAACTCCATATCCACTTTTGATTTCACCATGTCATAGGTTCTATAATGTGGTGCATCCTTGTCCATTTTGTCTACTAATAATATAGTTATTGTTGTTGATGCTTCATCTATGTTTATTTCATAATCGAGAGGTCTTAACCATCTCACTCTTAGTATGGTAGCTTTAAAGTACATATAGTCAATATATACAAGAAAACATACATCATTTACATGTTTCTCCACTAAGGAAATTGGAATGCTTAGCCTTTGCTTCATTGAATTCTTGAAGTCTTCAAAATTGGTAGTCATTAAGGTCCCATTAGCTCCCATCTTCTCTATGTATTCATTTACTTAAGCTATTATTGACCTATTTGTTTTCCATGAAACTTTTCCAAAAGAAGGAAATTCATTCTGAACATAAAAGAATATACAAATCAAAATAACACCAAATTTTCTTTGGCCTCCCTTGGTTCTTCTAATAGCTGCTAGATTTTCATTAATCTATTGTAGTTGTAGTTCTGCAAGATCATAGGTATGATCCTTCTTTACTAGTTTATAACCAACATCCACTACAATGCAAGGCACACTATTGAGTCTATTGGATTGGTAGAATTTATGTACAATGACTCTAATAAAAAAATAACAAGAGTGTCTTGAATGGTATCAATTATCATGCCTCTCTTATTCCACTTGGCACCAGTATTTTTCTCTATTGCCTCCTTAGAATCACTCCTAAGGGTCTTCTGCTAATCTAGGGTTGGGTACCCTATCACTTTATGTTCAATTCTGTTTGTGCTTTTTATTGGGCCATCCTCCAACCATAAGATTCCATCATCTATTTGGCTAAGAACTAGTCTAATCCATTCAGTCTTGAATACTGTGGGGAATTCTAGGGCATGTGTCAAACCCTTCTTCTCAATAATCTAGTATTCTTCCTTTAACGCTCCATTATCACACAATCTCTCATAAGCTTCCCTTATTTCCATATCACCTATGACTCCAATCTTTTAATTATAGCATCTACTTACGTCCTGAACCATAACTACCTTGGGGGGTATGGCAGATAGGGCTTCAACTGGGTCATTTTTGTATGCTACCTCTAGAATTGGGGAAAAATTAGATCGGTTTACCTCATTGGACACTAGCTAGACTTTGAAAGGTTCCTTCTCCTAAGTTTTCATAAAGCTAGAAGCCATCTTTGCAATTCTAGGGTTTTAACATTAAGAAAATATTAAATTGCGTAACTTGGAATAGGTGTAAATACCTCAAGGTTGATGAAGTCATGCTAAAGTGATGTTGAAACCTATTTAATCACTGGAGTCTCTACTTTGAAATCACTTTGTGCTCTTTCTCATCTTTTCTCTTCATTCACAATGATTCAAAACACAATAACATACCCTATTTTCATTGCATTTAATGCTTAGTGCATTTACAACTATCCACTTGGCTTCTAAAGGATTCTACATTACTTATCTTCCATTACATTTTCATCACTTGGCTTCCATAGGAATATTATTTACTTAGCTTCAAATGAGATTTCTTCTTCACTTGGCTTCCTCTACCAACTCGACTCCAACTATTCATTTGGCTCCTACTATTTTGACAATCAACTTGGTATGTACTGGAATTTTACTCAACTTCTAGGGGAAACTTGGTAACACTTGTAAAATCTTGAAATTTTAACTTTGCATCTTCATTCATGCTGATCTGTTCTTTTCAGTATTTACTTGTTTAGGAATTGATGTATGATAAAACTTTGTAAATTAGTTCCGCATGCCTTCTCTTTTCTTAGTTTAATGAAGTGTGACCACTTGACCTATTAGGTGAAGTGAACCCTTCATTTGATGTGCAACACCCATCTTTCTTCTTCCATGTCTTATTCATTTCTCCTTTGATGTGTTCAACATCTACCTTCTCTTTTCCTTTGTCATTGTTTGAGTTGGGTCCCTTTGACCTTGTTGGGAAATTCCTGTTGATATGACCAATCTTCAAGCATTTGAAACATGTGGTTTGGCTCAACCATCTATTTTAGTTCCCTCTAAAATATGTTCTTATGCAAATTTTAGTAATGTGTCCATATTCCTTATAGTAATGATAGCTATACCTAGTGTTGTAGTCTCAATTGTAGTGATGTCTGCAGTTACCTTCCCTTTTTATCTAATTTGGTGACCACATAGGCATTGATATGCACTCAAAACTTCTATATCCATGCTTCTTGCAATTGTAGTAATGACCTTCAAATCTTGGTGTCTTGATAGTCCTAGTCTTGCAGTTATGTTCTTGATGTCTTTTCTTTTTGCACTTATGACAATGACTTGCATTCTTAGGCTTGTCATGTTGATGGGCATTCTTGCTTCTATATAAATTAGAAGTATGTCCCTTTTCACCATATAAATGACAAGTAGGTTTAATGTTCTTAACTTTGTTACTCCTTTGTTCTAAAGTTCTGGATGACTCTCCTTGTTTAGTGCTAGTGTCTCCTAGTCCTAAAGTATCATTGCTAGCCCTTGGTGATTTCAGTAGCTACTTAAAGTACTTGATGGCCTCATTAGGTTTTTTGGAGCTCTCTACAATATTCTTCTCTCTTTTTAGGTCATTTCACAGTTTTTCATTTTGCATCTTCAATGTAGAGATCTCTATGTCCTTGACAGTCGGTTCATGATGTGCATTCATCATCTGACTTAGGGTGTCTAGCTGCATGTTTGAAATTCTTGTAAGCTCAATTAAATTTTATTCTAGTCTGTTGGCGAGATTTCTCTTATCTTATTCTAGCATAGCCTTGTCTTTAATGGCTCTTTTCTTCTCTTCAGTCACTTCACAAAGTATCATGGCTTGTGATTCTTGTTCAAGCTTGAGTATTTTTATTTCTTCTGCTTGAGCTCTATTCTTCTCCATCAAGTCTACTATTGTTACATCAAATTCCTTAGAATCTCCATTTGAAAAAAAATTTGAGGTGTCAATCTCCTTGTACTGTGTATCATTCTTAGCTCTTTAAGGATTTTCTCAATTCTTCTTTGGCTTCTTCCAAAGTGTGTAAAGTAAGTTGTATGTCAAATGCATAATTCTTAATGATCTTCTGAAGTTTGTAGACTTCTATTTCAAGATCTTTTCTCCAAACTATAAGGCTCCTCTTTGTGAGAACTTTGCTCTGGTACCAATTGTTGGAATTAACAAGTGGGAAAATTTACTTCTGAGAGTGGGGGTGAATTAGAAGTAACTAACTTTAACCATTTCAATTTTTTTTTACTAAAAACATTCACTTACATATAATTTATCTAATAAGCATAAAGTAAAGACGTATGAAAATAGATAACACAAGATTTGGTAACCCATAAATCCTCAAAAATGAGAAGGTAGAACTGGGGTGGGGATGACACCCATAAAGTATCACTGCAACAATATGTAACTATTAAGGTTACAAAGTTTGACTACTTCCAATGGTCTGCCTTGTGGAAGGCTTGTCCTATTAAAGACTTTACACCCTATTAAAAGTGGCCTAGTCAAATGTTTTACCTACTCTACTAAAAGTAATTCTAATTAAAGGACTTTAGTACATTCACTTGGAATTTTGCCCTATTAAAGGATTTATAGATGGATGTTAAGAAAACCTAAGTCCATTGTATTTTTAGTCCTAATACAATTGCTAAAGAGTGTTAGAAGATTTTGACCTGATAACTTGCAATCCTCAATTGCTAATTCCAAATCTTGGTTTTGCTCTATCTATTTTGATCATTGCTTGATTTGATATGTCACTCTTTATAACTTTGATACTCTATTATTGATCAACTAGATTCTGTAATGTTTCTCTACTCTTCTCTAAGTCTTTTCACCCTTTTGTACTTCACTATAATTCACTCATACATTTCTCTCATACACTTCTTCCAGACACACATAATGGGATTTCATCATCCTTTTAAAGATTTCAAAGACTTAGGTTTAGGTATGATTCTACGATCAATATTAAATCTTCATTTCTTTCTCATTTCTTGCACTTTTACTATTGGTTGCATGCCTTCTCCATTTTTCTTATTGGTTGCATATTGATTACATAGGTAATGCAAAAGATATGATCTTATCTTCAAGATCCTTTAGAATTCATCCTATGTCAGCTTCAAAAATAGTTTACATCTAAGTTTGTGAAAGCACAAACTCATATGCTAATTGTGTGTTACTCGACACTTACTAGTTGTTGATGCTTGGCACATATAGGAAAACTAGCTCACTCAGCTCCTATAGTAATTCAATTTCATTCGTCATCTATTCTTTTCTTGGCATGTATAGTGACTTGGCACTTGAACTTCGCTCAACACCTAAAGTTCACTCGAAATCTATTAATTTTTTTTGGCTCGGCACACACTATAGCTCAGCTTCTATATTAAACTCAGCATTATCTTGAGAATTGGTTGAGTGTGTTGACACTCAAATGTCAAAACCAATCTGAGATCAAAAAATCTCGCATCACCAAAAAATATATTAGTTGTTTTTTAATTTACAAATATCTTTGTAATAATTAATATTGTCAAACACTTGTTTGTTGTTTTTTAATTCTATGACCTTGGCTTCACTTTTTAGAATTATAATGGATCTTTGACTTAAGTGTGCATTATAATCCTATGTGACATTTGGTGGAAGTTATGATTCATCTTCCTAGGTCTGATTTTCATATGTTGCTCTTCATGTGATTCTTAGTATTTAATTTGGTATAGTTTTATATTTAAGAGTTAGGTTACATGCTCTTAGATATAGCTAGTTGGTTAATGTATGGACCTATACCTAAGGCTACATAATATAATGCATGTTTTCTATTATTGGAGATTGTGGACTCTGGCCAACCTATCTATCGTGATGGCTTTATATGTAATGGTCTTGTTTCTTATGATATATCATTGATTCATTATCATTCAAGGGGTACTTTGAAGAATTCTGGATAGAAAACTTTGGTATGTAATCTAGAATGTATATTGGTCATAACTAGGAAGGCCTTACAACATAACACATAGTATATTTTATCATGTGAATTGTATTATGAATTAGTAGAATATTGTATATGGTAAACATTTGATGTAATTGAAGATCTCTTAATAATAAAGTGTTTCTTGCAATTATATCTTATATGCTTCTCTTGTGTTGTATTTTTTAGGAGCTAGGTCATCTCTTTTAGGGATTAACATGTTGTATACTATATTAGATGGTATTAGAGTAGGTGGCTGATCTTGTTTCTAAATTATCAAAGATTGGTTGGATCTTAAAGTTTTTGATTGCATCTTGGTTAAACTTGGAGAGCTTGTGATGACTTGAATCATTGATTATGAGGTAGAAAATTGAATTTTTGGCTCATAATTATAGAGGAATTGGTCATTTTTTATTATGGAATCTATTACAATCCTTGTGGCATTAAAATCATCAAAGTTTAAGATAGTTGCACCTTGTGGTAGTTAGTATGCCAGCTAGATGAGTGAAAGTTTTAAGGTTAGAGAATATTTTTGAAGAATACATGGTTGAGATGAGGAATCAGATTAAAAAAATCTTGAATATCTTGAGAGTAAACCCTAAAGTTGAAGATGAATATATTGAAGTTGTTGAAGATCTTGATCTTCCTAAAGTAGAAATCCCTATAGATTAATAAATATTGTTAAAGGCTATGGCACAAGTTTGTAAGAATCATAGAATGGAAGTTTCAAACTATTTTGGTTCTTTAGATCTTGAGGAATTAATAGATTAGATTAATAAACTTGAGGATTATTATGAACTTTAAAAATATTGTATATCCATATAGAGTTACGTTAACACATGTCACTCCTATGAACAATCATATTGTCAATTAGTGTAAAATGTAAGTTAATGAGTACAGCTCAGGTATTGGTCAGTGAACATAGTTTTTGAGCCATACTATATTGGCTAAGCTAAGGAAAGTGAAAAGTAAGAAATAGTATAATCCAAGCAAGTTCTATTTATAGTAAGGAAAACCATTACCAAGAAGATCAAGCATAATTGAGCAGGAAGGTCACCAAGTATAAACATAGTATTGTCAATTAGTGCAAAAAGCTTAGTCATTTATAAGGAAAAGTTAGTCATTCAACACTATGACCAAGTTAATCCATCTAGGTGAAGTGATGCATATAATCATTTTTTGTTGAGTAGTAGTTACTACCAAGAAGATCAAGTGCTTCCAAGAATATAGTGATTGCCGAGTCAACACATGTGTCAAGTGCTATGGAAGTTGAATAGTTCAATTAAAGCTAAAGTATAGTTGAAGTGTCTGACTAAAAACATGAAGAATCGGTATGCAAAAAGCATCAGAATGGTATATGTGCCAAGGAACATAGCTTTGTATAAATTTTTAGAATGGAACAAACGTTGATGTAAATCATTTTTCCAAGTAAAGGAAAAAAATTCTGATTGAGGAGATTTTTATAAAGTTAGTTACACTTGTAATTACAAATAATTATTCCCTATGTAATGAAATTAGCCATTCAAAAAATTAAAAGGACTAAGTGGTAAAAAGGATGAATTTGAATAGTTGATTGAGATCTAGAAACTTCTATGGTAGCTATTTAAGCACAACTTTAGGTCAGATTTTTTAATCGAGTATGAAACACATCTAACAAGGTTTTTGCAACTCATTCATAATGGATATAAAGTATTCTTGTAAAATTATAAATATGTCATCTATGACAAAGATGGGAGTAAGAATTTTTTTGTAGAAGTATAGAGAAATAGATGTTTACATCGAATATAGAAACATGTTTCTATTCTTAATCTTTTGCTGCACCTACCAAGAAAGTATGTTTAGAAGTACACAAATGATCAACTTTAAGAAGTAGGATTGAAGACCCATCCAAGCTATAAAATTTGAGGTATGGTTGTCATGGTTATGTTGGTTTAATTTTTTTCCTAGAATAGAATGTTATATTTTTTTCCAAGTATTTTTGACTCAAGTATCAAGTGTGAGGCTTGTATTTTGGGTAAGAAATATAGGTTTCCCTTCAATTAGGATAACTCTAGAATGACAAAAGAGGCATTAGAGTTGGAGCCTACTAATTAGGTCAGTCCTATGTAAGTTACTTCCATAAGAGGGATTACTTATTTTATAACTTTTATTGATAATTTCAGCTATAGGACACAGGTATTTTTTCCAAAATACAAATCTAATGCTTTTAATAAGTTCTTAAAGTTCAAAGCCTAAGCTAAAAAAGAGAGTGGATATTATATTAAAGTCCTAAGGTCTGATAAAGAAGATATTATTTCTCCAACATTTTTGTAAGGTTTTCAAGGTAAAATGGTTTAAAGAAGGAGTTTACATCTAGTTATTCTCCATAGATAAATAGAGTGATTGTAAGAAAAAATATAACTATTTTTGAGATAAAAGGGAGTATGATGAGGCAAAAAGGTCTCTCAATTGAATATTTGGGAGATAGTACAATGACAATAGTCTACTTGATAAATAGGATCCTACAAAAGAAATTTGTGATAAGATTCGTCTTGAGTTTGTTATAATAATTTAGAATAACTAAGATTGGAGGTGAAACTATTTTCCTAATGTATAGATGTACCAATTCAATTTTTAATTACTTCAAATAGATTAATCAATCTCAAATATCCACTTAGTCTCTATTGCATATCATCAATAATTTAACATTTCTTGCAATATCTTAACTCTTTGTCTCTATAACTGTCGACTACTAGTAAATAAACTATTGTAAAATATAGCATGCAACACAATAACATCTACACATGAAAATAATACTTTGACACTAGTATTTAATGTGGAAACCCAATTTGGAAGGAAACTAGTAAGTAACATGCTACCCATTTTTTTCTCTTTTAATGTGAGCTTGGTTAAGAGCCAACCCTATTAAAGGTTATACAAAACATTATAAAATGACCCTATTGAAGGATTTAATCACCCTATTTAGAGTGGTCTTTTTAGAGGACTTTAGAATGTTCTAATAGGATATCAGCTTGATTAAATGATTTACAAAATGATTTTTAGCTCAACCTTGATTAAAGGATTTTGGATTGATATAATGGTTAGAATGAAATAGTAAGTTTGATCTATAAATCCCAACTAACTTTGAAAATTTAGATATCCATTCACTCATCTATTGGTTCATTGACTAGCCTACATTGACATCTCCATTATTGATCTTCTTGGCATCTCCTCAAGAAATCACTCTTCACACTTCACCTTTGTTATTCTCCTCTTTATAGCTTCACCTTAGGATCACTAAGCAATAACAAACCAATCCCATAATTCATTCCTTATGTCTCCTTAAAAATTTAATTTTGATCTTTGTCTGCTTAAACATCATTGTTGATCTTAGTATTAGGTTGGATTCATTAGATCCTTCCATCCTTTTTGTTCTCCTTAATTCTCTAGAAAATTTTGATCAAATCATTTCCTTTTATCATGTAAAAAATTCTCGTCATGTATCAAATATGACATCTCATCAATCCTTATATTCCACACACTTTGGCTAATTAAAAATCCCAATTACATTAGCCTCAAATTCAAATATTTCTGAAACAATATCTTTTTCTCTTACTTGACAATCACTACATTCTTCTGTTTGGTCATCATTGTGTAGCTTGACAATCAAGTACTTTCTCACTTGACATAAACATGTTCTCTCAACCATTACTACACTTATTCACTACTACATTCCTTTAAATACATTTTCTTGGCAATAACTAACACTCAAATCCTATATAAGTTCCTTAATCTTTCACTTCAGCTTATTCATTAACTGTGCAATATCGATACTTAATCAAGGTTATGCTTATGACTTGTTTGAACTCTTAGATTCATTCAAATATCTTCTTTACTTAATTTATTGATTAAAAAACACATTATCTTGTCAAGGACTAATTTATCTAGTGCCTATTGTATTTCCATGATATTTTTCACACCTCAACACAACCTTTCATTAGGTCATCTTAGGATCTCTTCTTTTGAAATCCTCCTCATACATCAAATGATGTGGTAGTCTACACTATTAGTAAAATATCTCTCCAATAGGTTTGACACTTTGTCTTACCAATAGGTTTGACATCAATGACAACATAACAATTTCTTCAATTGTAGTTTACAATAATCTCCCTCTTTGGCATTGATGGAAATGCTAGTCATACTTCACTAGTTACCATGCGATCCAAAAAGCTTCAATAATGTATTGGAAATTCACTCTAGCATTTTTCTCTCTCTTTCATAGTTCCATTCTAATTTGCATTCATGCAATCTTAGGATTCTCCCTCTAATAATTTAGTAGATACTCTTTCACTGTAGCAACCACAAAATTACATATGTCAACCTCTTGAAAAAAATCATTCTCTCCCTATGATATCTAAATGCTATATTCCATGTAGCCATCTTCTCTCTCCTTGTATCCATCTTTGTATGATAACTCAATTGTATACTTGTCCCTCTTACTCATGCATTCTTGTCTAGTAAACTGATCAATATTATATATTAACTTAATAATGTCAATATCCCTCTTTGACAAAAATTCCAAAGACATACCATATGCAAATCATGTCACTAATTTGATTGATATAGAAAACGTTCACTTTTTTTAGCTTCTTCTTCTCATAGTTTAATGTGTTGCTTTTGCTTTTAAGAGCTATAGGAAGATCCTAATCTATGACCTCTTACTTGAATCTATAAGATATTTTTATTCAAATATTTGATGCAATGTAACATCTCTACTTAGTTTTCTTTAGGTGGGAAATGACCCCTAACTTTCCTCTTAGATACTCAAAAGAATCTTTAGGTGGTGCCTTAGTGAATATGTCAACTAACTTCTCCTTTGTGTTTATATATTCCAGTCTCACTTCTTCATCTTCTACCATCTCTCTTGAGTAACGGGACTTGATTTCAATATGGTTAGTCTTTGTACACATCACAAGGTTCATTCATATGTTTATAGCACTTGTGATATCATAATATATAAAAATTGGTTTAGTGATCTCTTTCTTCATCTCTTTCAATTATTTCTTGATCCATACAATGTTTAAGCAATTCATTACTGTAATAATATACTCAACCTTCGATGTAGATTATGAAATATAGTTTTGATTCTTTATTTTCCATGAAATCAATATTCTACCCAAGAAGAAAGCTTCTTCATTTGTGTTCTTTGTGTCATCAACATTTCCTTTCCAATCAGTGTTTGTGTAAACTTTTAGTTCAAATTTATCACTTCTTTTGTACCATAGTCCATAGTTTTTATTCTTTTCAAGTATCTCATTATTCTCTTTACTAACATCATATGATTTTCTCTAGGATTACTAAAGACTCTAACAATAATTCCAGCAATTAATGCAATGTCTAGTCTACTATGTATAAGATATTATAGTTTTCGAATCATAGGCCTATACAATGTTTGATTCACCTTAGTAGAGTCATCACTCTTTGATAGTTTATTTCTAGTCACAATAATTCCAAAACCAATGCAATGTCAAGTCTACTATGTATGAGATATTGCAGTTTCCCAATCATAGGCCTATATAATGTTTGATTCACCTTAGTTGAGTAGTCATGCTTTGATATTTTATTTCTAGTCACCATTGGTGTTTCAACTATTCTTGGGTCTTCAATACTAAAATGTCATAAAAAATTCTTTGATATACTTTGATTGAGTAATGAAAGTACTTTTGTTCATGCGATAAACTTGCAAGCCAACAAAGAACATAATCTCTCCAGACTTTGACATGTCAAACTTCTTTTTCATTTGATCAAAAAATAACTTTCTCAATGAATATTTTCCTCCAAATATGATATCATCAATAAAAATTTCAGCTTGCAGTATCTTATTTTCAACTTCACTTTTCAATTATAGATTGTTGTCGCCATTAGTTCTTGTAAAGCCATTTTTCACCAAGTAATTCTATTACATTTCATGCCATTCTCTAGGGGCTTACTTCAAACCACATAAAGTTGTGTGTAACTTACATTGCATATTCCTTTTGTTTGGATCAAAAATTCCTCTAGGTTGTTTAATATATACTTCTTCCTCTAGAATTCTAATAAGAAATACATATTTTACATCCATTTGCTGAAAATTGGCTAATGAAGATATGTAATTATTGTTGTTGGTGTAAATACATATTTACTATTTACACTTACTTAAGTTTACTTAGGTTAATGCATATATTTTATTATTTATTTATTACTGACCTAGGAGTATGCATATTCTTGTGAGTTGTCATGTTGACAACAAATGAGTTTGCACTCTAATTATGTACATGTTTTCTACACTTCAGAGTTAGCACATTATTTGAGCACATGGTGTCTACAATATTGTAGACACCTCATCATGGTTATCTTCTTATTGTGGAATATATGTGCTTAGTTCTCATGCTTATCTCCTAGTACATTCTAGGCACATTTTAGATGCATCTTAGAGGCCTTTATATACAGGCTCTCCTAGAGTGTATGTACATGCTTTTAATAATAGTAGGAATTTTAATATTGATCATACTCTTTATTCTATTGTGTGCTTGTGCTTGTGCTCCTTGATCTTGGGTGAATTCTGGCCTAAGCCAAATTCTTACAGGGTACCAGAGCTTGGGGAGATTCCCATCACTAGCCATTTGAGACCATTGCTTCTTTAGCACCTTTGATCCAAAGATCTAGAGAATTTGTAGAAATTGGGAGTGTCTATATCCAAAGAAGACATCACCACTATGTTTGGTGCATCGATTCGATGAATTGACTATAAATTTTCCTATGTTGGGCAATAGTCAAAATTGATGCAATTTTTTTTTTTGTAAATTGGCACCCAAAAGCCCAATTTATAGAATTGGTATGATCATTTTAGATCTGTACTTTTAATTTTTACATTTGCATTTTTTTTCATCTACCTCTCTGCAAAAAAAATTCAGATTTGCATTATTTTTTCCAAAAAAAATTGGCCATCAGGCCTGTAGAAGACCTATTTTGGAGGTGAAGATTGAAGCTTGCTGGTGCAAATTAAATATTTGTATCATATTTAGAAGGTTAAAAACCCCCCAAATCAGATTTTGTTTCATCCAAATCATACATCTGAGGCAAAATCTAGAGCCCTTTGATTTTTGGAGGTGTGGTGACAATTCAAGAAAAATAATAATAGCAGCAATTTTCAAACAACGATATCTTCCTCATACAGACTCCTTTTTGTGAGAATTTTTTTTGTTTTCGAGTAGAATTTCATGATCTACACATTGGTGTAGGTGTTTTGAGATCTCTATCCTTGAATTTTTCTACAACTCAAAAAACCCAATTTTTGCCACTTCAAATGCTTGGTATGGGCTCATTTGGACTCCAAATCAAGTTTCATTTTTTTTGAAAGTGCATATTTTTCTGTCTACTTTCTAGATCTATAATTAGATTATAGGTTCTATGGATAGAAATACTACTTTTAGAAATAGGCCCTAAATTGGTATGTAGCTATTGCACTAAATGTCAAATCATACATTAGGGGGTATTGATTATTTCTATATTTTGGGGGGTACATACATCATTTATCTCATGTAGGCTTGTCACATATGTCAGTTTGGTATAAGATCAAGGTTGAAACCGAGAAACTATCAGAAATGGAGTGCCTTAATCATTGTTCATCTAAAAGAACATAAGGAAGTGTTTCCTTCTCTATACTCAAAGATACCACTTTTGTTCAAATATCTTTCTAAACTTCTTCACTTTATGTATAATAGTATGAGTAAGGAATCCTTTGCTCCTCTTCTTATAGCAAGTTTTCCTCATGATGTTTGGATGGCTCTTTTGAAAGCATAGGGAGATCCATGTGTTCCTCCATTTCTAGAGGACATTCTACATCCAGTCACTCTAGATGCGATCTCACCTCCTAATTCTCCTGTTTATTCTATTGATCTAGTTCTAGCCATAGATGCTTCAAATTCAATGCAATAGGACCCTTCATGTCTTCCTACTTTACCTTCATGCGACAACTTTCTTTGCACCCTTGCATGTCTATTCATGGAGTCTCATATTGAAGATGTGGGAGAAACTATTAATGATATTTTTCTTCTCTTTAAGGTGAATTCTTCATCTATTTCCACAATGATCGATTCATGTACTTTAGCATAGTAGGGTGCACTATGTCTTCTAGTTCTAGCCTCAGGTGATGACTTCTTGACTGACATTTTAGTTTTGTTCATTGAGCCACACATAGAAGATTTGGAGGACTTCTTTGATGATATTCAACTTCTCTTTGATGAGGAAGATTCTTCTATAGTTGTTGCGAGGACCCACTTTGACCCTCATGTCCATTCTCTACATGATCAGTATTTACATGCTGATGTGATTTTTGATACTTATGTACAATAGTTATAGGAGATCTCTTTATCATTTGAGGAGATTATTAGTCATTTGAGATAATTTCTACATGGATCCTTGCTCAATGTGTACATTTTCTTTTCAGCAGCCTTAGAGGGAGCAACCATTGACATTAACACAGGGCCACTTGAACAAATTTTAGAGATAACTTTCATCATCAAGATTATTTCCACACATAGGGGAAGCATCTCAAATGTGCCTTTGCCATTGTTTCTTCCAAAGGAGAGGAACATTATACAGCAATCATGGATCAACTTCTACATTGGAGCATTTATCACTGATCAACACACTACCTTTAGGGGGGGACTACTTTGTCTCCTTTTTCTCCTTTTTTGGGGGTGAATTTTTCCTCTTCAGGGTTTTGTCTTTCTCCTAATTCTCCATTGTTTATATTCGGTGTATATCATAATGGGGAGGTCTTGATTACTTCATACATCCATACATCATTTGTGTTTTTTCATCTTTCTTTTTGGGGGAGGGTTTTTCCCACATGGTTTTCCCTCTTTCTTTACTTTATGAGAGATTGCATTTCATTATGTACATGGGTACCTAACATGGCCTAGTAGTCAAGACCCATCATGCACTTCATCCTAGATTTCATAAGCTTAAGGGCATTCCCCTAAGTTCAACATAAGGGGGGGTGTTGGTGTAAATACATATTTACTATTTACAATTACTTAAGCTTACTTAGTTGCATATATTTTATTATTTATTTATTACTCAACTAGTAGTATGTATATTCTTGTGAGTTGTCATGTCAAAAACATAGGAGTTTGCACTCTAATTATGCACATGTTGTCTACACTTCAAAGTTGGCACATTATTTGAGCACATGGTGTCTACAACATTGTAGACACCTCATCATGCTTATCTTCTTACTGCGGAAGATATGTGCTTATTTTTCAGCGTGAAAGCACAAACCTATGTTACCATTTGTGATATTTGGAGGGGTTACGGCCAAAATAGTCTCGGTCGTAACGATTATGGCCGAACAAGTTTTGACCATACATATGTGGCAAGTTTCCATGTCAACATGGTATGCACAGTTACAGTCGAAACACTTTCGGCCGAAACAGTTTTGGCTGTAACCCCCATGTTTCAAATGACTCAAAATATCATAAAAATAGCCAAAAAGTGATTGACGATAATTTTATATGCTAAGGGGTTATGGCCGAAACCCTTTCGACCAAAACAGTTATGGCTGAAAGGGTTTTGGCCGAAACTACCTATGTGGCATCCTAGGTGGCAGCCACACAAGCAAAAATAAGAACTTTTGCAAACTTCCTACTTTGAAGGCCAATTTGAATTACTAAATTGAGATTTTTGTAAAACTAAAAATATAGTTTTGTAGGTCTCAGAGTCAAGATTATGATTACATAAGTTTTTTTAAATTTTGATTAAGGATAATATCTTATAATTTGAAAATAGTACAAGTAGGTATTTTAAGATTCAGGAAGATGTCTATTCAAAAATAAGAAAAAAATAGTAAATCATGTTAAAAATTTATTATTTTTTAATGATGCACTATAGGAGAGAGTCTTCTTCAAGAATATGTAATTTTTTTAAAAAAATTTATAGATTTGATGGAAAAAGTTTGACAGGAGAAAAAAACTATCAATTTCTGATAACTTTGACATTGACCAGTTATAACTTAAAAAATATTAGCCAAATTTCAATTTTTCTTTTTTGGTGCACTAGGTATACATGTTGACTCTAACATATTCCAAAATCAGACCAAAATATGAAAATTTTCATATATTTGTTTGATAGGAAAAAAACTCTATATTTTTAGCATTTAAAAAAATTAAAAAATAGACTTTAAAAATTAAAAAATAGATAAAATTTTCAGTCAATTTTTTTCAAAAAAATTATAGACATAAACTTCATCTAATTTTACACATTTCATTAGTTTACATCATCTTCAAATTCTAAGCACAAATGCCACTTTTATGTCATTAAAGTTGAAGACTTTAAATTCTGATATCACTTCTCCTTTATAAAAGGTGACACAGGTTTGTGCTTTTACCCTTCATGCTTATCTCCTAGTACATTCTAGACACATTTTAGATTCATCTTAGAGGTTTTAATATATAGGCTCTCCTAGTGTGTATGTACATGCTTTGGATAATAGTAAGTATTTTCATATTGATCGTACTCTTTGGTCTATTGTGTGCTTGTGCTTGTGCTCCTTGATCTTGGATAAATTCTGGCCTAATCCAAATTCTTACAATTTTCATTTATGACAATGTATGATGTAAATGCTTGTAGATATCTTGGAAATAAAGATACTTCACTTTTGCTACTCATAAAATTGTCTAAGTGTGAAATTGGTTTACAAAAATGTATTACTTTGTATGTAACTTGTTACTGATGTCATAGTATGACTAGCAAAGTTAGATGAACATAATATACATGTTGATGATAATGTGTATAGCCTCAAACATCAGTATAGACTATACCAAAAGAGATATTCATGTTCTACCAGTGAGACAAAATATCAAAATTAAAGGTAAAGGAATTTTTTTTTACAAAATAATTACTTGACCAATTAGGGTTGACATCCTAGATGTTTACTCTAACTTGGTAAAGTATATTATGGTCTTAGCCGACCTAGAATCAATTTGTGAAAAGACATGGTATTTATGCAAAGGAAATCTAGTGAATTCAAATGTTTTTTGTTGAGAAATTGTATTGTGATAAATGATATGCAAACTTTTGTAAAGTTATATATGCAAAGTTTGAGAACCTAATTTTATGATCCGAGATATTGCTAAGGTCATAGATTATTTAAGAAAGAAGTTATAACACCTATATACTACAAGACTAATTAATTGTTTGGGCAGTGAGCTCTTCTTGTAGTTGGAGGTTCATGTTTGGGCAATGGGATCATCTTGCATCTACTGTACTAGAACTCCTAATAGGGATTCAAAGTCTCCTAACAAGGACTCTCTATATTAATTTTCATCGTCAACTTCCTAACAGGGTTCATCCTCTAACAAGGAACATATATATTAGTATATTATCTAGTGGGTATCATCCCCATCAGGGTTTTCCCTTGGTGAGGGTTTCCTTAGTTAAAAAAACATGGTGTCATGAGTTATCTTTCTGCATGGTTACTGTTACTATTCAACATTAATTGTTTACTTTCTTGTGTATGGTTTAGACTAATGAATAATATTCAGTTGGGGACTAAAGTTGGTAAATTATTTATTCACCTCCCCTAGAAATTCCTATTTCTAACAATTGGTATCAGAGCACAGTTACTTAGAAGAGGCTTAACAACTTGAGTAAGATCCCTATGGATATGCAACAGTTGATGAAGAACATTGAAGAAGCACTTGAAAAAATTGATCTCTTTACTAAAGAAAGAGATAAGATGAAGGATATATATGAAGACTCCAAAGTATATATTGGAAAATTGAAGCACAAGATTGAACATCTCAAATCCAAGCTTGGTCTATTGAATTTGAAACTAGTGATGGTGATTATTCAAAAATGAAGACATTGTATAAGATCTTGCACATGAATTAAAGATTACCAATCTAAAGTTTATTTTTAAGAATGATCCTAGCAAAGTTCAATATGATTTGAAGACTGAAAATACAAATCTTAGAGTGAGTCTAAGGAAGAAGACATTTGAATTTGAAACAATGAAAGAAGATCATGAAGAGCTTCATAAGTACAATACTTCTACATAAAATGAGCTAACTCAATGCAAGAAACAACATGAAAGGCTTTATTTGAGTAGAGAAAATCTTGATGATCCAATGTAAATATAGAGACCTACCTATGATAAGAATGGTCTTGGTTATCTATTTAACATATCTGCAAAGAAACTTGAAAATAGATTAGATCCAAAAGAGAAAGGTAAATCTAATGATAAGATTAAATCTAGTCAATCTTCTAATAAAACTAAAGAAGTAGGACAAGACAAGGAATTTGAGATATTAGATGAACCAAAGAAACTGGAATCTCCTAAAGAAACCAAGTATGAATTTAGAGGTAAGTTTTTTTCATGTAAAAAAATAGGTCATATGAAAAGAGATTTTACAAATAAATCATTTAATCATGTTATTGATTTTTACTATCATAATTTTCATGATATGGGTGAAAAAGAAATTGATTGTAGGAAACCTAAAAATGATAATGATAGAAGGAATAGTAGAATGTCTGGAAATACTAATCCTATAGATAGAAGATCTAATGAGAGGACATTAAGAGAAGGAATACCTTATGCATAAAGAAGACAAATCATGTGTTATAAGAGTAAAAACTTTGGACACATAGCCTAGAAGTGTCATGCACCTACTAATCACCAAAATTGTAGAAGTGGAACTCCATTATGTTACTTATGCAACAACTTTGAACATATAGAAAATTATTGTAGAATGGGCATAAACTTTGGAGATAAAAGGAACAATGGAAGAAACTTCAAAAACAAAAGAAATGATGGAAAAAACATCAAGAATGATAGAAGGAACCATGAAAGGAACTCTAGAACTAAGAAAGAAAATGAGGAACAAAGAAATGTAGTCAGTAAACTTTGAGAAGAACTTAATCAGGCATTTGTAAAAGGATTAGAAATATCATAAGAAAATTTAGAAGATGGTGATAACAAAAGATCAAAGTTAGTAATTGAGGTTGATTCAACTAAGTTGAATTAAGCTTGTTCATTGTACCAGAATTTGAAACTTTATCTAGAGATCAAACTATGGGTACCAAAGTTAGGAAAAGGTGTATCAAGATAAGTTTAGATGGTAGGTAAGCTCACTTGAAATTTGGAGCTTATCAAAACTTGTTATGAAGGAATTAAGAGATTTTGTTATTACAGAAAAAGTTAATTCTATAACAGAAGATGAAAAACATTTTTCTATACAGAATTTTGTGTATTGAAGATTCTTGAAGCATTATCATGATGTTAGGAAGCTAAGAAAAACTTTGAGTAGCATTTGAAGATCGAACAAAGATTTTAAGAAGATATTTGATTTCAAAATGTAATTAATAGCTTTTTCATGTTTGCAAAGTATGCAATTAATGAATGTTCAAATTGAATGAATACAATCAAGTATAGAGTTGATTATGACTTCATTGTGATTAAATCAGAAGTATAGAGCACTCAGAAGTGACTTGACAAGGTGATTTCAAACTAAACCCTATTTTTGAAAAGAGGTATTTTATTGTTTCTCCTCAAAATTTCTTTGATAAAGTTTATATTTGATAAAATCATGGATATATCAATAGTTCATAATGTTAAGAATTAGGAGAGACTAAAATTGAAGGTTTTTTATATGAAACCTATAGAAGGAAACCCTAATTCAATATTATCTATTACTTTGAACAATGTAGTATATTTGGAAGACATATGAAGTTATCTTAATATCAAGTTTGAAACTATTGGAAGCAAGTATATGAACAAAGATATGGAAGTTCTAAGATTGATGAATTGTCAATAGGATTCATCTATGTAGCCTATAATATTTGTGTTGAGAAAAAACAAATTAGCCTAAGTAAAATTTTGAGAATGCAACTTCTTGAAAATGTAGAGAAAATCAAGAGGACCAAGAATGGTGTGGTGAGATTTTTGTCATTGATCAATCATATATTCTTTCATGTACTTAAGAGATTTCCATACTTATTAGTAATAGAGATCATGAGTAGTGAGAGGTGTACCATGGAGAAGATTACAGATGTATGTAGAGGACATCCAATAGATAAAATCTTGGATAGAAGAAATTTTATCATGAAAACATTTTAGAATGGGATGAAACAAAGATTCAGAATTGCACTTGCAATTTTAGAAAGATTAAAAAATAATACATGTGTTATGGTTGATACAAATTTAAGTCATATTCAAGTAGTAGAACCTTGGGAAACATTCCTTGATCCCTTAGGTCATGAGTTAAGTGATGATTTAGAAATTGGATATATTGATCTTTTGTTGAACTCTAAGAAGGACCAAGATGAGTATAGATTTGGGACATATGAAGAAATTACCCAATCAACTCATCAAGCATCCTTAGAGAAAGTATCTCGTAAGAAGATCAAGACAATATTGAAGAAAGCTTTGATTGAGGCCGATATGACAGAAAGTGAGTCATAGGTAGTTAGGTAGTTAATGAAACAAGGAATAATGTGTGTGCAAACATTATCAATGTCTATTGCAAAAACATCTTTAGAACATAGGACTCCATATGCTACAGTATCGGCTAAACAACCATGTCAGTCAAAGAGAAAATCAGAAAGATTAGTGGAGCCTATGACCACTAAGACTAAAAGAGTCAAGCAATAGGTTATTAGACTAGGAAAAAGACAAAACTAATTATTGAAAATTGTGGAATCTAGTGAAGAAGAAGAACAACAATGACAAATAAAACATGTTGAAAAAGTTACTATTTCTAAATAGATAGTGGGAAAAGCAAGGCAACCTTGTAAGCTAAAGATTGACAAGAGAAACTCAACCATTTAAAATGAAGGGAACTTTTTTTAGATGAACTAATTTTATGATTTATAAAATAATATTGAGAAATATTAGATTGATATCTCTACTGTGAGATATATAATTGCTAACATTCTAAAACTTAAGGATATTGAAGGAACAAAAAATTAGAAAGTCTATGACGGACCTATCAAGAAATAAGCACTAGCATAGGAAGAGGATATAGAACTTTGAAAGTCTATGGTAAGGACCATATGCAAGTTAGATGATGAGGAAGAAGTCAAGAAATTGTTGAACAATTTGGAACCCTATTTAAGGAACAAGGTGAAACCATTTCTACTTATGGTGGGTGAGAAGGATAAAATAAGGAGTGGAATAGTTGTGGCTATTAGTCACATGATGAAAAATTCAAAGGAAGCATCTACACCTACACCTAAAACTTTAGAAGTGTCAGTAAGTGGTGGCACTATGCAAATTGACCAGACCAATGTTTCTATTAACATTGATGACACTAACTCTTTTGAGAGTCTCAAACAACTTGAATCTTAGGCTGAGGTTATTCAAGATCAATTGAAACTAATTGAAGAGGAAAAGAATCTATTAGAGGTAGAAAAAGAAAAAAGTCAAAGAATCCAAGTAGAAATTCTTGAAGAAGAAATGAAAAACAGAATAGAGGGGGAAGAAAAAAAAAAAAGAGAAAGAGAGAGAACAAAGAAGAGTTAAAGAGGTAGTAGAGAATAAGCAAAGGGAAGATGGAACTAAACCATCTAGTTCATCTACTCCACTTTTGATTTCTAGTCTAACAAGTGATAATGATGATCAATCTAACTTGATCTCATCTCTATCAAAACTTATTGAGAAAAAAAGAAGTAAAGAGCTTAAAAAGAACCTTAACAGAGGTAATAGATAGATTACACAAAACTCTCGCAGTCAAGCATATAGAGGCAGATCCTAAATTGATGGCACAAGTAGTAATAAAAAATTTTGAAGAAGAATTTAGAAATTTTTTGAATTTTGTAGATGCAAAGGCCCAAATTTCACATGATTCTAATCTATTTAGCACCATGTTTCATAATATAAAGAATGATTTACTAAGTCTTGATACTTGAATCAAGGAACCTTGGAAATGTCAACAAGATGGAAAGGTATCATACATTAAGTTTACTTTATCTCATAAGTTGATAAAGGATTTTGACAGTAAGATTGAAGGAAAGTTGAGTGAGGTAGAAGCTCTATCAAAGTAGATACAACAACCTTCCAACAAAGTTGATGATTTTGAAGGACAAGTGGCTAGTTTTCATAGTGATATCAAGAAACTTGAACTTAAGAAAGAACAAAATTTGAAGAGATTATTTGAATTCAGAGAGTCTATTACTCTGAAGATATATACTATTGAAACATAGTTGGAGGAGTCTATCAAAGCCAAGGACACCTATTCATATTTTTTGTACTCCAATCTCAATGCAGTTGAGATTGCATCATATGTCCTATGTGCAATTCTCACTTCTACTGAAATAACCAAGGATACATGAGTAAAAGTATTAAATAGTCTCAAGACAAGTTTTTATGATTGCATGAAGACATTATCAACTTAAGGTAAATGATCAAAGTTTTTGACTACAAATGAATAGTTTTTGACAATTTTTTCATTCAAACCTTTGTTATTGATGTCAAAGGGGGAGAAATGCATTAGAAAATTGTAAGTCATTAGCCTTAGTTTTGAGTTGCCATATTTTTAAAAATTTATGATTTCCTTTGAAGCCTGAAGTCATACATGGAACAAGCCCTTATTGGTCTCATATTTTATAAGTATCACAAGGCTTTGTAAATTGAGATTATTCATGTAATGCTTGTCATAGTTTCATTTCTTGATCCTCTTTCAACCTCAGTTCAAAGTAGTTCAACCAAGGGATTTTGATACTAATTGTTTTTTGTTGGTGTGACTCACTAAGCATAATGAAGATGTTTGTTTGAACCTCTTTGATCTTCTTTGAACCTTGGTTTGAAGTACTTCAAAGCAGTTCTATCACTGAAGGTTCTTGCACACAAGTGTTAATGATTACCCAAAGCGAACCAGTTCCCAAAAAATAATTGAGATGTTAGAAATAATGATTGAAGATTTCGTCTCATATAATTTTGTTTGAGATGCAAGATCAGTTGTCGTCATGATTAAAAAGGGAAAATCTTTCATCCAAGAGTTAGATTATTTGTTGAAAATTTTTAATTTTTGCAAGGACATTCACAAGGGATGATCATTTAATGAAGGTTTCTTGTCATAGTTTCAAGAATTTAAATTAAGCCACAACAAAATCACCATGAATACCTCATAATGAGTGATGAAGACACAACCAAAGACTAGAATGAACACACAGGAAAAGGGAAATATTAGTATCAATGAAAAAATGCCCTATGGGCTTACAATAGTACGATTTTGGAGAAAGAAATCCTCCACACAATACCTTCTCTCTAACTCCACTAAGAGTTGCCTTTACAATGCCAAGAATGTTCTTAAATAAGCACCAAATGGTTTAGGGTTAAGAATACATTCTAGAATATGCCAGTTGGCATCCATTGCCAAAATAAAAGGTTCCAAAAATCTCATTAGAAGTCGGTGTAAAATTAGAAGAATCTAGAAATGGTGGTCCAACTTCTGGGAGGCATAACTTTTGAACTGTAACTTTGATCCACAAATTGTTTGCATTTTTGAAAAGCTCTTGAAGTGCTCTATAGCCCTATAGACTAGCTTCACTCATTCTCCATTTTTTGGCCTTGTACAAGGCCATTTAGTGCCCCATATTTGACTTTGAAGTGCTCTCACAAGGTCTCCAAGAAAATTAAAACTACAATAACTTTCTAACCATAAAGCCTTTTGACCTGATTCCTTTCCTAGAGTGTTTTGAATTAAAAGTAAAATCATCCCTCTAAATTACACCCTCTAACTCATCATAATTTTTTTCAACTACAAAATAACTCATTTTCTACATTTACACATATCTCAAGGTTCTTAAAAACTAATAAAACTCTAACCCAGAAAATTAATAGTGGAATAGTGAGAGTTGGAACCTTTATTTGACCCAAATGAAAACACATTAAATCAAAACTATCTCTAAGAATATTTTTGGGTGATACAAGATTTCCCTTACACCACTAGATGCTCCTACATCAATGAGGTAGTACTCTTGCTAATATGTCTCCTTTCCTTTTAAAGCATAAGTTTCCTATTTGATTGTTTTATCATGTGAAAAGGTGAACTAAAGGAGGAGCAACAATATGTGAAGAAAAGAGGTACGGTTTTGTCTCAGCAAATTATAGGTGAGAATACAAAAAATCCCTTTTTCTTTCCTCTATGTCTATTTTGAAGAACAAACACAGTGTTGGGCTTTATTTCCTTTACTTAGAATGAAGGCTATTATTTATTTCTTCAAGAATATTTCCATTTTAGAGTATAAGAGGCCTACCATTTTTTATACTTGTTTGGAAGCTATCAAATTTGAGAAGTTGCAAGGAAATTTTCTTGAGCAAGCTGATGAATTTAATGGTTGTTTAGAGATCCTAAAAGTGGTTTGATTGAAGTTGCAACTTTTCCCCCTACCCTTTTGAGTCTTGAGCTACTTTAGTTGTGTATTGACTACTATAATGCGAGAACCAAGAGTATTTTGAATAAAGATGAGGAACTAGTGTTGTCCATCTCTAGGGAGACTATCTCATCAGCATTACATCTGCTTGAGTGTACCTTTGCTACTTTTAGCCCTACCCAGTTTGTAGTTGAGTATTGGGAAGGTTTAGATAAATACTAGAACATGTTGGCTAGGAAATATACAAAGACTAATTATAAAGTTATCTCAAGACTGCCCAAAGTAATCACCAAGGATCATATGAAGCCTCATCTTCATGACTTCATGGTGTTTTTGCACTAGGTTAAAGTTTCTTTTGATGTTTTCCTCTTTGAAAATTTGATGTACCATTACATAGAAATCATCATGAAAGGAGAACAATTGTTAGATTGGGTAGAACTAATCGCCAATTCATTGAGAAGCCAACTCAAACATGTTAAGGTGTCTAGAGAAGATTTCTACATGTCTTCCTATTTGACCTATTGCATCACACAGTAGTAAATTTGGACCCAAATTTTAACCAATTTTGGTTGAATTTTGACCAAGGTTCATTGCTATTTTTCTCATCAAAATTTCAACCAAATCATAGGTTGGTCAAAATTTCAATGAATAAATTGCAAGTTGGTCAACATTTCGACAAATGTATTCGTCAAAATTTTGACCAACCTACAATTTGGTTGAAATTTTGATGAGAAAAATAGCAATGAACCATGGTCAAAAATTGGGTTCCAAATGTACTACAGGCATGCGTCAACAATATTACATCTCTTCATCATGAAAGTTGCAATGAAGGTGTAACTATCTACCAGTACTATCCCCTGGTCCAAAGAGATGGAGTATTGGAAGATTTCCAAAAAACACATGATGTGCTAATAGAAAGTGTGTATTTGAACCTCAAAAAGGCATTAATGCCAAGGATAACCTTAGAAGCCCAAAAGCTGATTCAAATTTATGGGAGCAATTTTGTTCAATTTGAAGAAGAACCCATAAAACTACCTTGATATGCTATAGACTATTTTATTATAGCTAAATTTTATAGACAATTGTTTTTTGTGATTAAAGACAATCTACCTTAGAAAGAGTGGGAGAGTATTTTCCCTATTAAGCTTGGTTCTTTAACCTACAACAACATGATCAATGTCTTAGTAGTTGGAATTAACTTGCTCAGTTTCAATTTTAGATCATACCATGGAAGGAGAAATTTTGATAGCAAAGGGTTCATAGCTAAAGTACTTGGCTTGAAGGGTTAGTCACTTATGGTTCCACACCTTGAAAATATGTGGAAAGATTGAAATGATGAGGAAGAAGTGATAAATAAAGATCATTCAATATTAACACTTTTGCAAATTAATTCTCTTAGCTTAAAATTTCAATTAGAAGGGGTAGTTGATGATGGTTCAGATATTGTTGAACTAGGATGGGAAGAGGCAAGTGAACTAAAATAATTAGAGGTACATTAGAGTCAAGATGAAGAAGATGATATAAACTTGAGAACTAGATCTATACACACTCACATAGATAAGTAGTTAAGAAGAAGAAACATGAAGGATAAAACTAAAAAATAAACTACAAAATCCCCAAAACTAGTTTCTTTCTCTGAAACTTTAACCTCTGACATCCCAATTTTTTTTCATGTTGTAGATAGCACTTTAGCTCCCAATAAGAAGAAAAGAATACCATCTCCTAAACAAACCATGGCCCATAGAACAAGGTCCAAGACTAAATCTGAGGAATTCATGCAGCAAGAGATTTAGAAGGAGAAAACAATGACTCAAGGACAAGGTCTAGGAGAGGAACTCAACTTCTCATATACTCAAGATGGTGATGTGTAGTTAATGGAAGATCCTAAGTCAGATCAACCTAAATTCATGACTCCTCCCAGGGGAATTCAAGGGATGACTGCTACTCCTACTATTCCATCATGGTTTTCTAATTTAATCAGCAAGAAATGAAACCTTCCACCTATGTCTACACTTGTTAAAGATATCATCAACAAATATGTAGCTTATTTTTATTAGAGTATAAAGATGAAGAGTCATGTGTACTTGATCAAGGATCTAGTACCTAGAAGAGTAACAATAGAGGTGGCTACATATAAACAAAAAGGTGAGTTGAGAGAAACTGACATTGAAGGTTTTAAAGTCACCACTATAAAATTGGGGGCCATCACCAGAGATACTAGTAATCACTTATTTAGATATTTTGCAGACCACATGTTGAATCAGTATGAAAGAGATAGTAGAGAGAAGAATGAGATAAAGGCACTAGTACTCTCTATGGTTGCTTATATAGACTCTAAAATGAATTTGGGTTCCCTTCCATTGGTTTAGTCTCCACAATCTTTTGATCCCAATTCCTCAAATAGCCAACAATTGGTTAAACAAATGCAAAGGGGTAAACTACTCTCAAACACAGTATATGAATGGGTGGAATCCATAGTAAAATAGGGGAGGTGTTGTTAGGTGCAATTGAAGGGGAGGTGTTGCTAGGTGAAATTGAAACCCTTGTGCGAATATGGGAGGCTGATCAAAATCGATTCCAAGCTATTATGTTCCAAGTTCATGAACTTGAAAAATATGGAGTGTTGAAGTTTGTGAATGAAAATCTCATGAAAACTATAGACTTATGCATTTTTTTCATCTTCAAGAGAATTATGAGTTGGGAGAAGTCAATCTACAAAGGAGCCATTAAAGAAATGCAATTAGTGTGTTGGCGCTCAAAATTGCATTCCCATTTTGAGCATCTATTTCAAATTTTGAGTCAATTCAAACCCTTTAAATGCCCATAAATGCATGTGTACCCATTTTTACCTTTGAGGCCTAAGAGGTTTTCAATGCTTCTAACACCTTCCATTCAGCCTGCCTAAGCATTCGATGATGTCAAATTGTCATTCTGAGATATTTCGTGATGTCTCATTTTGAGCTAGTGTCAAATTAGCATTTTCACCTAAGTGTCAAACAGTGATAGGAGGCTGTGTTTGCATCTAAATATCTCACACCCATAAATGTTTCATGATTTTCCACTTTTGGAGTGTCTAGTTTCCATACCTAAGAACCTATGGTTTAGATTTCAAGTTGTTTCAAGTCCATTTGACTAGGTTTTGAATCCCTCAAAGTTGGTATTTTAATGTTGTCATGCTGATGCAATTAGTTTTAAATTCTGGGAAGCCCTATTTGACATGCTGTGACTTTGACCCAGATGATCAAAATGATAAAATTCCCTTTGTGTTTCATTGTAAACATCAGAGGCTTGTTATGTTTCAAGTTACAGCTCATGAAAAATCTGTTTGATCAGTTTTCAAATGTGATTCCAAATGCATTTTTTAAAGTTTTACTATTGTTAGCAAGTGCAGATTGTTTGGTACACCTATTCATGATGTTATAACTTGAGATATGTGATTTCCTCAATTGAATGGATTGTACCATTGTTTTGGCCTCTGAAAATACTCCAAGTGTGTCAGTTTGCAAGTCATGATGAATCTATATGTACACTTTTCCATATCAATTCCATTTGCAAAAATTGCTTTTCTCACATGTTTCTAGTCAACAAATCCAAGTAGCCTACTTTGATTGATTTCCAAATGCATCCTATTATTCATCATGAGCCCAAATCACAAACCCATACTATCCTCATGACAAAGAATCAACTCCTCAATTTTTGTACCCCCAAGTGTCAATTTACCTAGTTTTCAAAACCAAATCCAAATGCAATTTATTGTTTTCTGACATGTTTTCTTGCAGGTAATTCTAAGAGGTCAACTTTGATAGCGAATATCTTTTGACCCCCAATTCATCATGGGACGAGATTTGACACGGTAAAAGTATCTGGAGCAAAGAATCAGTGGGTCAAATTTTAGAGCTTGGTCAGAGGTTTAGGTCAAATTTTAAGGCTAGTCAACAATCCTCCTAGCACAAAAGTGACAGTTTGCAGTTAGCTAGTAAAATGGTTTTCAGTTGATTAATCAATGATCAAACTTGATTGAAACTAGTTCCAAATGATCAATAGATCAATCTAGCATTTCAGTTGTTTGGAAATGAAATTTTTTTTTAGCCAGACCCACTTTGGGGGTTCAACTAATCTGTAGTAGATTGCTAAGGGGGTTGATCTTATTGGTCATGCTAACTACTTTGAATAAGCTTTAAATACATCATCAACATTGCAATCAAACCTGCACTTTTTGTGTGGATGTGTTTTCTAGGTGCCTCCAGATATGGATAGGTGGGGTGATGTTCAAAAAAGGATAGAGGAAGCGAGTAGGGGCTATACATTAGGTTCAAGTCATCCAACATCTATGGTTGATAATGATCATTCAGAGATAGTGGATATGCATAATGGGAGAAATAATGCCATAGATAGGCACTGACAACTTACCAGCATTGAAGGTCTCAAGTGGAAATTAGAAAAAAGAATGATTACATCTCTGGATGCTTGTGCTTCTCTTCATTTGAATAGTGAAGAGAGGCCTACTAATGCAAGCTTTTGAGATGAAACTTTTAAGTGCTTGAATGCTACTATAGATTTGATCCCACCACACTACAATGGGGATCAGTTTTACTTGAAGCAATTTGTTGGAGAACATGATAATATGAAGGGAACTTCCAATTTCCATTGTCATTGTTGCCATCCTGGTGGGTTTTTAGGAACTAATTCAATATGTTCTACATCACTTTAATGAAAATTTGCTACTATGGTTTCCCCTTGGTTAGAGCTTTATAATCAGAATGTCAAGGGTTGTTTAGCTGGGCTTGATTTTCTATCATTGCATGAGAAAAATTAGTAGTCAAATTGTCTAACAAAAGTAGCCCATGTGGCATACAAAAACAAAGTAGCCCATGCATCAATAGGTGTCTCACATCAATGTCATACTTCATGTAGTTAAAAGCTAACTCATGGGCAAGAAGATAGAGCACCCTGTGGCTTAAAATAGGGAGCAGACATTAAAAGAAAGAAGTTTGCACCATAATAATGAAGGAATCCATCCACCAAAGATAGGGAGTGCTTCCAAAGCTATTTGTAGGCACTATAAGGAAGGATTCTATGCCAAACATGAGGGAAGTATGTGCCAAAGGGAAGGCCAAGCAAAAGGACTCCACTCATTAACAACTTAAGTCACTGACCAAAAAGAGAGCCAGGAAAAGATGAAGCCTCCTTTATGAGCTGCAGGAAAAAAAACCTCACACCTACAAAAAACCAAAGCTCCAAGCCACTGATTGAATAAAGGAGTCATAGCTAAGACATGGAGAAAAGAGCCATGACAATGAAGGAACAATCAACACTAAAGTATGGTAGTAGCCCATTGATAAAAAGGGCTCCAACATTTTGAGCAAGAGGTAGAAAAGATAGAACATTCATGCCATTAACACAAATTTTTCCCATGCCATAAAATGGAGGAGACAGTTAAAAAGGAGACCGCAGCTAGTCAAAAGGAGAACTTCACATCAGTTTGAAAACAAAGAGATTGCCCACATTTTAGAAGAAACTCTCCATGCATAAAGACAAACTGGTGCCAGATGGTTTTTAAACTCCATGCAAAGCACTCATCATTGAATAGGAAGGGAGGTTTCCTATTTTTCAAATAAAACATCCAAACCACTGTCAAGTGAAGCCTACGCCATCAAAAAGACCCTGCACTAGATGCATAAAACCATGCTAGTTAGAGACAATCGACTCATGACACATAAGAGAATAGGAAACCCCTTTTTTTTGTTTCTCCCAAATTCTATGTGAGGATGTTTTAAATGGCATTTAAATGCAAATGCACTCACATGCATAGTGTCTTTAAGAAAGTGCCCTTTGGAAGGGCAACGCTCATGCACGTGGGGCCTGCCATGGCTAGGTGGCACGATATACCAAAATTTTGACCAGATGATGATGTTTATTTTTAAATAAAAATTCTCCCTTGATGATGTGGTAGATGAAAGGCCGGATGCACAAGATTGTGCCACATGGTGCATCTGGTGGACGGTGCATTCCAGCAATAGTAACTCACAAGGGATTTAAACAATGTGGGCATGCACCTAGGCACCACATGGCAGTGGGCCCAAGATGCATGGTGATGTGTAGAGCCATGTGGGTGAATATGTGGCATAGGCAAGCCAATCAGGCATTTCCATGTGGTAGCTCAGGTGGCGCCTAGTGGGCTCGATGAGGAAGAGGGAAAAGTTTGGAAGTAAAAAATAATGTTTTATTATTTTCTCAAAGAAGTGTGTGTCAGAATTTTTTAAATTCAAAACGAGATTTAATCTAAAGTCTTGACTTTAGATATTTTTAAATTTTTGAAAATTTAAAATTAAATAAGAGGTGCAGACTAGACACTTGTAGGAGGGGTCTATTTTTGAAATTGGCTTTTAAAGGGTTTTTGGTAAACAAAATATGCAATGTTATATATTGCTAGAATTGGGATAATTTGAACTTTTCAATTCAAAGGTCAGTTTTTGCACAAAATACCACTAGTTCAAGCTATATGAGGTTTTCTTCTAGATTCCTATTTTGCAACCGAATTCAGGTGAGGAAGTTCAGAATTGATTTTTGACATGATAATGACTTGAATGTGGTTAAAAGGTAGCGAAAATGCAATTAAAGTCAAATTTGGTCAGCCATATTTAGTAAAAGCTAAGATTTCACTAGCATTTCATGCAGTAGATCAGATTTTGACAAACAAAAGTTTTCATCATTTCATCCAAGATATTTGCAAATCAGTTACAAAGAAATGATGAAACCAAATTAGATCAAAATGGAAGAAGGAAGAGAGAGGTTCTTTAGTTGCAAAAGATGGAATTCCAAGTGGACACATGTCATTCTGAGATTAGATAAAGGAATTCATCTTCTTCTATATCTTTCTTTCTTTCTTTCATTCGAGGGGTTGGTAGTTTTCTTTGGGTAAGTGAACCCATTTTCTTCAACATATTCTCTCTTGTATGAACATCATTAAGAAGGTTAATACAGATAGTTCAGATCTATTAGGTTGTTTCATGTTTTTCATTTCATGCATATGACTATATAATTTGAAGGAAATAATACAAAGAGTAGCAGATGATTGAGTTTTAGTTGAATCTTGTCTCCTTTGTTAGTAATCTTCAATGTTTTATAATCTTTGACATAGATCTTAGGTTGTAGTTGTAGTCCCTTAAGGTTGTATGTTATTTCATTGTTGCCTATAACTCAAAGGGTTATGTAAATGCTTCAGGGAAATCAATAGAGTTGTAAGTTTACTTATGGGGACATCATGTAAGAATGAGGTTCAGATTGAACATAGGTCTCTATTTACAAGTTAAATAGATAGATCAGATATATGAAGATACAAATATGTCTTAGATATTCATATGCTTGTAATTAATTCATGGAATTGCCCAATAGATAAGGCATTGATTAGTTATAGGATCATTAGATCTTATTGTTGCATATTACGGGTTTTCTAAAATCAACATTATTAATCAAACGCATTTTACCCTTTCATGTTGAAGGACTTAAAGGATTAACCCTCACGCAACTTTTGAGATTCATAGATCTGCATTTAGCTATTGTAGATTGATGTCATTTCATAAGTCATTAGGAGATATAAGGGTTTTCATCTTTGTAATAGATTTAGGGATATGTTTTTATACTGGTATGGTATTTATTGAATCTGAGGTCTACCCACCTAGGTTTAGTAGAGCCTGAAGTAGAAGAAGGGTCATGCCTTATAGTTGGTCCAGTGTCTAAAATGGCATGTTGATTCAAATGGGAGTTAGCTGCCCCAAGATGTGTCATATTCTCATTGGGATAATTGAAAACCCTCCAGCATTTTCAAACACCAACATAGTGGAAATTGAAATCATTGGAATGCATAAAGAACTTCTAAAGGATATGCATGTTGTTAAGCCTACAAGGATACTATAGTTTAAAGATGACAACATGGATTTTGAGGTCTTAACCAAAAATTTCAATGATGTTGTGACAAGAATCTAGGACAATGACACACCTACTTCCAGAGAATTTAGTAGTCTAGAAAATATTGAATTGATGTTATATTTGAACAAGAATCTCATGCTGAGACAAAGTAGCATGATTAAAGAGCTTAAGTGGAAAAAGGATGCTTGCAGGTCAAAGTTACTCAGCATTAAAAAAGCCTCACTCTCATGCAAAGAAAGAATTCACAAACACCTTAATGAGATAGAAACTAGTGAAACAAACTATGGCAGATGGAGAGAAGGCTGTTGAAGGTGTTTAGATGAAGATAGTTACTTTTTGTTTTGTTTTCAAACCATTTCTTATTCCTATAACTATTTTTAAACCAAAAGGTTGTACTTTGATGGAGGCCTTTTTGGTTTTGTAATGAAATATAAATGCTAGAGCATTTAGCTAGTTAGGGGTTAGATTTTTTGTAGCCTAAATAAACTTTGATAAAGCTAGTACTATTTTAATTTGATTATTGAAATAGTGATACATATAAAGAAATATATATATATATATATATATATATATATATATTTGTGGGTGTATGAATGTATATGTATATGTATATCTACATATATACATCTATCATATTTTGTTGTGCTTTAAAACTTGGTATTTCAAGCTGATTTAATCATGGTTACTTTGTGAGTTGTGATGATTAGTTTTGTACGTCATCGACTACTATTTCTTTGTTGTTCATTTTTATCTCTCTCCAAGATTGGTTTGAGTTGTTGTAAAGTATAAATTCCTAGTTAAATATTTCTTATCTGGGGAAATACTATGAGCTTTTCATTCATTGATTTTCTAAATATGTAAATTATTACCTTAATACCCAAGAGTACATGAGTGTTCCTTAAGAACTTTCTAGCAAATGTGTGCATTTAGTTAGTTTTGATCTTTCAAATTTATGGATAAATTATTTGTAAAAGCGATTTGTACTTGTAAAAATTTAGTGGGAAATGAATAATAAAATGTTTACCCAACTTATCGATCAACTATTATGAACTTAATTGAATTTTCCAAATCTTGGGCATAGATTGAGTTATTGTTTTAATAGGAAAAGATAATATGTTCACTAACAAGAATGAAATCATATTGAAAGGGGGGGCATACATAAGATGGATAAGTATGCATACAAACAATGAGGTATGCATTCAGTAAAGAGATTTTAAAAAGATTATTAGGTCTACCTTATTAGAGGCTTTTGACTGGTTCACTTATTAGGATGAAGTAGTTGATCTTTGACTTGCAACTAGGTTTGTTGATAGAGATTCCTTGGTGTACTGATCACTTTTCTATGATAGATTTGTCACTATTGCTCCTTATCCTGATATGGCCTTCATAAAGCTTTATTTGTTGCTTATACATATGCTCACATTCACATTCTTTCTTTTCATATTACATACAATTGAAATGATACAATACATCACATATATATACCAATCCAATTTACAAAGTTACAAAGTCAGCCATGTCATAAGTTAAAACAAATATTACAAAGTAAGCCCAAATGAAGATACTCAGGTTTTGAAGATTGACTCAATGAGGTTCTGATACTCGGCATCCACTATTACTGCTTGGCATCATCATGCTCTTAGTAGACATAGAAGCTCAGTCCATACTGATCACTTTCAAGTAGTCTTGAACTCGGTCTACACTGGTGACTCGGTAGATGTTGTGCAAGTCAAAAAAAACTGAATCACTTGGTTAGCTTGGAGGGGCTTGGTTAACGCTACCTTCATATTGCATGAACTGTGAACTCAGTAGATACTACAATGCTCAATAAACATAGGCTTCACATCAGATGAACTACGAACATGGTAGCCACTTATAAATTTGGTATATACTAAACTACTCAGTTTGCATCGTTGAACTTCACACTAACTGACTCTACTTGGTAACCAATGGTATTAGTCAAGAGGACTTGGTAGTAACTATTGAAGCTTTATAGCTACTAAATTCAAAGAGCTTGGTAGCTATATAGAATCTGAATAAGTGTGTCACTAGTAAAAAACTTGACTAATATGGCAACAATCTTCCACCTCTTTGGCATTAGTGACAAAAACACTTATTAGCCCAAAACTAAATACCTTGAATTCATTACCATGTGATACTGGCTTGGTCTATTTTTGAGATTTTTTAAAATTGATCTTTCTAAGGTATATACAGAGTATGGCATATCTCTCCCCCATACTATGTAATCTACTATGTACATGTAGCTTTTCTCTTATATACATATCTCCCCCTATAACTCTTCTCTTCTCCTCTTTTAACTTTTCTCCCATATCCCATCTCTTCTCATATCTCATCATTTCTTACATCTCATTTCCCCCTTTTTGATAGTAATGCCAAAGATTTATTCAACATATTTACATGGAGACACCAAAATGAGATAAGAATTTAGAGTGTACCTTGAAAGTAATTTCCAGGGTTTTATCGCAACTCTCTTGTAATGCCTTGCATGTATGAATTGTATTTTTTACTTTAGCTAAAATTTCAATCATGTGGTTAGCAAGAGAGTAATTGTTATCATGGATTAGGGTTTTTGAATATTCAATGTGTTTCTACATAGAATCCATGACTTGAAGGATAATATTTTGTATATCAACTAATGTAGAAAGGATCCTTGCTTCTTCTCATAAAAATTTTGGTTGCATATTTGACAAAAATATGATCTTCTTAAAATGTGCAAAGCTTGAACTAGGCTCAAGTTGCAATTGTTGAGCAGTTGTTTTAAGATCAGTATCAATTTTGGACAATTTGTCCTTAACTTCCTTGGTATACTCGGTGACATCACATAGCTTTGTGGAAAGTGATGACACATTTGAATAGGATGCCTCAAGATTGACCAAAATTGTTGATAACTCAACTTCATAAATAACAATTTGTTGAGCAATGTGCTCTAACACTTTATCATTGAATTTATTTTTAGCTTTTTCAACCAACTTTTCTTGTCCTTTAGAGTCCTCATTAAGCTATTAGACTTCTTCACCAATCTAAAAGAAAATAGGTTGATAAGAATCAACCTCAATTCTAATAGCCTCTAATAAAATATTCTTGGCATCATGTAATATTTTTTACTCTCTGTCTCTTTCTTCTATCAATCTTTGTTGCTTGGCCTTTTTCTGAAAAAGTTCACCAAATATGTGCATTTGATATACAAAAGATTATAGATATCCCATTTTAGAATTTTTATTTCCTTATTCAAATCTTTATCCTCTTCTATCATTTCTCCTTTGAAAAAATTTCTACTCGGTTGAGCCTTAGGCTCAACTATCTTTGCACTTATTACCTTATTACCCAGAATGGAAATAATAGTGGACATACTCGGGCTTGTAGTAAAAAGTGATATGGTACTGACTAATGGAATACTGATAGAAATTCTTGAAGAATAAAAAATTAAAGAAGTCAAAATTGTAGAATCCAAAAATGAAGTAGACAAAACTAGAATGCTTACCATGGATGAGCTAAAAATTGAAGAAGTGGGAATTGGAGAGGTGATGACTGAAGATCTTAACTCGGCAAATGAAGAGGGAGTCTAGAACTTAGTTGATGAAGTGGAAGTTAGTTTTGTCAATCATATGCTAAGCTGTGTTGGGGCAAAGAGTGATTGGAAATTTGTTGTATCTATAGTAGTCACAACTAAACTTGCTGAAGTTGTCTCAAAACTTGATGTTGTCAATGATTTTCTTGGGGAGTGAGGAAGTGAGGCAATGATCATAGCTACTATCTTGATTGGATCAGTTTCCTCAGTATCTATAGTAGTCACAACTAAACTTGCTGAAGTTGTCTCAAAACTTGATGTTGTCAATGATTTTCTTGGGGAGTGAGGAAGTGAGGCAATGATCATAGCTACTATCTTGATTGGATCAGTTTCCTCATCATCTTCCATATCTTTCTTGATAACTTCTACACCTTGCTCCTTTTCTTCTTCCTTGTTATCAAAATGAGTTACTTCTTCAACATTTTCTTCCACATCATTCTCCTTATCATCTTCTTCATCAACATCCTTTACTTGAATTGGATATTCACTTGGTTTATGAAGATGATAAAAACTTTTAAAAGTTTTTGTACCATTCTTAACTACATGCTCTATATCCTTAATCTAAATTAAACAAATATTAAATCTTAGAGTTATTTTCTATTCATTTTCTTTAAAGACTCTTTTACATCAACATCTGATATGCTCGGTAGTAACTACCTCTAGGATTGTGCATATATGTCTTTTACTATTTGAATGGAAAAATCCCATCTTGTATTTATTTTCTCTAGCAATTCATTACTGATTTGAGAGGTGATATGTTCTAGTGAATACTTTCCTTTGTCCATTTCATTCAACACCAATTCTTCAACTTATTTCTACTATGCCTCTATCCTTGTTTCATATTTCAAAGATTTGAAATTTGTAATTCCAACTCCTTATTCCATTTGCTTCAACATTTCCTTAAAGGTGGGTGGAGGTCTGCTAAGTATAATGTCACTTCCTTTCTTTCGAGATCTCCTTGTGAAGATTGCAGTGGATGCCTTTTTAGGCTTGGTGATGATCACCTTGTCCTTTTTCTTCAAAGGCTCTTCTTCTTCTTTTGAGTCTTCTTCATCTGCTACCTACTCTTCATCTTAAAATTTTCCCTTGGTTAACATAAGAGGTACACTAGATTTCAGTTTAGCTATCCTCCTCTTCCCTTTGTTAATCACCCAAGGGAGCTTTATTTCTAGCTCTAGTCTTGCCTTTTCCTCTTCATAAGTACCAAAATAAGCAGCCTTGTGATCCATGGGTTCATTTACAAGGGCTTCAATGATATCCTTGGTCTCATCAATTTTTACCTCTTAACTAAAAGGCTTAACCCACACAACTCTAGGCTTAACTACTTAGATGTATACCTTATCACAATCAACCATAAAGCACACATCATCCTTGTAGTCATTAGCTAATTTCTTAGGTATCCTAAACCTATTGTTCATTTATCTTTAAACACATGGAAGTAGTTTTCCATTATTCTAACATAATTTTCTCCCATTTCTACAATATATTCATTTATTTGATACAATACAACAACATGTTTTCTCCATACTACTATGCCTTTTTAAGGGAAGAAAGTCTAAACATAAAAGAATAAACACGTTAATAGAGAACTAAATTTGCAAGGATTATTTTGGGAAGTTTTAATACTTTTCATATTCCTTTTGAATTGCCTCAATAATAACTTGGCAAGGTCATAAGATAAGTTATTCTTCACTACTTTGTACACCAAATCCACTGCTTCACATGATACACTATTGAGATGACTTGAACTATATATCTTGTGGGCTATAACATGAATACCAAACTTGAGTTCTAAATCTATAACACTACTTATTTTCATGCATCTACCATCCAACTTGACTAGGGTTTTCTTTTCTAACTCTACTTGACCTAGGGTTTTGGTTGTTGTGGCTTTGGCGAGCATGGGAAGGCCAGTGATTCGATGAATCATTTTCTTGGTTATCTTGTTATCTTTATTGGCTGATCCAACAAAAATTGTCCATTATACACTTGGCTAAGAATATACTTAATCCATTTTATTTGAAACTCTCAAGGCATGTGGGGAATGTGCACTAAACCTAGTTTCAAGGCTCCATCAAGACACAAATGAGCTATGGAATCATCCATCTCAAGAGTAAAAATTTCATGAATTGCACATCTAAAATGAGTTTGGATGTCATTATAAAGAAATACCTCAAGAGGGATTTGCGATTGAGCTCTGCTGGGGTCTAGGGTTTTAGCAACCACAGGCACGAGCTTGAAGTCTGACACCTTCCATTTGACACCTCAAACCAACATGTCAAAATATTTTGTTACCTTGGTACTACTATTGGATGCTATTTTTCTTAGTAGGTTGAGAGAACTTCCAAAATGATTGTAGGAAATTCAATCAAGTTGCTTGATTGCATAGAAAATAGCTTCTTTGCAATAGCACTTTGAAATCTCATGGTGAAAATAAAAATTTGATTCTGTGCTTTTTGTCAATATTTCATCGTTAATGCTTAGTATGGAGGTAGATGAGTTAACATAATGCTTGATAGAATGTCATCCACTACTCTGTATTGATCATTTGGTGAAGTCTTCATGACTCGGTAACCATAAGTGTCTTTATTACTCCCAACTTTTCTTGGTAGAGTCTATGACCTGGACTTACTCAGTAGAGAAGGTAACTCAATAATAACTAGGACCATTCTTTCTCAGTGATCTCTTTCTATCTTGCATACAAATTTTGATCTTTGTTACCTTTCAACTAGAACTAATTATGATGTCTTCTATCATAGCCTTGTTCCACTTCTTCCTTAAGAACTTAATTAGAAATGGTAGAGTCACCCAATTCTTAAGTGACTTGACCATTATTACCTAGAATAGTATCCTTAGTGGACTTAGGAATCAATTTCTGTCTCATCTACTTTTGAATGTTATTACCTTTTACCTTCTTTTCATCTTCAATTTTACCAATGTTCATACAATTCTTGGCAAGATGACTAAGTTTTGTACAAATGAAACATCTTATAGTGGTATCCCTTTTCCTCATATGATGTTTGACACAATTTATACCAATGTGTCCAAATTCTCCACAATAATGACATCTACACTAGGTATTGTACTCCCATCCAAATATTTCTTTCAGAATTTGTTCTGTAAGATACAATGTCTTTGTTTTTCATTCTAATGCCTTGTGTCCATGTTTTTTTCATTTATGATAGTTGTCTTCAAATTTTGGTTTCTCTTTGCATTCATTAGCCTTATGACCATGTTGATTGCTATTGTTGCATTTACCATTGAATTTTTCCTTTCTATTATTCCAACATTTTTTTTAATGTATGACCTATCTTACCATAGTCATTGCAAGTAGGTCTTTGATTCCTTTGAGCACCTAGTTTGGATGATTCACCTTCTTCCTTGTATCCAATTCCTACTTTTCCTTTTTGTCTATAGAGATTTTTCTCATTTAGTGCATTCATATCTACTTGAAAATTCACCATTGTTTCATTGATTTTCTTCTCAGTGTTTAATTCATTTCTCAATCTTTCACCGATTCACTTTTTAGTATTTAGGCCATTTTTTAATCTTTCACTATTTTTCTTTTTCAGATCTTAGCTCATTTCTTATTCTCTTATTGATTTTTCTTTCAAAATTAGGATCATTCCTTATTCTTTCATTGATCTATCTTTGAATTATGATTTTCTCATTTGCATTGGAGAGTTGATCAATAAGGTCTACATGATAAAGGGATTGGTTCTAGATCTCATTGTTCCTTCCATCCATTTCTTCTTTTATCTTGTTTCTTTTTTTCAAGACTTCACATAACCTTATTAACTAAATTTCTTGTTCTATTTTCAACTTTCTTACTTCTTCTTGTAGGGTACCATTCTTTTGTAGAAGTTTTTTGATTGCATCATTTGCTTCATCTAAACTACTTGAAGGGAAAAAGTCTTCAATTCTTTCTTCAATGTAAAGATGATCATTTATTTGATTTGCAAGTTCCTTTCTTCTTTTTAGGAATTGGGAAAGTTTCTTCTTAGGTTTCTTGAGTTGGGCAATGGCCATTTCTAGATCCAATTTCTCATTGTCAATAGCTTTGTTAAGTCTGAATATCTCCATATCCTTGATTGTTACTCAAGCTATTAGACTTTCTCTTAAGAACCAAAAAATTCTAATACCAATTGTTTGAAATATTCAAGACTATGCTAAGTTAGCACTCAAGGGGAGGGGTGAATCAGTAACTTCTAAAACTTTTGCCAATTTAAATTCTTAATCTAATAAACCAATTAGCATTTAATTCATCACATTTGGTCTAATTGCATGCATGAGAAACTAAAAATATAAAAGCACCACAACATTTGAACACAAAGATTTAGTGACCTAGAAACCTTCCAAATAGAAAGTAAAACTATGGTAGGGATGATACCCACAAACTCTAGTAGTGTAGCATAAAGTTATCCTATTAAGGCTTACATTGATCAGTTATGATGATCTTCCCTATCAAGAGCAAATACGACTACTAGGTCCACCTTGTGAGAGGATTTACAAACATACAATGAAGTATGCATTTGGTAAAGAGATTTAGAAAAGGATGTTAAGTCTACTTTGTTAGAGGATTTTGATTGGTTCACCTATTAGGATGAAGCAATTTATCTCTAATTTGCAACTAGGTTTGCTGATAGAGATTCCTTGGTGTACTGATCAGCTTTTTGTGATAGATTTGTCACTGTTGCTCCTTATATTGATATGGCCTTCATAAATATTTATCTGCTACTTATACATATGCTCACATTCACATTCTTTATTTTCACATTACATAAAATTGAAATGATAAAATACATCACATATATATACCAATTCAATTTACAAAATTACAAAGTCAGCCATGTCAAAAGTTAACACAAATATTACAAAGTTGGCCCAAAAGAAGATACTTGAGTTTTGAAGATTGACTCGGTGAGGTTCTAATACTCAACATCCACTGTCATTGCTTGGCATCATCATGCTCTTGGTAGACATAGAAGCTTGGTCTATATTGATCACTTTCAAGTCGTCTTGAACTTGGCCTACATCGGTGACTTGGTAGATATTGTGCAACTCGACAAACATTGAATCACCTGGTTATCATGGAGCGACTTGGTTAACACTATCTTCACATTGCATGAACTATGAACTCAGTAGATAATGTAATGCTCAATAAACATAGCCTTCACATAACATGAACTATAAACTTGGTATATACTCAACTATTCAGTTTGCATTTTTGAACTCCACACCAACTGATTTTCTTGGTAACCACTGAAATTAGTCATGAAGACTCAATAGCTATTGTAGAAGATCAATCACTACTGAATTACATGGAAAAAACTATAAATTATTGAAAGAGCTTGATAGCTATACAAATTCTAAACAAGTGTGTGTCACTAATAACAAACTTAACTAATATGTCAATAGTGTATAACCTTAGACATCAATATGGAATGTACAAAAAAGAGATATTCATGTTCTACCAGTGAAATAGAAGAAAAAAAATTATAGGTAAAGGAATTATTTTTTTTACAAAATAGTTACTCAACCAATTAGGGCCAACATCCTAGATGTTTACTCTAAGTTGGAAAAGTATATGATAGTCTTAGCTAACCTAGTAGAAATTTGTGAAAAGGCATGGTATTTATGCAAAGGACAACTTGCGAATTCAAATGTGTTGTGTTGAGAAATTGTATTATGATAAATGATATGCAAACTTTTGTGAAGAGATATGTATGAATTTTTGCAAACTTGATTTTGTGATCCGAGATGTAGCTGAGGTCAGAGATTAGTCAAGAAAGATGTTACAACACCTATATACTAGATGACTAATTACTAGTTTGGATAGTGAGCTCTTCTTGTAATTGAAATTACATGTTTGGGCAGTGAGCTCATCTTGTATCTACTATACCACAACTCCTAACAGGGTTGGAATCTCATAATATGGAATCAAAGTCTCCTAATAAGTGATAATGATGATCAAACTAACTTGATCACATCTTGAACTAAACTTATTAAGAAGAACAAAAAAGTAAAGAGCTTACAAAGAGCCTTAATGGAGGTAACAAACATATTACACAATACTCTGGCAGTTAGGCATATAGACGTATATACTAAACATAGGGTACAATCAATATTAAAAAAAATTGATGAAGAATTTCAAAATTTCTTGAATGTTGCGAAGTCAAAGGCCTAGATTTCACATGATTCTAATCTATTTAGCACCATTTTTTAGAATATAAAAAATGATTTGCTAAGTCTTGATAGTTGTATCAAGGAACTTTGGAAATGTCAACATGATGGAAAGGTATTGTACATTATGTTTTCTCTATCTCATAAGTTGACAAAGGATTTTGATAGTAAGATTGAAGGAAAGTTGAGGGAGGTAGAAGCTCTATCAAACTAGATACAACAACCTTCGAACAAAGTTGATGAATTTGAAGGACAAGTGGCTAGTGTGCATAGTGATATCAAGAAACTTGAACTTAATAAAGAACAAATTTTGAAGAGATTACTAAAATTCAAAGAGTTTATTACTCTGAAGATATATACTTGTTGTCACTTAGGTTTGTACCCTTGTCAAAGGCCTATGCGCGAGGACAACCTAGTGAAACATGAAAACAACATCCAAGCTGTGGGACTTGAACTATGAGGTTGAGTCTTCAGAGAAGGCTGGCTTCCTCTTACTATCAGGGTGCACCTAACTACTCTTGAAAGGAAAAGGGGAAGAAGGAGATGCAGAAAACAACTCTACCCTACCTAAACTACGGAGGTTATGCACCAAAATAGAGTGTTCGGACCAATCTTTGCCCATACATGCACTACTAAACTAGAATGAAACTAAGGATATACGCGTTCAGACTTGCTTTTAATCAAATAACCACATATAGATCAGAAAACCAAATTGAATAACACAAGGAAGGAGGAAACTCACTTATATATTATCCAATAGGCACAAATAGATATAGTATACAGACTACAGATCTCAACAATACATCAATGAGAGGCAAGAAGGATGCAAATACACATTAATGGCTGAAGGGGATAAAACAAGAAATCATACAGTTCAAAGGCACAGGGAATTTTACACTGCAGACCTGTGAGTAGTAGCAGAGAATAATAGGGAAGGGTCGACCCTTGGAAAAGATTTCAAAATTGCCTTTACAGTTCAGGCATAACTGAGGACATTGGCTTTGTATTAACTGCTCAACTACTAGTAATAACTTCTCACCCTAAAAAATCTGATGAAAGATCTGGTGGTTTTGAGTAAAAATTTGATATTCCTCTGAGAAATGCCTTGAGTAGATAGAAGTGGCACCAATGAATGATCCTGACATAGTAGATGGGTTGACTAGATGGATGGAGTGTTTCCCTATGTTTTGCATTCATTTCTGGTAGGTCAGGATCGATCACGAAAATCAGATCACAAGATAAATCGACCACCTTCGCTTCTTGGTTCATGGATTAGCAGGGGCGTCGAGGTCAAATGGTTCCATATGCCAACTGGGCCACACGGGCCAATCACATTCCTTTAATTCTGCCACCTAAGAAGTTCTCCATGGTTGACACTCCTTTATTTAACTAACCACACCACCTTCCAGATTGTTATCATTAATCGTAACCACCAGCCGCTAACTGCCAACCTTGATCAGGCCAGTGAGACACGCGTCAATAGGGCGCTATGTCACCAACATAAAGACCGTGCAGTTTCTTCATAGCATCGATCTTTGTAGATCTAACGATCATGAAGACTCATCATGTGTCATACTTGCTTCACCCCAAGCCCATCATATATGGCACCACCTCAGCAGAATGCCCTACACTTGAATGACACCTGGCGACATCTGTCTGACGTACCCTATTACAACCGGGCCCTGTCGACACGTGGTGAAAGGGTGCCATGTCGCTAACATAATCATCATACAACTTCTCCATAGAACGATGGCGCCAGCCATTGATCTGCCTTGATCCAATGGTGGAGATCTTAACCTTTGACTGCACTAACAGCATTGAAGATCTGGTCCCGTGTGTTGACTGTTTCCTAACATGGCACAAGTGGCGGTTCCTCATTGGTCCAAAGAAGCATTACCTGGCAGACAAGGGACTAGCTTGGAGGTATCATACTGCTTTGACCCTACTGAGGGACACGTGGTGCCCAGGCACTATGTCGCTATTATAAACCTCATGCACCTTGTCCATAGCACGATGGTGCCTATCGTAGATCGACTTCAATCTGACAATCAAGACCATCTCATACTCTGCACATCCTTCCTTCTTCTAATCGCTGGGTCCATGAACCAACTGTGCTCTGACTCATACACCTAGCATCTCTTGATTGGCCTTCGAAACACCAACTTGGTAGGCCCAAGACTTGACTCCATAGAACGGCCACGTGTCAACCAAGCGCTATGTCGCTATGCAGATTTTTTGGCCAACGCGCGATAGCGACATAGCACCTACAGTGCCACAGAAACTTTTTCGACCCGTGAACTGATTGTCTACCACTGGACCCACCGGACACGCGTCAATTGGACATGATGTTGCTAACATAAAAATTGCATAACTCCCCCATAGCGCAATGGTGCCATTCGTTGATCTGCCCCAATCTGACGACAGAGAATTTTGCAGGCCACAAAACATAACATAAGGCTTGGCATTAAAATAATACTAACTGGAAAACTATCCATTGGATGAGTAACATTTGAATTTTGAAACTTGGCAGGGCAAACAAAATGTGGTAACATTTTTGGTGACTCACAGGGGGCATGAGCCTGCTCGATGCATGACCAGTGCCTGCCAAAATCCATTGGGCTACAGGGTCAAAAAAATATGAGTATGAGAACTTGCAAAACCCTAACCCTTCTTGTGAGAGATTGAAAACCCTAGCTCTACAACTACAACTGGAAACAAAATAGAACTTCCTCTACAACCTGAGACTGTCAAAACTTCGAAAGCTGGCAACTCGAAAAGAGAACCCTATGCACGCGCACTTCTTGAAAAGTAGGAAACAATAGAAAAGAACTAAACTACCTATGTATAGGAATCCACAATCTTTCAGAAATAGGGATTCAGATAGATCCCATTGACTGGAATGGGCAAAATCTCTCCATTTGGCCTGCTCAACTAGAATGCATTAGCTTGTTTGCAACTGGCAATCAGATAGGGGCCACTCCATAGTGCATCAAACTGTGAATGTCTTCCAAGTTTTTCTCTATCTGAATCCCACTTCAAAACTAAATCTCCTTCTCTGAAGGTTCTAGCCCTAGCCTTCTTATCAAAACTCCTTTTCATCTACTGCTAATGCATTTCCAAGGTTTGCATAGCCTTGTTTCTCTTTTCTTCCAGTTCAATCAATTCTGCCATTCTTACTGACATGGCACTATCCTCAATTAATTCTAGTTGATCAGCCAACTCCAAGGATGGGAATTCCAATGAGATTGGGATTCTGGCCTCCCTACCATATACCAACACAAAAGGTGAATTTCCAACAAATCTCTTGGGTGTTATCCTATCAGCCCATAGAGCAATTCTTCATTTTTTATGCCAGACCCTTTGATTGTCTTGTATTGTCCTCTTCATGATTCTGATCAGATTCTTGTTGGAAGACTCAGCCAAACCATTACCCTGGGGATAGTAATTTGATGATGTGCTCAAGTAGATATTGTGATTCATTGCCCATGCACAAATCTGGGTTCCAACAAAAGACTTGGCATTGTCTGAGATGATAGTAGAAGGAGCACCAAACCTAGATACAATCCCATCAAGGAATTCAACAACTGATGGCTCTGTGGCACCCTTCAAGGCAATTGCTTCTATCCACCTAGTGAAATAATCAGTAGTAGCCAAAATCCACTTATGACCTACACTAGATGGGGGATTAATGGGGCCTATAAAATCCAACCCCCACTGGGCAAAGTGTTGATCCACCTGAATAGGATGATGGGGGAGAGCTGCAAGCCGTTGTTTGCCTAAAAAGAAAGCACATTTCTCACATTTTCTCACATACCTATAACAATCATGGAATAGAGATGGCCAATAATAGCCAGCCCTCATGATCTTCATAGTATTTTTTCTTGCAAAGAAATGGCCACCATTAGGGCCATCATGAAGTTCTTAAATCATCCTTTCAGCCTGATCCTCTTCAATGCATCTCAACAAGGTCCCATTAAAATCCCTCCTGAATAGGATATCATCAATTACAACATAGGGAATGGACTACAGTCTATATTGTCTTCTTTTGGCTCTGTCTAATCCCTAAGGGTATCCATCCCCTGATAAGAAGTTCTTCATATCATCTATCTAGCTCCTTGGGCCATTAACATTCCCTTTCTCCTGCTGCTCTGTTAATACCATAGCAGCCTCTTCATCAGAATCCTGACCTGATAACATTTCTTTGCACAATCCTCTCCCTCTTACCAGCTTGGTAATTTGAATATCAACATCATATTCCATTACCCTAGTGATCCATCTAGTTCTCTTTTCACTATTATCCTTGCTTAACAGAAAATCTTTTACACTGGCATGGGGCACCAATAAATGGATCCTATTGTGGGATAAGAGGTGTCTGAATTTCTTCAAGGCTCTGATGACTACAAGAGCTTGCTTCGCAACAAAGCTGTACTTATCTTCATATTCCTTAAGCCCTTCACTGAAGAAGGCTATGAGCTACTCCTCATCCTTGCCATTTATTTGAGTCAAGACAACAAAGATACTTGACTCACCACCTAAAGATACTTTATGAAATCCACCTGTAAGAGGTTTCACCATGGTAGAAAGATTAGGGATAAACCTTCTCACAAAGTTTATTCTACCAAGGAAACTTTGTAGCCCCTTCTTGTGTTTAGGAAGAGGAAGGGAAAGTATTGCCTTTGTTCTTTCTAGATCAATGGTCAGCCCATCCTCAGATACAATGTGTCCTAATAACTTTGCTTGGCTTGTAGCAAAGACACACTTGGCTAGGTTGAGGGAAACCCCAAACTCTCTACATATTAGAAATACCTTCCTTAAGTGATCAAAATGATCTTCTACATTTTTTTAGTATACAGTTATATCATCAAGGTGTACTAAGACAAACTTATCAATTAATTTTTTGAAGGCCATCTCCATTGCCTTCTGAAATGTGGCACCTGCATTTGTTAGTCCAAATGGCATCTTGCAATAAGCATAGGTGCCCCATTTAGTAGTAAATGTTGTTTTATGTCTATCAGATTCTTTAACTAGCACTTGGTTATAACCAGAGAATCCATCAAGAAAAGAGAATCTCCTTGACCCACTGACCTTGGATAGAATTTGCTCCATGGAAGGGAGAGGATGGTGATCTTTAAGAGAAGCCTGATTAAGATCCCTAAAGTCCACACACAATCTGATTTCTCCATTCTTCTTCCTTACAGGGACAAGGTTAGCTACCCATGATGAGTGTTTGATAGGAAATATTATATTGGCCTCTATCAACTTGGAGAATTCTTTTCTCATTAGGGGCTAAATCTTAGGATTCACTGGTCTCTGTTTTTGCCTTACTGGTTTGGCCTTATCAATTAAATCTATGGTATGCTGAAACAAACTAGGGTCAAACCCTTTTAAGTCATCATATGTCCAAGAAAATTCATCATTAAATTCTTGACATAAATGAATGAAGTTTTCTTGCTCAGTTTCAGAACATACATTCCCCATATTCAGAGATTTTCCATCAACAATTGTAACTGGGGCATAATCATCTTTCTCTGCAGCTAGATTCATCCCTTTGCCTCTTGTTTGATCATCAGGATTAAAGACACTCTCCAAGGTAATGAGACCCTTAGGAAACTTGTTAGAACTAAGCTGAATGATCTGATCACCATACAGATCTTGCAGCCTTGACTGGTTTCTATCTGAGAATTTTGCGTCATTCTGCAAGAAACTCACAATTTGTTCATCAGAGTCAAACAATTTCCAATGAGTGTTGTTGTTAGGGATGGCAGGCCTCACTACCACCCTAATTTGTTGCTTCTTCTCCTCCTCAAGATTCCCTGGTACATCATAAGTTGCACCCACTGCTGCAAGTCTATCGGCATGTTTATTTTCTTTCCTAGGAATGCTTTGAATATTAAATGCATTGAAGCCCTCAAGCAAATCGTAGACTCTATGTTTGTAAGACTTGAGCAGGCCATTTTTGGTGATATTCTAATTCCTCACCTGATTGACTACCAACTCACTATCTCCATATACTTTCAAGGCTTGAATTCCTCTCTTTTGGGCAAGTAGGAGACCTTGAATCAAGGATTCATACTCGGCCACATTATTGGTGCAACTGAATTGGAGCCTAAATGAGAAGTAGTATCTTATTTGTGCGAGAGAGATTAGCACAACACCAGCCCCTGACCCATTTCTATTCCTTGAGCCATCAAAGTACATACTCCATATTCCATTTATATCATCATTATTCCCAACAAGATGAGGAACTTGGGCATCTTTCTCTACTATACAATATGTACTAAGGCCTATCTCAAGAGTCTCTGACATAGGCTTGAACTGATATGCATTTTCCCACTCATCCAAGAAGAAATCAGGAATCTCTGCTATGGAAGTGACAGGCTGATTTACTATGTCATTTTCATCCATCTCTAGAATAGGGCAATTAATGTTGATGGAATTGGGGGTGTAAGATTCAGTTTGATGAAGGGCTTGAGGTTCTGCTCTAATTGAGTTATTGGCTCCATATCTAGTCTTAAATGACATATATGACCAATCAAAAGATATGAATCCACCAATTTGAGCAGTGAAGTCTCTTGAAAGATAGATGGCAAAATAGGGCTTGATTTCAGCAACAGATATATCTTGTATCACAGTGCAACTAGGGCATGCATGTAGGGCCATCTCCACATTCCTAAGGATACCTACAGTTTTGATAGTACTACCATCTAATTGTAAGACATCCCTAACAATGGGCTCATATTTCATTCCTAAAGCATCAGTAACACACCTAAGCATTACAGAGCTACTAGCCCCTGAATCTATCATGCAATTGTGGACTAACTTGCCTCCTATAATCAGAGAATCATATAATGGAGGAGGTCTAACCTTTTTATTTGTCTCCACATCCCCTGCTGGTTGTACTAGACTTGTGGTATTCTCCATGATAGATGGCTGATCCTTGAGTTCAATCTTCTCTAATTCTTGCTGCAGCATCCTCTTCTACATTAGTATGGTAGCAACAACATCCCACATGGAGATATTCACATTGGTCTTCTTCATTTGCTCTACCACACTAAAAGGTGCATTAGGAACTTTGGTAGAAACTTTGGGAGCTGCACTTATAAGAGGTTGAAATGGGGCAACATAAGGATCACTTGCATCTTTCTTTCTAGAATCTTGCTTTTGTTGTTGTGAAGTACTTGTTTGTTCATTTGCTGCTTGTATATGAGGTGTAGCACTTGAAGTTGAGGCCTGCTTAGGAGAAGGAGGGGCAGCATGTTCCATAGCTCTCTTCCTGCTTCTTGTGTTATGAGCAACGAAATCCTAGTTTACATTACAATGCTCCCCAAACTAATGATTCATGAAAGAGAAATCTTCACGTCCTTGAATATATGAGGCTTCCTTGGGATGATCCTCCTTGTATGATTTCTTTGCTGCAGGTTCTTGGACAGTTAGGGCCATATAAGATTCTACCTTCCAGCACATGCAATAGGTATAAGAATAGTTGCAAGAAGAACAAAAATCTTAATCTTGGGCCAAGTTATTTTGAGGGACTATAGCTCTGTTCTGATTTGAGCTTGAAGCAAAAGCATGACTATTTTGCCTACCCTGATTAAAGGAGCTATTCCACTAATTAGGAAGCCTACCACCACTTGGAGCTTGATATTGCAGTTGGGGAGGCTTGCCACTTTGAGCTTGCTGCCTTTCTAAGGCCACCACCTTGTTACTCATTTTTTTGTATCATACAGAGACTATTCTCTAATCTCTTCCCATGGTCCTTCAACTCCCTCCCCTACTCTTGCAATTTTTTATCCAGGGTCTTCTCTCTTTTATCTATATTCAGCACTAGACCTTGGAGCATTTCTTTGAGCTCATCTATCCCATTTGAGGATGTAGAAGCTTGAGGGACTGGAGTAAGGGCTTGTGATGTAGAAGTTGTAGGACGAGGGGGTATTGCTAGTTGGTGGTTGGGAACATCAGGAAAGAAAGGAATAGGGGGCCTTAAAGCCAACTTTCCTCCTTGTATCAAGATGTTCTCAGCTTTTATGGCTATCTCATAAGCATTAGGCAAGGTATCTCCTCCCATAGTTTGGATTGTAGTGGCAATATCACAGTTAAAAGCTCTAAGGTAATGCAAGAAGGCATTACCAGGGGTAGGTTTCACTGAAGTAGGTATTCTATCCCATGTCTTTTGGAATCTATAATTAAAATCAGTCATACATTCATGGGGAGCTCTTTTTATTGTAGTCAACTGCTCTAATAGTGACAGATGGTCACTTCTATCCTCAAAATGTTTGCACAATCCTGCTTCTAGTTCATCCCAATTATTTATAGAACCATGAGCTAAGCCTCTATACCACTGTAATGCTTTTCCTTTTAAAGATGAGGCTAGAAGTCTAACAACAACATCATCCTCTGTAATACCATGAATATTACAGACATTTTCTACTTCTTGGATATGCTCTAAAGGGGAGATGGAAGTTTCACCAGTAAAATCAGGTATACTTTTTAGTGCAGATACTGGTATATCATGCCTTTGGGCTAACAATAGAGGACTCCCACCATTAAAGGTGGCAAAGGCATGAACTCTTGGCTGTGCCATGTAGACAAGTGTTCTATTAGTGAGTGTTGATGGCAATCTAGGCTAAGTTTGAGTAGTAGGAGGAGTAGAGACAGGCCTTACAGGTATATTAACTGTTATTACACCCCTAACTGGTGATAATGAAGTCCTAGTCCTCCTTCTTCTAGGAATTGAAAGAGAAAGCTCTTGATATTGGAATTTACCTCTAGAAGATGCCCTTGTTTTAGCTCTAGGCATGAATCACTGCAACTTTGGCCTGGAACCAGATTTGTTGATGTTCAGAGTCACCAAGTACTTGAAGAATCAGCCTCTTGAAGGCTTGAATACTGAAGCCAGCACTACCTCTCCAGCATTAATCTCTGAAACTCTTTCTTCTTTGACACTAGTGGACTTTAAATCTTTATAAATCTTGTTGTTGAAGTCCCACTGGGCATGCCAAAAACTATTGTCACTTAGGTTTGCACCCTTGTCCAAGGCCTATGCGCGAGGAAAACCTAGTGAAACATGGAAACAACCTCCAACATGTGGGACTTGAACTATGAGGTTGAGTCTTCGGAGAAGGCCAACTTACTCTTACTATTAGGGTGCACCTAACTACTCTTGAAAGGAAAAGGGGAAGAAGAAGATGCAGAAAACAACTCTACCCTACCTAAACTATGGAGGTGATGCACCAAAATAGAGTGTTTGGACCAATCTCTGCCCATACATGTGCTACTAAACCAAAATGAAACTAAGCATATATGTGTTTAGACTTGCTTTTAATCAAATAACCACATACAGATCAAAAAAACAAATTGAATAACACAAGGAAGGAGGAAACTCACTTATATATTATCCAATAGGCACAAATAGATACAGAATGTAGACTACAGATCTCAACAATACATCAATGAGAGGCAAGAAGGATTTACATACACATTAATGGCTGAAGGGGATAAAAAAGGAAATCATACAGTTCAGAGGCATAGAGAATTTTACACTGCAGACCTGCGAGCAGTAGTAGAGAATAATAGAGAAGGGTCGACCCTTGGAAAAGATTACAAAATGGCCTTTATAGTTCAGGTATAACTGAGGACATTGGCTCTACATTAACTGCTCAACTACTAGTAATAACTTCTCGTACTGAAGAATCTGATCAAAGATCTGGTGGTTTTGAGTAAAAATTTGATATTCCTTTGAGAAATGCCTCTAGTAGATAGAAGTCGCGCCAATGAATGATCCTGACACAGTAGATGGGTCGATTGGATGGATGGAGTGTTTCCCTATGTTTTGCATTCATTTTTGGTAGGTTGGGATCGATCATGAAGATCAGATCGCAAGATAAATCAACCACCTTCGCTTCGTGGTTCATTGATCAGCAGGGGCGTCGAGGTCAAACAGTTCCATATGCCGACTGGGCCACATGGGCCAATCACATTCCTTTAATTCCACCACCTAGGAAATTCTCCATGGTTGACCCTCCTTTATTTAACTAACCTCGCCACCTTCCAAACTATTATCATTAACCATAACCACCAGCCGCTAACCACCAACCTTGATCGGGCTAGTGAGGCATGCGTCAATAGGGCGCTATGTCACCAACATAAAGACCGTGCAGTTTCTTCATAGTGCGATGGCGCCTGCCATCAATCTCTGTAGATTTGATGATCATGAAGACTCATCATGTGTCATACTTGCTTCACCCCGAGCCCATCATATCTGATGCCACCTTAATAGAATGCCCTACACCTGAATGACACTTGGCGACATCTGTTCGACGTACCCTGTTGCAATCGGGCCCCACCGACACATGGCAAAAGGCTGCCATGTTGCTAACATAATCGCCATGCAACTTTTCCATAGCACGATGGCACTTTTCGTTGATCTGCCTTGATCCGACAGTGGAGATCTTAACCTTTGACTACACTGACAGCGTTGAAGATCTGGTCCCATGCGCTGACTGTATCCTAACCTGGCACATGTGGCAGTTCCTCATTGGTCCAATGAAGCATTACCTAGTAGACAAGGGACCAACTTGGAGGGATCGTACTACTTTGACCCTACTAAGGGACATGTGGAACCCAGGTGCTATGTCATTGTTATAAACCTCATGTAGCTTGTCCATAGCGTGATGGCGCCCATCGTAGATCGACGTCAATCTAACGATCAGGACCATCTTGTGCTCTACACATCCTTCCTTTTGCTAATCGCTGGGCCCGTGAACCAACTGTACTCTGACTCATACACCTGGCATCTCCTAATTGGCCTTTGAAACACCAACTTGGCAGGCCCAAGACTCGACCCAACAGAGCGGCCACGTGTCAACCGGGTGCTATGTTGCTATGCAGATTTTTTGAGCAACATGCGATAGTGATATAGCACCTACGGAGCCATAGAAACTTTTTCGACCCGTGAATTGATTGCCTATCGCTGGACCCACCGGACACACGTCAGCTGAACGCGATGTCGCTAATGTAAAAATTGCGCAACTCCCCCATAGCGCGATGGCGCCATTCATTGATCTAACCTGATCCAATGGTAACAATACTATTGAAACATAGTTGAAGGGGTGTGTCAAAGCCAAGGACACCTATTCATATTTTTTATACTCCAATCTCAATGTAGTTGAGATTGCATCATATGTCCTATATGCAATTCTCGCTTCTGCTGAAACAACCAAGGATACATGAGTAAAATGTTTAAATAGTCTCAAGGAAAGTTTTTTACAATTGCATGAAGATATTATAAACTTAAGGAAAATGATCAAAGTTTTTGACAGCAGATGATTAGTTTTTGACAATTTTTTACATTCCAACTTTTGTCATTAATGTCAAAGGGGGATAAGATGTATAAATAAATTGTAAGTTGTTAGCCTTAGTTTTAAGTTGCCATATTTTAAATTTTTTACAATTTCCTTTGAAGCTTGAAGTCATATATGGAACAAGCCCTTAGTGGTCTCATATCATATAAGTATCACTAGCCTTTGCAAATAGAGATTATTCATGTGATGTTTGTCATAGTTTCATTTCTTGAATCTCTTTTAACCTCTTTGAACCTTAGTTCAAAGTAGTTCAACCAAAGGATTTTGATACTAATTGTTTTTGTAGGTGTGACTCACTAAGCATAATGAATATGTTTGTTTGAACCTCTTTAATTGTCTTTGAACCTTGGTTTGAAGCACTTCAAAGAAGTTCTATCACTGAAGGAACTTCTTGCACACAAGCGTTAATGATTAGCCAAAGACAATTGGTTCTCAAAAAATTAATTGAGATGTCAGAAATGATAATTGAATATTTTATCTGATATAATTTTTTTGGTGATGCAAGATCAGTTGTTATCCTAATTAAAAAGGGAAAATCTTTTGTCTAGGAGTCAGATTATTTGTTAAGAATTTGTAATTTTTGCAAGGACATTCACAAGCAATGATCATTTAATGAAGTTGTCTTGTCATAGTTTCAAGCATTCAAATCAAGCCACAACAAAATCAACAAGAATACCTCATAATGTTGTAGTACTTTTACCTATAGTACTTTTAAAGCATAAGTTTCCTATTTGATTGCTTTATCATGTGAAAATGTGAATTGAAGGAGGAGTAGCAATAAGCGAAGAAAAGAGGTATGGTTTTCTCTTAGTAGATTATAGGTGAGAATACAAGAAATCTATTGTTCCTTCCTTTGTGTCTATTTCAAAGAACAAAAGTAGTGTTGGGCTTTATTTCCTTTCTTAGAATGATGTTTATTCTATATTTGTCTGAGAATATTTCTAGTTTAGAGTGTAAGAGGCTTGCCATTTGTGATATTAATTTGGAAGGTGTCAAATTTGAGAAGTTGCAAGGAAATTTTCTTGAGCAAGATGATGAAGTTAATGGTTGTTTAGACATACTAAAAGTAGTTTGATTGAAGTTGAAGCTTTTACCTCTGCCCTTTTGAGTCCTAAGAAACTTGAGAGCCAAGAGTATTTTGAATAAATATGGGGATCTAGTGTTGTCCATCTTTAGGGAGACTATCTCATTAGCATTCCATCTGTCTAATTCTACCTTTCCTACTTTTAGCCCTACCCAGTCTCTAGTTGAGTATCAGGAAGGTCCAAATAAATACTGTAACATTTTGGGTAGGAAATGGAAAAAGTCTAATTATAAAGTTAGCTCTTGAGACCACCCAAAGTAATCACCAAGGATCATATGAAGCCTCATCTTCATGACTTCATGGTCTTTTTGCACTAGGTTAAAGCTTCTTTTGATGTTTTCCTCTTTGAAAATTGGATGTACCATTACATAGAAATCATTCTAAAAGATAAAAATTGTTAGATTTGGAAGAACTAATAGCCAGTTCATTGAGAAGCCAACTGAAACATGTTAAGGTGTCTAGAGAAGATTTCTACATGTCTTCCTATCTGACCTATTGCATTGCACACTAATAAATTTTGAACAAATTTTTGACCAATTTTAGTCAAATTTTGACCAAGGTTTGTCTTTGTTTTCTTGTCAAAATTTCAACCAAATTGCAAGTTGGTAAAAAATTTGATGAATAAATTGTAGGTTGGTTAAAATTCCAAAAAATCTATTTGTCAACATTTTGACCAACATACAATTTGGTCAAAATTATGATTAGAAAAATAGAAATGAACCTTGGTCAACAATTGGGTCCAAATGTACTAGTGGCATGTGTCAATAATATTACTTCTCTTCCTCATTAAACTTGGAATGAAGATGTAACTATCTACTAGTACTATCCCCTAGTACAAAGAGATAGAGTATTACAAGATTTCTTGAAAACACATGTTGAGCTAATAGAAAGTATGCATTTGAACCTCAAAAAAGCATCAATACCAAGGATAACCTCAGAAGCCCAAAAGATGATTTAAATTGATGGGAGAAATTTTATTTAATTTCCTAAGTTGACACACTATGAATAGGGTGATTTGAAGAAGAACACATGAAACTACCTCGATATGCTCTAGACTATTTTATTATATCTAAAAATTGTAGATAGTTGTTGTTTGTGATTAAAGACAATCTACCTTAGGAAAAGTGGGAGTCTATTTTCCCTATTAAGCTCGGTTCTTTAACTTGCAACAACATGATCAATGCCTCAAAAGTTGGAAGCAACTTTCTTAGTTTCAATTTTGGATCCTACCATGGAAGTAGAAATTTTGATAGCAAAGGGTTTGTAGCTAAAGTACTTGGCTTGAAGGGTTAGTAACCTATGGTTCCACAAATTGAAGATCTATGGAAAGATTTTAATGATGAGTAAGAAGTGATAAAGAAAGATCATTCAAGATTAACACTTTTTCAAATTAATTATCTCAAATTGAGATTTCAATTGGAAGGGGTAGTTGAGTATGGTTCAAATATTGTTGAACTAGGATGGGAAGAGGCAAGTGAACTAAAAAAATTAGAGGTAGATTGGAATTAGGATGAAGAAGATGATATAAACTTGAGAAATAAATCTATACTCACACACACAGATAAATAGTTAAGAAGAAGAAACATTAAGGATGATAATGAAAAAAAAAACTAAAAAATCCTCGAAAATGGTTTCTTTCTCTGAAACATTAACCTTTGACATTCCAATTTTGTCTCATGTTGCATGTAGCACTTTTGCTTCCAATAAGAATAAAATAATATTGTCTCCTAAAAAAACCATGGCCCCTAGAACTAGGTTCAAGACTAAATCTGAGGCACTCATGCAGCAAGAGATTCGGAAGGAAAAATTGATGACTCAAGGACAAGGTCTAGGAGAGGAACTTAGCTTCTCAGATACTCAAGATGGTGATGTACAGTTAATGGAAGATCTTAAGTAAGATCAACCTAAATTCATGACTCCTCCTAGGGGAAGTAAAGGGATGACTGCTAATCCTACTATTCCATCATGCTTTTCTAATTCAACTACCAAGAAATGAAACCTTCAGCCTGTGTCTACACCTATTAATGATATCATCAACAAATATGCAGCTTATATTTCTAAGAGTATAAAGATGAAGAGTAATTCATACTTGATGAAGGACCTAGTACCTAGAAGGATAACAATAGAGGTGGCTACATATAAACAAAAAGATGAGTATAGAGAAATTGACACCAAAGGTTTTAAAGTCACCATTGTAAAATTGGGAGCCATCACCAGAGACACTGGTAATCACTTCTTTAGATAGATATTTTGCAAACCACATGGTAACTTGGTTTGAAAGAGATAGCAAAGAGAAGGAGATAAAGGAATGGGTAATCACTATGACTACTTATATAGACTCTAAAATGAATTTGGGTGTCCTTCCATTGGTTCAGATTCCATAGTCTTTTGATCCTGATTCCTCACATAGCCAAAAATTGGTTAAACAAATGCAAAGGGGTAAACTACTCTCAAACATAGTATAGGAATGGGCGGAATCCATAATAAAATAGGGGAGTAAATTTATTCTAGATTTACTACCACATATGCAGAAGGGGAGGTGTTGTTAGGTGAATTTGAAACCCTTGTGCCAATATGGGAGGCTAATCAAAATCGATGCCAAGCTATTGTGTTCTAGGTTCATGAAGTTGAAAAATATGGAGTGTTGAAGTTTGCAAAGGAAAATCCCATGAAAAATATAGACTTATGCATGGTGTTCATCCTCAAGAGCAATATGGGTTGGAAAGAGTCAATTTTCAAAGGAGCCATTGATGAAATACAATGATTGGAAATTGAAATCGTTGGAATGCATAAATAACTCCTAAAGGATATGCATGTTGTTAAGCCTACAAGGATCCTATAGTTCAAAGATTACAACATGGATTCTAAGGTCTTAACCAAAAATTTCAATGTTGTTATGACAAGAATTTGTGATAATGACATACCTACTTTCAGAGAATTCACTACCCTGACAAACATTGGATCAATGTTATATTTGAACAGGAGTCTCATGCTGAGACAAAGCCACATGATTAAAGAGCTTAAGTGGCAAAAGGATGCTTGTGGGTCAAAGTTACTCAACTTGAAAAATCCTCACTCTCATGCAATGTATAAATTCAAAAACACCTTCAAGAGCTAGAAATTGGTGAAGTAGAAAATGGTAGATGGAGATAAGGCTGTCAAAGGTGTTTAGTTCAAGACAATTACTTTTTGTTTTGTTTATCAAACTATTTCAAACTATTTCTTGTTCTTATAACTATTTTTAAACCAAAAGGTTGGGCTTTAATGAAGGCTTTTCTGGGTTTTTAATGAACTATAAATGCTTGAGCATTTAGCAAGTTAGGGGTTAGATTTTTAGTAGCCTAAATATACTTTGATAAATTTTGTACTGTTCTAATTTGATTATATCAAAATAGTGATACATACATACATATATATATATATATATATATATATATATATATATATATATATATATATATATATATATATATATATATATATATATATATATATGTATGTATGTATGTATGTATATATGTATGTATGTATGTATGTATGTATGTATGTATATGTATATGTATATGTATATGTATATGTATATGTATATGTATATGTATATGTATATGTATACATCTATCATATTTTGTTGTGCTTTAAAGCTTGGTGTTTGAAGTAGATTTAATCATGGTAACTTTGTGAGTTGTGATGATTAGTTCTGTATGACACCGACTACTATTTCTTTGTTGTTCATTTTTATCTCTCTCAAAGATTGGTTTGAGTTATTGTAAAGTTTAAATTCCCAATTAAATATTGCTGATATGTATATGTATATGTATATGTATATGTATATGTATATATACATCTATCATATTTTGTTGTACTTTAAAACTTGGTGTTTGAAGTAGATTTAATCATGGTTACTATGTGAGTTGTGATGATTAGTTCTGTACGACACCGACTACTATTTCTTTGTTTTTCATTTTATCTCTCTCTAATATTGGTTTGAGTTGTTGTAAAGTTTAAATTCTTAGTTAAATATTGCTTGTCTGTGGAAAGACTATGAGATTTTCATTCATTGATTTTTTGAATATGTAAATTATAACCTTAATACCCTAGATTACATGAATGTTCCTTACACACTTTCTAGAAAATGTGTGCATTCAGTTAGTTTTGATCTTTCAAATTTATTGATAAATCATTTGTAAAGGAATCTGTACCTGTAACAATTTAGAGGGAAATAAATAATAAAATGTCTACCCAACTATTATGAACTTAATTGGATTTTCCAAATCTTAGGCGTAGATTGTGTTGGCGCTCAAAATTGTAGCCCCGATTTTGAGTACCTTCTAGAAAATCAAGTCCTTAAAGGCTTTTAAATGCATCTATACCTGGATGTACTTGAGAGGCCCAAGATGTGTTTAATGATTCTAGAACCTTGAATTTAGTGTGTCTATATGTTTCATGAAGTTAAATTATCATTCTGAGCCCTTTCGCGATGTGCCATTTTGAGGACTTGTCAATTCTGCATTTTTGCTTGTGTCAAATAGTGATACGAGGCCTTGTTTGCAATTGAATATCTCACACCCAATTATGTTTCATGACTCATCACCTTGGGAGTGTTTAGTTTCTATGCTAGAGAGCCCATGTTTCAAATTTTGACTTGTTTTGAGTCTGTTTGACTAGGTTTTGAATCCCTCAGTGTTGGTCATTTATCAATGTCATGCTAATGCAATTTGTTCTAAATTCTAGGAAGCCCTATTTGACTTGTTATAACTTTTGACTAGTTGAATCAAATGAGAGAATTCCTATTGTGTTACATTTTAGGGGTTAGAGACTTGTTATGTTTCAAGTTTGAGCTCATGACGAATCTGTTTGATTAGTTTTCAAATGCGATTCCAAATGCAATTTCTAAAATTTAATTAGTGTCAAAAGGAGGAGATTGATCGATACCCCTATTTGTGATGTCATATATCAAGATTAGTGATAGATGAAATCAAATTTATTTTACCACAGTGTTGTACTCTAAAAATACTTTAAGTGTGCCAATTTTCAAATCATGATGAATCCGTCTGCACACTTTTCCAGGTCCATTCCATTTGTAAAAAAATGCTTTTCTGCCATTGTTTCAATTTGTTAAATTCTAAGTAGCCTTCTTTGACCATTTTCCATTTGTGTCCTATTATTTTTCATGAGGCCAAATCATAGATTTATGTTGTCATCATGATAGTGAACCAATTCCCCAATTTTTGTTTCCCCAACTGTCAGTTTGCCTAGTTTTTGAAGCCAAATCCGAATGCAGTTTAGTGTTTTCTGACATTCTTGGTTGCAAGTATTTTTGAGAGGTGAAATTTGATGGCCAATATCTCTTGACACTGAATTTCTTATAAGATGAGATTCAATAGGGTGAAATTATGCAGGACAAAGAATCAATGTGCCCATTTTTAGAGCCCGATCAAGTGTTCTGGTCAGTTTTTAAGGCTAGTCAAAAGACCTCCTATCACAAAGATGACAGTTATGAGAAAGTGATAAATGACTTAGAGATGACAATTCAGTGATCATGTTTGATTTTAATCTATATCAGATGATTAATGGATTAGTTGGACAATTTAGTTGTTTGAAAACAATAAAAAACTTAGCCAGACCTATTTTGGGGCTCGACTATTCTCATCAGATTGTGGTCATATTTGTAGAGTAAGTGTTTTGAGGAGATAAAATGATTTCAACTTATTCAAAAGTGTTTGTTATACAGTATGCGAATAAAGTTATGTTTCAAAATGACATGATGATAAATCTTTGAAGGTTTTGATTTAAATAGAGCTAATATGCACAACTTCATGGCATGAAGCATTATGAAAGGATACAATTATCATGAAAACAAACAGGGCCCTAGCATGAAGAAAAACATCAACACATATACCCTTGACCTATGGAAATAATAGATCAGCTAGGGTACAAAACCCATGACTACACTAGCAAGGGTCCATAGGTTTATTAGTATTAAATGATCTAGCATGAATGCCATGAGCGTCAATGCGAAGAGGTTCAAACTTGTGAGCACATTGGATAAATGAGGGTATAATTAATGTAGATAAATTTTATTTGCTAATAGAATCTATATTGAAGAAAATGGGGTACATTTTTTTTGTATCAATTTACACAAACTCTAGTATAGATTTAACTATGTAAACTATTTTGAAGTGCCCCTTTTCTATAATTTTTCCATTCTTTCACCCATTGGCGAAATCGCTTCTTGAAGACTCTAAAAGGTTGATGTTTATGACAAAAATTGAAAGGGAAACATAAGAAAAAGAGGCACCAAATATCTGAGATGTTGTAGTCAAAAGAGAAGCCAATACAGTGGGGCCACTAGTATCACGATTGCTTGAAGGTGAGTATGAGTTGCAAATTCTAGTGGCTAAGACTCTTGGCCGCTTGCATATGCCTAATAGTAGTAAGGAAATTGTAGCAACTACTAAAACAATTTCCACTCTTATAGAGATAGTAGTCAGTACTAAACACAAAGGGAAAAGCCATTAAAAGATAGAGTAGAGCCAACCCATAGGTAGGGTAGCATATAAACAAAGGAAGTCATTGCATAGGAAGAAAAATAGGGAAGCTGATGAAGGAAACACTAAGTTATTTATGTATAGTCCGTACTCCATAGTAATATCTACTTAGAGTCCAAGTTTAATCTGATTATTGGTCAAATTTTTAGAGTTGGTAATAGCATTTGATTGTGCTTAAAGTCTTATGTCTGTAATCTACCATAGTATTTGAGAGTGCTTCAGTTCCTCGATTGTTGCTTAAAAATTCATTTATGGCATTTATTGTGGTTGATGTTGTTCTTGAGAAGCTTAGAAGGATGTTGCTAGATGAGATAAGCATCCAGGTTTCACTTGTTTGCAACTTTAGAAGTAACTTTGAATGGATGAGCAATGAACTTACACAAAAAAGAGGTTATCCCAGAGATGTAGATGGCCAGAGTGCATACAATTCATCAGTAAGAAGCTAGTTGTTAGGTGTTGCAAAGGACATCATGAATGAATGTGTTCTTCAATTAAAAGGTATGGATGACAATGAGAACTTTGAATCCTCATGTATACGTGCTTTTAGCTATTCTCAATTAGTGTTTCGCTATAAAATGGCATGCCTTATTAAGCATGTGAGAGATAGATTGAAGTCCATAATGAAATATGGAAAGGAGATGAAGCTTGTGGGAGATGTGAATCATTCAAGCCAACCCTCTACAAGTACAATGTAGATCATAAATCTAAGGGGTTTAAATATAACTGAGAGGGAGTCTCATCTAGTGGCTTTTGAGTCCAAGATTGAACAAGTCTTCCACCTGCTGAATGACCCTATTGTGCATGTCATTGCCATTGTTGGTATGGGTAGCATTGGGAAGACCTTTTTGATGCAAAATGTTTTTAGCAAACAAAGGAATCCCACACAAAATAGAGGAGAAAGCCGCTACAAAAAAAACTCATGTTAAGTAAAACCCATGCCAAAGGAGAATAGAGAGACTACCTGCAAAAGTTGCAGATGAGCAGAGACAAACAATTTCAAATAACTAGCCCACATTTATAATGGGTAAGATTTTTCTTTTGCTTAAATACAAAAATGCACAAATGGTCTTGTGTCTTCAGACATGGCCTTTTAAGAGGCAAGGTGTGTGTGTGGATCTAACCTAACTAGATAGATGGAGGTAATGAAGTCGTTAATTTTGAATGAATATGCATGTAGAAAATTGATGATATTAGCATTATTGGAGCACTGAAAAAGATAAAAGTCACTAGAGATGGAATGTTGGAAAAGTGGAGATTTTTTGTGGTTGCTATGTTGCCATTGAAAAATGGCAAGATTTTTTGGCATTCGACATGGTGACCTGTCAAAAAATCTCAAATCTGGCCTAGAAAGCTCAAAATTCTGGCAAAGGTAAAATGAAAATGTGGGTCCTACGTCTATCTGCAGTCAACAAACCAAAAATTGGCAAGTGGCAGTATATGCAGTAGCAACCATGATGAGGTGATGATGTGGAGTTCTAGACCAACCACAAGGTGCCACATGGCATAGACTTCAAGGTAGGTTGTGATTTGGTGATCAAACTACAATGATGAATAAGATGGTGACATGTGGTGGATCCAATATATATTGCTATGTCACTAAGGTGAAGTTACACACCAGTTAACATAGTGACATAGTGACCATGATGTGGTGCCTAGGTCATGTGATGATGTGGTGGTGAGAAGGATGAATCAAGTGATGCCAGATGTCACCCAAATGGAGGGGTTAGATGATTGTGCAATAAGGGAATGAATTAGATGTTGACACATGTCACGAGGTGGTCAAACTAGGTTTGACCTAGATTAAAAATGCAAGGAAATTTCAAAGGTTTTAAATTTAAAAAAAAATTCTTCTTCTCAGAGGTTTCACATGCAGGGGCAGATATTTTTTAAAAATAAAATTTGATTTATCATATAGTTCAAACTGTAGGAAAAGATTAAATTTGTGAAAAATGTTGTGCAAAGCCATGAGATGGAATATACAGGGGAAATTTTTATCCAAAATGGGTGCTCCAATATACCGTCAAAATTGGGATGATCTAAATTTTACATTTCTAAGGTTGATTTTTACACAGGTGCTCACCAATTTAGTCTATAAGTGAATTTGTAAATTTCAAGGCATTCTCAATAGAACGAGTGATTCTCACCATGGAGCATCAAAAGTGGTTAGAGGGCAGATGTAAAGTCTTGTTGAAGTTTGAATGTGGAGAAAGTTGACCTAAAATGGTTTTCTTGCATTCTAGAGGTCATTTTAATTGATTCTTCACTTTTACCTTGAGTTCAATTTTGACATTAGAAATCAATTATTCTTTCCAATCAAAATATATTAATCACTTATGCCTTTAAGAGCCAAAATGATGAGGATTTTATAGGTAGTTATAGAGAGAAGGTAGAGAGAGAGGCTTTCGCAGCTTCTTGGGAAAGAATTTTGAGGGGACACTTGTCATCTTTCAATCAAAACTAGGATTTCTTTCCTCCTATTTATTCATTCTTCTTTTTTTTTTGTAGGGGTTGGCAGTTTTCTTTGGGGAAACCAGGAGGGTTCTAGTGTTCTACTGTGAAACCAGGATTGTTAATGGTTTTGCTTCCTATCTATTGAGCAGAGCTCTAGCAGTGAAGGCCACACATCTACTTTAGTGCAGATTTTCAGCTCATTTCATGTATTGTTATTCTGAGATAATGGAAATTGATGCTAGATCATGTGAATTATCTAGAGATTCATTTAGTTTTACCAATTTATGTATTTATTCTTTCCAAGGATGAATATAAAAGGTGATTTACAATGAATTATCTAGGTTTTCTTATTCTATTTCTTGATTCTTCATATGTTGTTGACTTTGTAATTGAATGAATAAAGTTTATTCAATTTAAGGTAGCCTGGATGAGTTGTATGTTAGATCTATTATTTCTTTTGACTCAAGGAGTTAAGTAAATGCTTTAGTGTTCTGATAGGGTTTCTGGGTGTGTGAAGGGGATATTTCATAAGAATGATATTTGGGGATTTTAATTCACAAACTTAATTGTAAGGCAATCAAATTAGGTCATCATGCTGATAATGATTATATGTTTCAATGGATAAGGAATTGATTAATAAATTAGATGCAAGCTGATATGGAGTTCATTTGCACAAATCTTTTAATCAAAATCAATTTAATTTTTAATGTTTTGTAGTGGGCTAAAAGGAATTAACTCTCACGTAGCTTATGGATTCATAGGATATAATTTGTAGCTATCTCATTTCTGTGTCATTGCATAAGTATCAGAAGATAAAAAGGGTTGCATCTATTTTCAATAGGTTAAGATTTATGTTTTAATTGCATTGGTACCATATAGTAGAACCTCAAGGTTAACCTGCCTAGGTCTTGCAGAGCCTGAAGTGAAGAAGGAGTTATGCCTTATAGTTCGCCAAAAACTATAGTCAAGTGTATTTGTCATAAGAATTTGCTAGCCTTAGATGCATTAGTCTAGTTTCTTGGTTGTTTTCAAAACTATTAAATTAGGAGCCAATAGATTGAATTATTGTTTTAATAGGAAAAGAAAATATGTTCACTAACAAGTATGAAATCACATTGAAAGCGGGAGCATACATAAGATGGATAAGTTGTAAAAGAAGATTAATGTATTAATGCTATAATATTTTGAAAAGTTTTTGATAGTTAGCCAATTTTCCCCATGTTGTTTCCATCAATGAAAAAGGGGTCCAGATTGTTGACAATTAGCTAATGAATATATGTAATTGTTGTCATTTATAGAAATACGTGATGTACATTCTTGTAGAAAACCTCATAAATAAAGATACTTAGCTTTTGGTACTCAAAAAATTCTCAAAGTATGAAATTGGTTTACAACAGTCTATTATTTTGTATGTAAGTTGTTACTGACATCATATTATGACTAGAAAATTTAGATGGACATAGTATACATATTGATGATGATGTCTACTACTAGAAATATTCAAGACTATGCTAAGTTACTAAGAGGGGAGGGGTGAATTAGTATCTACTAAAACTTCTACCAATTTCAATTCTTAATCCAATAAACCAATTAGCATTTAATTCATCAAATCTGATATAATTGCATGCATGATAAACTAAAAATATAAAAGCATCCGCAACATTTGAACACAAAGATTTGGTGACATAAAAACCTTACAAATAGACAGTAAACATGAGGTGGGGATAACACCCACAAACTTTAGTACTATAGCATAAAGTTGGTCTATTAAGTCTTACATTGATCAGTTCTGATAATCTACCCTATTAGGAGAAAATAGGACTACTAGGTCCACCTTGTGAGAGGATTTAAAAATAAACAATGAAGTATGCATTCTAGTAAAGAGATTTAGAAAATATTGTTAGGTCTACCTTGTTAGAGGATTTTGACTAGTTCACCTATTAGGATGAAGCAGTTTATCTCTAATTTGCAACTAGGTTTGCTGATAGAGATTCCTTTGTGTACTAATCCCTTTTCTATGATAGATTTTTCACTATTTCTCCTTATCCTAATATGGCCTTCATAAATCTTTATCTACTACTTATATATATGCTCACATTCACATTCTTTCTTTTTACATTACATACAATTGAAATGATACAATACATCACACATATATACCAATCTAATTTACAAAATTACAAAGTCGGCCATGTCATAAGTTAACAAAAATATTACAAACTTAGCCCAAATGAAGACTGTGCTTTAATGGAGGCCTTTTTGAGTTTGTAATGAACTATAAATGCTAGAGCATTTTGCTAGTTAGGTTACATTTTTAGTTGCCTAAATATACTTTGATAAAGCTTGTACTATTTTAATTTGATTATATCAAAATAATTATAAATAGATAGTTCTGTGTGTTTGTGTGTGTGTCTGTGTCTGTGTGTGTGTGTGCGCGCGTGCACGTGCATGCGTGCGTGCGTGCGTGCGTGTGTGCGCGTGTGCATGCGTGCGTGCATGTGTGTGTGTTAACATAAATACATCTATCATATTTTTTTGTGCTCTAAAACATGGTGTTTGAAGAAGATTTAATCATGGTTACTTTGTGAGTTGTTATTATTAGTTTTGCATGACATAGACTACTATTTCTTTGTTGTTCATTTTTATCTCTCTCCAAGATAGGTTTGAGTTGTTGTAAAGTTTAAATTCCTAGTTAAATATGGCTTTTCTATGGAAAGATTGTGAGCTTTTCATTCATTGATTTTTTGAATATGTAAATTATTACCTTAATACCCAAGAGTACATGAGTGTTCCTTAAGCACTTTCTAGCAAACGTGTGCATGCATTTAGTTAGTTTTGATGTTTCAAATTTATTGATAAATCATTTGCAAATGGAGTTGTACTTGTAAAAATTTAGAGGGAAATGAATAATAAAATGTTTACCCAACTATTATGAACTTAATTGGATTTTCCAAATCTTGGGCATAGATTGAATTATTGCTTTATAGGAAAACAAAATATTTTCACTAACAAGTATGAAATCATATTGAAAAGGGAAGCATACGTAAGATGGATAAGTTGTAAAAGATGACTAATGTATTGATAATATAATGTTTTGACAAGTTTTTGATAGTTAGCCAATTTTCCTTGTATTGTTGCCATCAATGAAAAAGCAGGATATTATTGACAATTGGCTAATGAAGATATGTAATTGTTTTCATTTATAGAAATTCATGATTTACATGCTTGTAGAAAATCTCATAAATTATGATACTTAGCTTTTAGTACTCAAAAACTTGTAAAAGTATGAAATTAGTTTAGAATAGTGTATTGTTTTGTATGTAACTTGTTATTGACATCATATTATGACTAGCAAATTTAGATGGAGATAGTATACATACTGATGATGATGTGTATTGTTGGAAATATTCATGACTATGCTAAGTTACTAAGAGGGGAAGGGTGAATTTGTATCTTCTAAAACTTCTACCAATTTAAATTCTTAATCCAAAAAACCAATTAGCATTTAATTCATCAAATCTAATATAATCGTATGCATGACAAACTAAAAATATAAAAGCATCCACAATGTTTGAACACAAAGATTTGGTGAGCCAGAAACCTTCCAAATAGAAAGTAAAACTGGGGTGAGGATGATACCCACAATCCTACAACATAAAGTTGGCCTATTAAGTCTTATATTGATCACCTATGATGATTTCCCTGTTAGGAGCAAATAGAATTGCGAGGTTCACCTTGTGAAAGGATTTAAAAACAAACAATGAATTATGCATTTAGTAAAGAGATTTATAAAATACTATTAGGTCTACCTTGTTAGAGGATTTTGATTGGTTCACCTATTAGGATGATGTAGTTGATCTCTGATTTGCAACTAGATTTGCTGATAAAGATTCGTTGGTGTAGCGATCTCTTTTCTGTTATAGATTTGTCACTGCTGCACCTTATCCTAATATGGCCTTCATAAATCTTTATCTACTACCTATACATATGCTCACATTCACATTCTTTCTTTTCACATTGTATACAATTGAAATGATACAATACATCACATATATATACCAATCCAATTTACAAAATTACAAAGTCAACCATGTCACAAGTTAACACAAATATTACAAAGTCGACCCAAATGAAGATACTAGGGTTCTAAAGATTGGCTCAATGAGTTTTTTATACTTGACATCCATTGTTACTACTTGGCATTGTCATGCTTTTGGTAGATGTAGCAGCTTAGTCCATATAGATCACTTTCAAGTAGTCTTGAACTCATTCTACACTGGTGACTTGATAGATATTGTGAAACTCAGAAATCATTGAATCACTTGGTTATCATGGAGTCGCTTCGTTAACACTGCCTTTACATTGCATGGATTGTGAACTTGGTAGATATTACAATGCTCAGTAAACATAGGCTTTGCATCACATGAACTATGATCTTGGTAACCACTGATAAATTTGGTATATACTAAACTACTTGGTTTGCATCGTTAAACTTCACACTAACTAAATCTTCTTAGTAACCAATGGTATTAGTCAAGAGGACTTAGTAGTAATTGTTGAATCTTGGTGGCTACTGAATTACATGGAAAACACTATAAATTGTTTAAAGAGCTTGGTAACTATTCAAAATCTGAATAAGTGTGTGTCACTAATAAAAAACTTGACTAATATGTCAACAATCTCCCCCCTTTGGCATTAGTGACAAAAACACTTATTATCCCAAAATTGAATACCTTGAATTCATTACCATGTGATACTAGCTTGTTCTATTTTTTAGATTTATTAAAATTGATCTTTCTAAGGTATATAAAGAGTATAACACATTTCTCCCCAATACTATGTAATCTACTATGTACATGTAGCTTTACATTTATATACATATCACCCCCTATAACTCTTCTCTTCTCCTCTTTTAACTTTTCTCTCCCATATCCAATCTCTTCTCATATCTTAGCATTTCTTACATCTCATTTCCCCCTTTTTGATAGTAATGCCAAAGATTTATTCAACATATTTACATGGAGACACCAAAATGAGATAAGAATTTAGAGTGTACCTTGAGAGAAATCACCAAGGTATTATCCCAGCTCTCTTTTAATACCTTGCATGTGTGAATGAAAATTTGCACTTCAGCTCAAAGTTCAATCATGTGGTCAGAAATAGAGAAGTTTTTATCATGGATTAGGGTTTTTGAATATACAATGTGTTTCTACATTGAATCCATGACTGGAAGGATCAAATTTTTTTATATCAACTAATGTAGAATGGATCTTTGCTTCTTCTCTTAACAACTCTACCTGCATTTTTGACAAAAATGTGATCTTCTTAAAATGTGCAGAGCTTCAACTAGGCTCAAGTTGCAATTGTTGAGCACTTGTTTTAAGATCATTATCAATTTTGGACAATTTTTCCTTAACTTCTTTGGTATTTTTTGTGACATCAAATAAATTTTCAAAAAGTGATGACACATTTGAATAGGATGCCTCAAGATTGACCAAAATTGTTGATAACTCAACTTGATAAATAGCAATTTATGGAGCAATGTGCTCCAACACTTTATTATTGAATTTCTTTTTAGCTTTGTCAACCAACTTTTCTTGTCCTTTAGTGTCCTCATTAAACTTTTGGACTACTTCACTGAGCTGAAACAAAATAGGTTGAGAAGAATCAACCTCAATTCCAATAGGCTTTGACAAAATATTCTTGGCATCATCTAATATTTTGTACTCTCTATCTCTTTCTTCTGTCAATCTTTGTTGCCTGGCCTTTTTCTGAAGAAGTTCACCAAATATGTGAATTTGATTTGCAAAAAGACTATAGAAATCCCATTTGGAAATTTCTATTTCCTCATCCAAATCTATATCTTCTTCTATCTCTTTTCTGTTCAAAAATTTTATACATAGTTGAGCCTTAGGCTCAACTATCTTTCCACTTATTACCTTAGTACCTAGAATGGAAACAATAATGGATAGACTTGGTCTTGTAGTAAAAACTTATATGGTATTGACTAATGGAATACTGAAAAAAATTCTTGAAGAATCCAAAATTGATGAAGCCAAATTATAGAATCCAAAATAGAAGTAGACAGCACTGGAATACTTACCATGGATGAGCTCAAAACTGAAGAAGTGAAAATTGGAGAGGTGATGACTAGAAATCTTAACTCGGTAGATGAAGAGGGATTCTTGAACTTAGTTGATGAAGTGGAATTCACTTCTTTCAATCATATGCTAAGCTATGTTGGGGCAAAGAGTGATCCAATATTTTCTTCTTTTCAATTTGCTCAATTTCTTCATTCACTGCTTGATCCAATATTCATTCTCCAAAGTATCTTTTTATAGATTTAGGTTTAAATTTACTTAATAAGCATGTGTAATTCTTTAGTCTTTTTCTTGTCATGACTCTTGAATATTTATCTCTAATAATTTGATCTAGTGCATGATTTCTTCTCACATAACTTCTAATACATGTTCAAATCTTGGTTCATCTTTCTATTTCTCATTGGATTCTGCACATTCAATACATTCATTTATCTCTAGCTGCAACTCAATTTCCTTGATCTAATCATCGATAGTCATAGTGTGTGACTCAACTCCTTAGCCTAGTGCTTGATAGGCTACTAATGCTTGGCACACTACTAATGTTCAACATAGTTTTTTGACAAAACCTCAATAGTTCCTGACTCCTAATGCTCAACAACCATCTTTTCTAGTTCAAGTAAGGTTCTAGGTTCACCTTCGTAGATATATACATACTTTATATAATATTCATCTTCTTTCTTGCATTCTTCTTCATTTTTCTCTACAAATTCATCAACTCTAACATTTTCACTTTCCACAATCTTGTTAGTGTTATAATTGAAAAATTTATAATCTTCTCTCTTAGAGAAATAACCTTGGAATTTTTGGAAACTATAGTTGAAACAATTGTTATATTTTCCTTGATGTCAAACCTTATTGGTAAGACAATTTTCAATTTTATTAAAGTGTCATATCTAGATGATTAATGAAGAGGATTGTTAGAAATAATAGTCCACCAAGATAACTAAGAGGGGGGAGGGTGGGTGAATTAGTTATCCAATCAAAAAATTTATCAACCCTAATTAATCTTAACCATGTAACCAAATTAAATATAAACCATAATAAGATGCACATAAACAATTACACTAGATTTGTTAACTAGGGAAACCCTTGATCAAAGGGAAAACCCAAATGGGAATGATGCCCACAAAGATATACTGATATATATTCCTTGTTAGAGGATGAACCCTATTAGGAGTCTATAAATACATTCATTACATAAGATTCCTTATTAAGAGACTTTGAATCCCTATTAGGAGATTCCACCCCTATTAGGACTTGTGCTAACCCTATTAGGAGTTGTGGAAGGAAGAAGGACCCACTGTCCAAACAACTTCTAGGGAAAGACCACTAAACTTCACTATCCAACTAATATCTCAAATATTCCTTGTAGATTAATTGCTCATAATCTACTCTATCATCTTTGTTTTGTCCTGTCAACTAGACTAATCACTATTAGACCTTGTAGACTAGGTCACAAACCTTGGATCCAAATATCAAACCTCGAATCTCTAAATAAATCCTTAGCAATAAAGTTTTCTCCTACTTTTCTCTGCTTTTCTTACCTTCATAATTAAATTTTTTCTCTTCTATTCTACTCTTTGTGCTTGCTTCTTTCTTTCTTACATAATAAAGGAGAATTTCCTTCCTTTATACCGAATTGATAAAACAATTCTCTGAGTCAGATATTACACCTTCTTATTTAGTTATTATAAGACCTCATTAAGAATATATTATACTTAGAAATACCATCAACTAGTTACTTTGTTACTTGAATAACTTATGTACATGTAATATTATACCTAGAAATCTTAGCCATTTCATATCCAATATGTCTTCTTCATGCCTTTAACCTTGCTTCTTAGAATAAAAATTTTGCTAATAGATATAATTTTTTTAGCAAAACATGCTTCTATAAACTCTATCTCAGAATAGCCTTCACCAAAACTTGCATAGATTCTTCCAAACTTAATATCTTTTTCTCTTGAGGTTAGCTACATATGCTAGACACTTATTAATATCTCCCATTAATCTTTCTAGTGAAAATAATCAATGATTTGTCTATAAGAACTTAATCTTTATCATTATTCTTCTGTTAGATACCACAAAAGCTTCTATATTAACATCAACAAAAAACATGGTCATGAATGTAACATATCATCATGATAATGATCTAATCATGTTTCTATAATACTCCCTCATAGGAATATCATTGGAATTCATGCTTCCAATAGATGATATGAGAGAAGATATGACAGAAGAACCTAGAGAAAAGGTTCAATTATGATGAATTACAATGGGCACTTGATTAGTTAGAATTTGACAAGATAAAGTGATTGTTTAATAATTCTACAAGGATAGAAGATAGTTTGATTGAATCCTTGAATAAGTGATCAAAGAATTACTAAAATGCATAGGCTTGACCAAGAAAAAGAGTAGAAGAATAAGGAACTTGAAGTACATGTTGAGCAATGCTAGTGTTGACTAAGCATCATTATTGATTGAGCATTAGTATATGTGATAAACATAAATTTTAGCAAGGATTGAATCACCTAGTGATGACTAAGTATCACAACATAGTGTTGGTCAAGGGATATCATTTAACAATTAATGATGAAATTTTGATTTCGGACCAACACAAATGATTTCTTGGAATATCTAAACTATGTGGAAGATAAGGATTAATGAGTTGAAGCATTTTAATCAAGGGAAATATTTTTTGAGCATTTCAGACTTGTTCCTTCCACTATCAAATCTAGCATAAACACGAACTAAATACTTCCTATAGCAACAATTCATTTATGTGAGGAATCGATAAACCTTGAAGAAATATTGGTATTATTTAAACACCTCATAGCTTCAATGTAGGTAGTAAGCTCCAAATTTTGTATGTATTTCCTAATTTCTTGGTTCTACTTCAACTCCATGTCATCTTTAGGCACCACTTTCTTCAAAGGTCCTCCCATTATTCTATATTTTCTTAACTCCTACAACACTTCCTAAATAGATTTATTTACTTCTCTAGGGTCCACTCTTTGATATTCCTCACACTTCTCCAAATTTTCCATCACCAAATTTTCATTTGTCATGACAAAAGCCTAGGAAGCTTCAAGAAAGGTGAAGACTTTAGAGTAAATTTTCCTTAATAAATCAAAGTTGTAATTATATTTTGGTAAGTCCTTTCTTGAGAATGCAACCACCTTCTTTTCATTAATTTTTTTTTGGTCTTCACTAACAACCTTGGCACATTGTGCAATAAATGAAAATTTAACCAAGTTTATTAATATTTTGTACTTTCTCTTTTATTCACCTTTATGTGATATTTTCCATATATTTTCATTAATCATCTTGATGGACCACTCTTTGATGATGACCTTATCACTTTTATTCTACATGTTTTACTTTTTGATCAAATCATTTCTACTTGTTCTTCTAAATTAGGCAATCCATATTTTTTTCATGATTGTTTTGCCTAATTTATACCTAGCTTTGTTATGATGAACTTGGGACTATTTTTTAGTGTTTTCTATCTTGTGGACATCTTTTCCATGGTTCAAAAAATTCATATTATCAATTTTACTCGATACCCCATCAGAAAAAATCTTCTTAAATCTCCTTATCTTAGTCTTTTCTAACTTTATCATTTAATAATATATCCTTAAGTTGATCTAGGTAGTTAAGTTCTGTAATCACCTTTCCATCTTGGAAACCCAAGCCCCAAATAGCTAGGAAATGTGTCACACCATTCCCTTCATGTAAGGTATGTATGATCCTTACTTCCCTGAGGCAATCAATTTTTTATTTATAGTCTTCCATGAGGCTAAGAATCCTCCAAGGACTCTGCACAATTCCCTTAAGAATATCCATAATTAGATTAAAATCACTTTTTGGAATAACTTTGTGTATTCCCATTTCTTGGAGAGCCTTAATTCCCTACCACATATCTTAAGCTTCAACATTCTTGATAGTATTTATTCTTATATCCTTAGAAAAACCATGGGTTAGTTCTCCTCTATCATTTATGATCAAACCTCCTATTCCTAAAATTTATGAATTACCTTTAGAGCATCCATCCACATTGTATTTCAACTATTTATTATCTATATGGATTCATTTAGTCTTCTTCATGCAGCTTATATTCAACCAATTCAAGTTGGTGAGGTTTTGGTTAATTAGCCAAGATTTTTTTATTGTAGTAGAAGCATTGACATTCTCCCTAAAGGTTCTATTATTCCTTTCTTTCCACAAGTTCCATTCCACATTTGTGAGTAGTTGTTTCCATAGGTTATACAACACAAGATGAGAAAGGGGAGAGTAGTTTCAAGTAGTTACCAAATCTATTATCTTTTGAGACATAACCCAAAAGGTTTAGAGGGAGAGGAATAGAAGAATCCACATCTCATGAGAGAAGGAGAATGACAAGAAAAAATGGTTTATTAATGCCTCTTCATTTTCACTGTTGCTTAGATAGAATTCTCTTTTAGAGAGGTGGTCTAAATTTAAAACTTTAATATGAATCACTACCTAGCAAAAATTGTTCATTTTAGAGGGAGGGGAGGGGGGCATGGGGGGATGAGTTTCCACTTTGTGTCCTTGTCTTCAAGCTAAGTTTGTGTAAGATAGGGCATTTAAAAAAAGAAGGAACCATTGTGGGCAGAATGCCAAATCCATTTATCCTTAGTCTTGGCATTGAAAACTTCAAATTGGTAAATTCCTCCACATCCCTTTTAGTCACATTAGATATTCTCCTTATTTCCCTATGTCTTTTTCACAAATTGGTTAGATCCACCCATATTTCTCTTCCTCCTTTCCAACACAGCTAGTCTTCTATTGTCTCTCCTAAGGCTCTCTTTAACTAGTTTTGTATTAGATTGTTTAAGAAGAACACCTTTACTTTTCCTTTATCCTTTTATAGTTTATCCCAAAAACAGGTTCCAACCCTATTACCTATTATTTTCCTACTTCCTTTTCTAAGAATTTTTTTTTTTTCATAATCTCTTTTTGAAGGAAGTAGTAGTAGATAATATTACTTTTTTCCAACATAATTCCACTAGAGGAATGGGGTAAGTACTTAGCCTAAAGGATGTTGGTCCATTCACTTTTACCTTCCATCAATTGCTAGCTTATCTAAGAGATAAGGGCTTTGTTAATCTCTTTGAATATCCTTATCCCTAGGATTCCATTATCAAGGGGTTTAAAAACCTTATCCCATTTCACCAATGATACTTTCCTTTTTATCTTCATTACTTGTCCACAATAAATGCTTATTTATTTTCTCTAAAGTTTTGACAATTTTATTAGGCATGACTGGCATGAACATAAAATAAGAAAGGGTTCTCTAAAGCCAAACCTTTATAAGTTGAAGGTTTCCTCCTTGACTTAAGCATTTTTCTTTCCATATTCTAGCAAGTTGTTTATGGAATCTATCCACTATTTTGTTCCAAAAGGACAAAAGGAGATTTTTAGAGATAAAGGGGAGGCCAAGGTAGATATCTGGGATGGAAGAAATTTCATAGTTTGGGATTTTTGAGATTTCATCTTGGATAACATAGATAGTTTAAAAAAAGAGCAACTTAATTTTACAAACATTAATAAATTGTCTTGAAACAATAGCGTAATCATTAGGCAATGTTATTCACCTTTTTGCCTCCCTCTTTTGAGCTACCCCAAATAGGACTGTATCATCCAAAAATTATTGATGTGTCAAGAAGATTAAGGAAGGAGAGTCCTTTTCCTTCTAGGGTATTGTTGTTATTATGATTAGAGAAATTTCTCCCAAGGACCTTTGCCACCAAACTAGGTAAGGGGATAAAATGTATCCTTTTCTTAGACCTTTTTGTAAGAATCTACGTTAGGGAAGAATTTCCCCAAGACCATGGAACTCAAAACACAAGCACAAATTAGACCAGAGTATGATTAGAATAAGTATAAAGTATTCAATTCTATTGTGCAAGTACACTAGGAGTGCCTCAATATAAAGGCCTCTGAGATGCATCTAGAATGCCTCAGAATTAGCACCATGATAAGTCCAACAACCAGGCACATGTCCACCAGATATTGGTTATCCTCCATTATGCACAGAAGTAAGTGTGATGATGAGAGGATAGGCCTAAAAAGGGGAGACAAACACATTAGTGTTGTAGACAACATGTGCTAAATTAGGAGTGCAAAAAAACTATGTTGTCTACCTGACAACTCAGTCAATGATGCAAACTCTTGTGGTGTAGACACCATGTGCATAATTTGAGTTACGTACTTCTATGTTGTCTACATGACAACTGTAGAAGATGCACAAACTCCTAAGTGTCTCATAAAGAGAAATAATAAAATAATGCACTAACCTAAGTTAACTTAAGTAAAGTGTAAATAGTAAATACCTATTTACACCAACACCCCCCCTTAAGTGCAACTTAGGGGAATGCAGTTAAGCTCACTAATGCATAATGGGTCCCGGCTACTAGGCCATGTTAGGTACCCATGTACAAAATAAATGCTAAAATGATGCAATGCAATCTCTCATAAAGTGGAGAAAGAGGGAAAACCTCATGGGTAAAACCCTCCTCCAAAAAGAGAGATAAGTACAAGAGAGAAAGATAGAGAAGAAGACCTCATAACAAGAAAAAATCCTTCCTAGAAGAAGAAGAAGAGAGAAGTCAAGGGACTCCCCTATCTACAACATCTCGCACCCCCAAGAGATCTTGTAAATGAGAATACTTGACCTTGGTAAAGGGTTTGGTGAAAATATCAGCAACCTGCTTCGCTGTAGGACAGTACTGAAGTGTAATGATTTGCTCATGTATAAGCTCTCTAATATAGTGCATGTGAACCTCAATGTGCTTTGTTCGCTGATGTTGAACTGGATGCTTAGAGATTTCAATGGCACTTTGATTGTCACAATGAAGAACTATTGGCTTAGGTAGATTGAATCCAAACTCCTCCAGTATGTGCTATAACCAAAGAGCCTCTATAGCTTCATTGATAGCCCCTTGATACTCAGCCTCTATGGAAGAAAGAGCAACATTGTTCTGCTTCTTACTTTGCCAACAAATATGGCCAGAACTAAGGTGAAATGTGTACCCTGAAGTAGACTTCCATGAATCTAAGTCTCCACAAGTCAATCTTCTTCTACTCAAAATTCTTCTTCACAACAAGGAAAATCTTCTTCAAAGAACAATAAAAAGGGAACAATTCCAACAAGAAGGAGAAGAAATCATGTTCCTATTGTAAGAAGAATGGACATGAAGAACATGAGTGCAAAGATAAGCAGGTTGATGAATTGGTAAACATTATGAGGAAACACAAAATTGATGTTCCTAATACATACAAAGAAAAAGGTTCTTCATCCACTTCAAAGGGAAAGGGCCAAGCTTTAGTTGCAAGTACAAATAATTTGGAGGAATGGATTCTAGATTCTGGAGCATCTCATCACATTGGGGCTTCAAGGAAGCACTTTTCCTCTTTAAAAACTTCAAATTTACCTTACATCTATGTGGGCAATGATACTCAAATTAAAGTAGAAGGTAAAGGGAATGTTGAGTTAGATAATGGAGTCTTCAAGGATGTACTTCATGTTCCTAGCCTTAGCACCAACCTTCTCTCCATCTATCAAATCACTCACTATGGATGTGGCAACAAAGTAGAGTTCCTCCCCAATGCAGTAGTGGTAAAGAATCTTAAAGGTGATTCAATCGTGGCAATTGGAAAGGCAAACCATGAGACAAGACTTTATTCTTTCTCACATTTTGTGCCTAAGTCCATGTCTCTTGCCTTGTTGACTCATTCAAACACTCAAAGTAAACTATGGCATTATAGATTTGGACACCTTAATTATCGCTAGCTTCAACAATTAAGCAGGAAGGAAATGGTCATTGGTCTACCTCAAGTCCAATTTTTAGAGGGAGTATGTCTTGGTTGTGAAGCAGGTAAACATCCCGAAGAGAAATATGACAAGGGGAAGTCTTGGAAAGTAACTACTATTCTAGAATTGGTACATAGTGATGTAGTTGGCCCCTTACCAGTACCTTCTTTTGGTCAGGCCCACTATGTTTTCACATTTATTGATGATTTTTCAAGATACACTTGGGTCTTTTTCCTTGGTCATAAGAGTGAAGTCTTTGACAACTTTATCACATTCAAAGCTCAAGTTGAGAAGAAATCTGGGAAAGCCATCAAGATACTAAGGACAGATAATGGCAGAGAATATGTCAATTCTAGACTTATAGACTATTGCACACATGAGGGGATAGATCTTCAACATTTAGTTGCGTACACAGCACAAAAGAATGGTGTAGCTGAAAGAAAGAATATAACCCTTAAGGAAATGGCTACTTGCATGCTTCAACACAAGTCTCTTGATCAAGTGTTTTGGGTTGAAGCCATGTGTTGTGCCAATTACATTCAAAACCGAAGTCTACATAAGGCCTTAGCTGGTATAACACCTTTTGAGGCATGGTGTGGAAGGAAACCAAGTGTTAAGCACTTTAAAGTTTTTGGTTCTCCAGCATAGGCAAGGATACCTCCAAAGAAGTGAAAGGCATTAGAACCTCAAAGAAAACCATGCATATTTGTTGGATATCCTAATCATCTCAAAGCATATAAATTAATGGATCCAAAGACTCACAAAATCTTCTATGAGAGGAGTGTTCATTTTCAAGAGACATGTCCAAGTTTGGCCTCTTCAACTCCTCCTCCTTCTTCCTCCTATGTGGATAGTGAACACAGTGATAAAAGTGACTCAGAAGATGAAATTCCTCCAACCTTGACTCGTAGGACACCACCTTCATAGGGTCAACAAAAAGTTGAGGAAATTCCTTCATCTTCTTCCACCAAACCTTGTTGGGCACAACAGACCCTTGATGCAATAGGTTCAGTGGTGGGAAAGCCTTCAGATACTCAGAGCACTAGGTCATAACACAATTCATTTCCACATGCATACATAGCCATTTCTTTAGATCCACAGTCTTTTAAGGAAGCATCAGGGATTCCAGAATGGGATACAGCTATGGAGGAAGAATACAATGCTCTGATACCAGGTAAGAATTTGTGTTAGGGTAGAATTTCCCCAAGACCAAGGAACTCAAGAAACAAGCACAAATTAGACCAGAGTATGATCACAATAACTGTAAAGTATTCAATTCTATTGTACAAGTACACTAGGAGTTCCTCAATATAAAGGCCTCTAAGATGCATCTAGAATGCCTTGAAATCAGCACCATGATAAGTCCAACAACTAGGCACATGTCCACCACATAAGGGTTATCCTCCATTATGCACAAAAGTAAGTGTGATGATGAGAGGATAGGCCTACAAAGGTGAGACATGCACATCAATGTTATAGATAGCATGTGCTAAATTAGGAGTGTGAAAAAACTATGTTGTCTAAATGAAAACTTAGTGAATGATGCAAAATCATGTGGTGTAGACACCATGTGCATAATTAGAGTTGCATACTTCTATGTTGTCTACATGACAACTGTAGAAGATTCACAAAATCCTAAGTGTCTCATAAAGAGAAATAATAAAATAATGGAAAATCATAAAATAATGCACTAACCTAAGTTAACTTAAGTGTAAATAGTAAATACCTATTTACACCAACACTTTTCATGCTAAGAAGAAGCCTATAGGGACACCATTAATGAGAATAACATATTTCATAGTCTTAACACAATTCATTATCATGTTTAGGAACTTCCCTTTGAACCTAGATCTCTTAAGAACCTCTTTAAGACAGGTCCAACTAAATCTGTCATAGGCTTTTGAAATATCTAGCTTGAGAGCCATTGAATGGACTCCTTTATATTCCATGGTATCAATCAGTTCATGAGTAGTGATCAATACATCCATAATGTTTCTTCCTACCACAAATCCTTTCTATTCTTTAGAGATCACTTTATGAAGAATAGGTTTTAAAGTCTTCTCACCACTACTTTAGAAAAAATCTTGTGTGTAGTATTACAAAGACCAATAGGCCAAAATAAGAGATAGAAGAGGGGATATGTCTTGGGATAAGGGAAATATAGGTTTTATTAATGTCATTATCTAGTTGACAATATCTAAAGATGTGGCAAAGAACCTTGAAGACATCATTTTCCAAAATGTCCGAATATTCTTGGAAGAAGGCATGAGGGAACCCATTCAAACCATGGGATTTAAAGGCATAAAAGTAGTAATCAACCTATTTAACTTCCTCTCTTGTAACTCTTTTCATAAGTTTCTTTTTATCCTCTTCCGAGACTGGTTCCATGATGCATCTCAATAGGTTACTAGGATCAATACGAGCATTATCCAATCGCTTGTTCATAAAGAAGTTTATTGCCTCCATATTTAAGTCATCTTCTTCACTAACCATTTTTGGAATTAAGTTAGTATTTCCATTAGTGACAACACCTATCCATATCAGTATAGCTACTAAGCTCAGCATTTAATTTTCTACACTCACCAAGCATTCCAGTGTTAACCAAGCTTTGAAGAGTTCAACAGTTTGCATCAAGTAGATAGTGGCTATCGAGCGAATATAGACACTGTGAAGATCAACAGTGTCTACTAAGCTTCACAATGTCTACTGAGTAGTAAGTTTGTGTCATGAAGATTCAGTATAAACTGAGCATTGAAAGAAGTGTTTACTGAGTAAAGCAAGGTAAACTCAGTGTGCAGTATCTATTGACTGACACTACATCTACCAAGTCACCAGTGGTCACCGAGTTCAAAACTACATCGACTGATTAGTATGGACTGAGCCTTCACTTCTACTAATTGCATGATGATGTCGAGTAATGTAGTGGATGTCATGTATCAAAAGGTCATCGAGTCAGTTCATTGAACCTGAGTTATTTACTATTGGGTCAACTTTGTAATGTGTTGTTCACTTGTATTTTGGTCAACCTTGTATATTCTATAAATTTAAAAGGTATATACGCAAGATGTATTATAAGATATCATATATGAATGAATAGTGAAGTAAAGTGAAATACTTTGAGAAGTACATGCAAAGAATTATCAACAGTGGTTCAAGGAATACAACAAGGTCAATACAAAGGTAGAAAAGTTATATCCATCACATAAGGTGATCAGTGCATAAAGGATCTTATCAGCAATCAGTTGTAACTAGATCCATTGCTTCATCTTAACAAGTGAATTAGTTTCTAAATCCTTTAACAAGTTAGACTTAATATTCTTTGTACAAATCTCTTAACCAAGTGCATACTTTATTGTATGTTTTAAAATCCTCTAACAAGGTGGACCTAGCAGTCCTTTGCACGCTCCTAACAGGGTAGATCACTAGAAGTGATCAATGTAAACCTTAACAGGCAAACTTTATGCTGTAGTATTAAAGTTTTGTGGGTATCATCCCCACCTATGTTTTACTTTATATTTGGAAGGTTTTTGGATCACCAAAATATTGTGTTCTTTTGTGTGATGAATGTTTTATCTTTTAGTATTAATGCATGTAGTAGCATAGATTGATTTGTGGTAAATGGAAGAATTTTAAAGTTATTGATTCACCCCTCCCCTCTTGGTAACTTGTCATATATTAAATATTTCCAAAAATTAGTATCAAAGCTTTGTGGTTCTTAGGATAAAAGTTTGACAACTTGAGCAAAGATCTAAGGAAAAATGGAGATATTTAGACTTGACAAGGCAGTTGAAAATGAAAAGCTAGATTTGGAGATGGCCATAACTCAAGTCAAAGAAGCAAAGGAGCATCTTTCCCAATCCCTAAAAAGAAGGAAGGAACTTTCAAAACAAATGGATGACCATCAGTATGTTGATTCCATTCAAGCAGCTCAAATGAAGCTAATAAGGAAATCAAGGAACTCCTAGCAAAGAATGGCTCTCTATAAGAAGAAGTAAGGAAACTCAAAAAAGAACAAGAAACTCAATCAATCGAGCCATGTGAAATTTTTGAACGAAGCAATAAGGAAAATGAAGACTTGGAGGCAAGAAATAATGAAGAACAAAATCAATCCAATTAGCATGAAGACCTCATTGATCAAATCACTGGAGCAAATGAAGAAATTAGAATTCTCAAAGCATAGAATGAAAGAATAAGAAGTGATCTAAATTATGAAAGGGAAATAAATGAAAGGATAATCAAAGAACTAAGATGTGAAAATAAAATCATTGAAAATTTTAAGAATGACCTAAATACTGAAAAAAAATCAATGAGAGAAAGTTGAAATCACAAGAAGACAAGAATCAATTAAATCAACAAAATGAGCAAAATCTTCATAGGCAAAAAGGTAAAGAAAGACTTGGATACAATGAAGAACAAGGTGAATCTTCCAAGCAAGGTGCAAAAATTAATAAAAAACCCTCATCCAATCATTTTGGGAAAACTGGTCATACATCAAACAAATGTTGGAGCAATGGAAAGGCAAAATTCAATGGAAAGTGCTACAACTACAATTAGCATTGTCACAAAGACAATGAATGCAAGGAGAAATCAAAATTTGAAGGTAAATGTCAAAATTGCAAAAGGCATGGTCACAAGCCATCTCAATGTAGTTCCAAATCATTCAATCTAGCTAATCAATTTGTAAAGGCAATATTTGGATGGACTACAATACCTGGTGTGGATGTCATTATTGTGGAGAATATGGACACATTGGCATAAATTGTGCAAGGAATCACCTAAGAAAGAAAGATACTACTATAAAAGTGTTTCACATGCACTGAACTTGGTCATATAACTAAAAACTCCATGAATATAGGCAAAGTTGAAGATGAAAAGAACACAAGGGCTAACAACATAAGGAAACAAATGAGGCAGCAATGGATTCCTAAATCTACTGAGGATACAAGCTCAAATCATGGAAGTGAATTCATTCAAGAAGTGGGTGATTCCATCCCCTCAAACTAAATTCTTAAGAATGTATTGGAGCTATACTTAGCAAGAAGATCATAAGCAGTTCCAAGAAATATGAGATTTGCAAATGATCCAATTAGTATTTCAGATACACTAGGATCACAAAAAGGTTATCTTTCACTGAGTTGCATCAAAATCCATTGCTGAAAGTTGGTTGAAGACCTTACCAAGAAAGATTGGGAGTAAAGGAAACTTGGTTTATTCATTAAGTTGATACTCTTGCTGAGTTAGGTCAGTGGATGACAATCTGTCATGCACTATGTCATAATGGTGTCGAGCATTTATGAAATTTTCTCAATAATAAGGGGTAATTTCAATTTTATTTTTCACCGCATTATTAGCATTCGAAGAGGAGAGTGATTTGAAAGAGCATTGTAGTGTTTTTGAGTGATTTAGCTGTAAGATCTTCACAAATTTTATCATCTATTGAGCAACGATGGTGTCTACCAATGGAAGTAGCACTAAACCAAATAAAGGTTCCAAAATGATTTTTAAGGGTGTTGAATGGAAAGTACCAAACTTCAAAATCATTTTAATCATTTCTGAATCTCTTGATCCTTATGGAGCTCAATCATAAATCTCACCAAAGGTACTCCTAATTAAGGACATATGAACCCACTTTAAAATTTATGTTCAAGAATTAGGGACATTAGAAATGGATAATGCCCTAGCTAAAATGTGTGTTGACAAGGTTTTGAAACCCGAGCATAAATATTTGGAAGCTAAAGGATTAACTCATATCCCTCACATGCCTCAAAATTTCCAAGTAAAATGGATAAGATATATATTGAGCCAATTCCACAATGGTCAATTATGGTTGGAGCAATCCATTCTAATTACAAAGTAGATGATACACAAGGTTACAAATCTACCGTCACTAAGCAAAGCTAAATCAACCAAAACCCTAGGTTAGGAGGAACTACAGAAGAAAACCCTAACCAAGGGGGATGGTAGAGGTTTGAAATTAAACAATGTCACTGATATAGAGCTTAGTTTTGGCATCCATATCATTGCACATAAGATCTACAACTCGATTTGGTTGAATAGCATTCCTTATGAGGCACTTGACCTAGCATACAAGGTTATAAAGAAGAACCTTGAATTTGATTTGTCAGATGTATTACTAAAGCAATTAAACAAAAATATTGAAAGTGTGAAGAATTCTGAGAACAATTCCTTCAAGTTTAGTTCATTTCTTACCAATTTTTTCTTTTATGCTCAAAAATTCTTTCCATCTAAGGGCACGGTCATATGGAGGAAAGATGCCCTTGTCCTTTATCAGGTAAATGAATTTATTGAAGAAATGGGTGAAAATTTTGAAAGGGTGTTGGATAATTATTTTGAGGCATTCAAGGAGAAAATAAAAAACTGATTCTAAATCCCACCTAAGCTTGTAGAGGACTACAAGGATGATATATGTTTCATGGTGGAGTATGATAGAGTGTACATTCAAGTAGTCATACCAAGAGTGGCATGGGTAAAACCATTGGCTTATGAAATTAAAATTGATGAAGCTAGAGACATCATTGAGGCTTTAGTAAATGAGCCAACCAATCCAAATCTTCTTGAATTTGGCACATATGAGGAAGCCAAGAAGAGGATAGAGCTCAGTATCAAGACTCTTGAAGCTCTCAACAAAGGCAAGAAGAGAATTGCCACATTGAAGACAGTTGAAGGTCCTCTAATGCTTACCAAGAGCAAGGGTGAAGATGAAGAAGAGGACTATGAAGAAGAATACAAAGAAGAATCAGAGAAAGAGGAACCAACAAGGAAGAAAGGTAGAGTAATTACCACTAAACCTCAAAAGAAACCAACTGGAGTGTTCTCCAGGAGAGGTAGGAAAGGTAAAACTGAACCCGTATTCATTCACTCTCCCCCTACATTTGAGGAAAGAATGAAACAACTAAGAGTTGGAGTAGGAATATGTAACTTAAAAGTTCTCAAATATGAGATTAGGACTCCAACTAAGCTAAAAGAGATTGAGGACTTAGTCATGGAGAAGATGGGTATTTGGAAGTACTCCCCTGCACAAATTCAACGTCAAATATATGCATATCTATTTGCCAAAATTAAAGTTAGATGGGAGAACATGGTGTAAACTATAAAAGATATCTTTGAACAATAGTTGAGACAATTAGTGCCGAATTTGACTAATGTAGAAGTAAAGAAGGAAATAAAAGAGCATGAAGACAGAATGATTCTAAAGCTTAATTATGTTTTATATTAATGAATAACATAGAATCAGTGGTTAAACATGCCTTAGACATCTGGAGAGATGTATATCATCTCAAAAAGCCATCAAATGAAACTGTTATAATTAAAGATGATGATAGTGATGATGATGATGATGACAACACTCCTTCCATCTCAGTTACTATAGGAGAGTTGCATGCTCTAATGGATGAAAATTAAGAAGAGGAGGAGGAAGTAGAAGAAATGGATAAAGAAAGAAAGGAGGAAGAAGCAAAAGAGGAAGAAAAGGATGAAGATCATCCAATCAAAATTGTATTAGAAGCAATTGCATCTCTTCCTCACACTCCACCACATACTATCACATCTATGGAGATAGCTTCTACTAGTGAGATTGTGAGCACAACAACAACATCAATTTCTCAATCTTCTCTAGCCACCTCCTAGCTCCAAGTGTTTGCAATGGAAGTGTCAAGAACTTCATCTAATGAGCTAACTAGTACTTCTTCAGCTATCGAGTTAGCTCCCTCTGCTTCTACATCTTCAATTAGTGCATCATTAAGTTCTACAATTTTTTCTTCATCAATTCTAGTAAGCTCTACAGTTTTGTTTTCATCAGCATTATCTGCATCTACTTTGATTCTAGTTAGTTTAGACACTTCTATGGGTAGTCTACCAAGTGTGGCACCATTTTTGGGAATTGTTTTAGTTTTTGATTTGGTTAGTAGTCCTATTGGCATTTAATCCTTAAGCCCTATTCCATTTTTCACTATTTTCCCTTCTATCTCTACTATTATGTTTGTTCCAAAGGTCAAACTAGTAATTACTGAAGTAAAACAAAGGCAACCATTAAAACTTATGATCATTGGAAAATAAATTGAAGAAGACATTGACTTGACTTAGACACAAAGATAATAATACCTATGATTGACTATGAGATTGCCATTATTGAAGAAATGAGGTTAGCCAGTCAACTCATAGAGAAGAAAGCTACACAAAAGTAGTTAATGTTTGAAAGGGATAAGGTGTTCAGAATAATTGAAAATGCCAAGAATATAATTACAGAAGCTTTAGGTGTTGAAGTGGATTCCACTCAACATATTTTGATTCACTTAGAAGAAGCTATAAATAAATATAATGAGGATTCCTCTTGACAAGAGAAACTAATTGATAAGGTTCAAAGGAAGTTTGATAACAAGGTGCTAGAGCATATTGCTCAGTAGATTGCAATCAAAAAAGTGGAGTTGTCCATATTTTTGGATAATTTTGAAAATTCTTTTAATAATGCAGCATCACTTTTTGCCAAACTTTGTGATATGTACAGTTTTATCAATGAAATAAAGGAGAAGCTAAATAAGATTGATGTTGACATGAAATCTAGTGCATCAAAGTTGCAGGTTGACCCCTCTTCCAGCTCCTCTCATCACACCAAGGTGAAATATCTGGCAGAAGTGCAGGTAGAACTTCTAAGGGAAGAAGCAAGAATAAGAGCAACCTTGATTGATATTCAGAACATGATCTTACCAATAATGGATACAATGGAAAAACATATTGCTCATTGTAAAACATTGGTCCAGTATTAGAACTTCTCAGTGGCTAATCACATGATCAAATTATTACTAGAAGTTCAGATTTCTCTCTCCACCTACCAAATTTTGCAAGAGAACTGGGATAACTCATTTTCCCTCATTCTCATGGTACATCAAGATTTTCTCTCTCATTTTTGTGTAACTATATAGATAGTATATGTAGCCCTTTGGTATTACTATTGAAAAGGGGGAGTGATATGTAATATCAATATAAGAAAAAGGGGAAATTCTATATATAAAGAGAGATATTAGTATAAGTGAAAGGGTGAGATAGCACTCAATAGAGTTAGCATGTATATGTGTATAGCTATGTACATAAGTATCTTTGTATATATATTATGTGTCATCAATGAGATATATGTAGAAATGTATATGAAGCAGCTTTACAAAGATCAATTTTGAAAAACCAAAATTCAGTGAGTCAAATTGTGTACATATGTTTTGGCTTTTAAGTGTTTTATCACTAATGCCAAAGGGGGAGATTATTGGCATTAAGTTAGTATTTCCATTAATGACAACACTTATCCATATTAGTATAGCTACCAAGCTCAACACTTAATTTTCTACACTCACCAAGCATTCCAGTGTTAACCAAGCTTTGAAGAGTTCAATAGTTTACATCGAGCAAAAAGTGGCTACTGAGAAAATACAGGCAATGTGAAGATCAAGAGTGTCTACCGAGCTTCATAGTGTCTACCAAGTAGTAAGTTTGTGTCATGAAGATTTAGTGTAAACCAAGCATGGGAATAAGTAGTGTTTATCGAGTCAGGAAAGGTAAACTCATTGTGCATTATCTACCAAGTGACACTACATCTACCGAGTCACCAATGGTCACTGAGTTCAAAACTACATCGGGTGATTAGTATGGACTGAGCCTTCACTTTTACCAAGTGCATGATGATGTTGAGTAATGCAGTGAACACTTCTTATTAGAAGGTAACCGAGTCAGTTCAATAAACTTGATTTATTTACTATTGGGCCAACTTTGTAATGTCTTATTCACTTGTATTTTGGTTGACCTTGTATATTTTGTAAATTTGAAAGGTATATATGTAAGGTGTATTGTAAGATATCATATGTATGAAGGAATATCTAAGTAATGTAAAATATTTTGAGAAGTACATGGGAATAATTATCAACAATAGTTCAAGAAATACAACAAGGTCAATACAGAGGCAGAAAATTTATATCCATCACATAAGGTGATCAGTGCATAAAGGATCTTATCAGCAATCAGTTGTAACTAGATCCACTACTTCATCTTAACAGGTGAATCAATTTCTAAATCCTTTAACAAGGTAGACTTAACAGTCTTTGTACAAATCTCTTAGCCAAGTGTATACTTCATTGTATGTTTGTAAATCCTCTAACAAGGTGGACCTAGTAGTCCTTTGTGCTCCTAATAGGGTGGATCACTAGAAGTGATCAATATAAGCCTTAATAGGCCAACTTTATGTTGCAGTATTGAAGTTTTGTGGGTATCATCCCCACCCCAATTTTACTTTCTATTTGGAACGTTTTGGGGTCACCAAAATATTGTGTTCTTTTGTGTGATGAATGTTTTATCTTTTAGTATTAATGCATGCAATAGCATGGATTGATGTGTGGTAAGAGGAAAAAATTTAAAGTTACTGTTTCATCCCTCCCCTCTCAGTAACTTGTCATATCTTAAATATTTCCAACACTATAGTACCATCTAAATTTTTCAAATATGGTATTCTATTTCTGCATATATGTTTGAGAGTGGATTAATGAAAAAATCTAGTTTTCTTGTCTCCTTCTGTTAGCCATTTAATCCTTTAATTTTGCTTCTAGAACACATTTTCTTCTCTGGATAATCTTAACCATTGTTCTCATAGATTTCTTTCTATTCGAGCCTTTTCTTCATCTTTATGGTCATTTTTCATTTGATTTTGAACTTGTTACATTAACCCTATCATTTCTTTTTTTCCTTTCAAGTAAGTTTCCAAAAGAGTTCTCAATCCATCTTTTTACTTGAACTTTTATCTCATCAAGTTTTGAACATAGGTTGATCATTGGGGAGGTAGTCTCTTTTGAGTTCTAGCCTTCTTGGGTAACTTTCTTAAGATTAGGGTGGGAGATCTATGTATTTTCAAATTTGAAGGTAGTCACAGCTCTTTTTCTCATTTTCTATTCAAGCACTAGAGCATTTGTTGGAAGTACAACTAGGGAGAGAGTAAAATTTGAAGGGGGGGGGGGGGGGTGAATCAGGAATTTAAACTTGGACCCATAAAACTTTCATCATTCATACATCACATGCATTAACATATTGAAATAACATATAAAGCATATGCATCAATAATGTAACATGTAATCAAACACACACATAACACTAGATATGATTACCTGAAAAATATCCAACTGAGAAGGTAAAATTGGGGTGGGGATGACACCCACAAATATTCACTATTGTAGAAATAAAGTTTATCCAATTAAGGTTACAATGGTTTGACCATAAATCATGGTCTACCCTATGAAAGGCCTAACCTATTAAAGGCTTACAAAGACTATTAATCCTCTAACAAGGTGGGACTTATAGATCCTACGATTGACACTTTCTTGCCTAATAAAATATCACCTCTACATAATGTCTAATAGATCCTTCATGATCAAATGTGTCAATGTTGTATCCTTCTCTCTATCCTCTATTCTTCACTAACCGATTATGCAATTCATTCTTACTTCAAACTAATCTAGAATGCTCTGCAAACTATCTTGTTTCCTCTGTAGTTTTATCAATCACCCATCCACACTGTAAAGATTTGAGGGCTTCATTCTCCTCAAGAAAAATTAGGTGGCTTAGGGTTAGGTATGAATCTATGAATAAGATTCATCCATTTTTCTACTCAATCCTTCCCATTTTCTAATTGGCTATATATAATTAGATAGGGAATTCACATATATATTCATCCTTATCTCCAAAATATCATAATCTATCCTCAAGTTGACTTAAAAATGGTTTACATAGTTGTTTGTGCCATTACAAACAAGTGTGTCAAAAATATGTCACTCAGCATATGAAGTCACTGTTGCTCAGCATGCACTATATTTTTGTTCTAACTTGGCACCTGCATTGCTCGACATGGTCTATTTGCTCAAAACTTGAGTGACTCAACACTCATTGCAACTCAACATGACCTAATATTTACATGTTGTCCTCAACATGTATTACTAATTTGGAATGAACTAAGTAATTGAATTAAGTGTGTTGACACTCACTATCAAAAGCAATCTGAGATCAACAATCATTCCCTTTGACATGAGTTTCAAAAACACTTAAATCTGAAATAAGCAATCTTATCTTTACGAGCATAACATATCCATGACTCGGCTTATATACAAAACTGAAAATTTTCAAAATTTTTGCAATAACCTAAATAACTCAAAATTGATAACTTCCCCAAAGTTAATGTGTCTATTTTGTATCAAAAAATATGTGCTCTTCTCTGATTTCAATGCACTATAACTGATACTCTTTCATCTAATATGCTTTGTCATAGCTGATATTTTTATCTAGTTACTACTTTCCTCAAAAATGTATCTCCAAAACTATACATCACCCTAATGATAGAACTTTACTATTAGGCTACCCCCCCTTTGTTCATACTCCCCCATGGTATAGTTCTTCCTTTGCTTTATGTCCCCCAATTTATTATCCCCCTTTTTGGAACTTATGTGAAATGGGTTATACACATATAGTGTGTTTGTCCAAAAAGGACTTATGGAACTCCATTATGATTTTGAAAGCTACATTCTAGTTGTTGCATGCAACATATAATGACTTGATTTGGATAGCAATCTCAGTAGTAAGGTGTACTAGGCCATCTAAGGTAGAAATATTGGGGTCTTTCTTTAGTAGAGTTACTACATAACCTAGTTCCTTGTGAAGTATTTCCATCTATAGAGTGAGGAACACCTGTATACATGTCAATTTGGCTCTTATGCTATCCTCTTCTGCTCTTAACATAGCTAATTGACTCTGTGACTAAAGCAATGTATGAAAATGCTTCTCACTCTAAGCAGGGTTTTGAGGTAACCTTGTACCTGATATGTTAAGATTTCTCTCCAAGCTCATAATATGATGTCTAGTCTCTTGGGTGAAGAGTGTAGGGTCACAAAATTTGGTGTACAATGAGAATATATTCTCAAGTACCTTCTTCACATCCTCAACCTTTGTTGCCAATGTAACTTGAGTGAGAGCCATATCACCATATATCTTTTCATTTACCCTATTTTGGAATTTCTTTTAGACCATTCTAAAATTTTTACATCAGCATCAATGTATTTAGTAGTGACCTTTTCCACTATATCTAAAAAAATTTCTAGTAGTGGCTTGGTCTCTTCAAGAGTTGGTAGATTAAATGCATCCAAAAAGATGTCTTTAATGTCTTGGAGTACATGTTTCTACCTATGTTTTCTCCTAAGCATTTCTTGATTCTTTTTCTTCTCTAAAGCTTGTTGAAAAATGCCTATTTGGACTAATATCATTGTATCTTTTCATCAAGATTGATATCTCCATAGTGAATTACCTTTTCAACCTTTGAAGAACTAGAACCTAGCATTGAGATTTACAATGGTATAGCTTTTGTGCTTGACTTTTGAAGAGTCTATGTAGGTGGAGTGCTAGATGTTGGTAGAGTTACCAATGTTTGGAGGGCTTCTTTCTACTTTAACTTAGGTGTTTCCTTGCTCTCTTCAGATGTGCTCTTTTTTATCACAATGATTTGGATAGCACCTTTTCCTTGTGCTTGAGGTACAGATGAATCTATCTCTCCTTCTTTCTACTATCCAATAGTAGTATCTTTCTCTTCTTCTACAGTCTGCTTCTGCTCGTTTGTGTCAATTTTAACAAATATATCAACCTTAGTAGATGTATCTACTATTGTTTGAATAAAAGGTTGTATTTGAGTAACTGATGGGATGACAGAAGATGGTTCTTGTGGATTCACCTTGTTCCTTATGACAATAGTTACTACCTTTTGGAGCTCATCTATATTGACCAAAATTGCATTTTCACATAGCTTGGGTTACAGTGTCAATTGGCCCAATATCTTATTTAAGTCTTTTGTAGTCAAGGGATTGATTTTCTAAGTTGAGAGATCAAAGACATCCTTTACAATAATGGTCTCAATAGACTTGACTATGTCATATGGGGGACTGACACTCGACACTTGTGTGTTTTGCACACTCTATTCATCTTGTTGTTGTTCAGCTATTACCTTGTCATCAATTTGTTTTTTAGTTTCCTCCCCCAATGTATCATCTTTCTTATCATCATTTTCCTTGTCATCATCTTTTTCATCTTCATCCTTATTATTTTTACCCTCAAAAGGGTCAACTTCTCCTTGTTTTATAGTGGTCAACCCATCGATAAGTTTCCAAACTTGGGTAGATTTCTTGACCACATCTTCAATATTATTTTAAAGTATTTTGAAGGATCTATATTTAGGTGTAAACCTAACTCCTTATTTCTTAGCAACCTTAGAAATTTGTCCTTTTTCTAGTTTTGGCATTACTTGAGCTAAAGTGGTTTCCCTTATTTGTTTTTCCAAATTTAAACAATAATGCCATTTTTGCTCAACTAAGTCATATAGTTTTTTCAGTATTGAGTTAGAAAATTATAATGCTGTTGTCTTAAATTTAGACATCATTGCATATAGGGCTTCTTCCCCTATCTTTTTCTTCTCTTTGTGCAAATCATCAAAATTTACAAGTCTAAAACAAGATAAATTTGCATTATTCTTGATATTTTTGGACAAATTTTCAATATCAAAGAGTGGTTTGTGACCTAACACTTTTAATTACCTTATATCATATGATTTAGTCCTTTCTTTATATGAATCAAGTTGTGCAACATATTATCTTCTTTTTTTCTTTTGCACATGGCAACCTTGCTCTCTTTGCTTGTACTTCTCCTTGGCCTTCTATGTTGTGGCTCATGTGCTTGCTCTGGTGGTAGGTTTTGTTAGCTTGGCTAGGCTTGGTTTAATAATTTTCTTTACCTTAACCATTTTCTATGTCCTAGCCTTCCTCTTCTTCGGGTTAGCATGTGTGGGTGCTTCCTCAACTTCTTCTCCCTCGGCACCTTTTATTTCTTCCTCTTCCTTATTGTCTCCCAAGCGTTGAGTCAATGCAAGAGTTTCTTGAGTTTGTTCTTTTTCTTCCTCTCAATCCTCTTCATCTCATTCCTCTCCATCCTCAACTTTACCCTCACCAAATTTAGCCTTTAGAATATTTACTAGCTTATCTTTCTTCTTAAGTGTAGAGGCAGTTTTCAACTGCATGGTAATCTTTGCACTTTTTTCTGCTTCCTCTACTAGGAGTGTTGTGATGGTTGTTGAAGCTTCATCAACATTAATGTCATACCTAAGTGGCCTTAACCATCTGAACCTTGGTGTGGTAGCTTGTAGAAAGGTGTAATTAGCATTAACAAGAAAACATATATCATTGCAATGTTTCTCAACCAATGAAACAGGTATCCTCATTATTTTCTTCATTGATTTCTTAAAATCTTCAAAATAAATTGTCATTAATGATTCAAAATTTTCTCCCATCTATTTAATAAACTCATTGATCTACACTACTATTGACTTGTTTGTTTTGTAACTTATAGTACCAAAGGAAGGAAATGTATTTTGAACATAAAAGAATATACAAATTAGGATTGAACCAAATTTACATTGTGCAATCTTGGTCTTCTTGATAGCTCCATGATTTTCCATTAGTTGTTGTAGTTGATGCTCAACTAGATCATAAGTATGATCTTTCTTCACAATCTTGTAGCCAACATCCACAACAATGCAGGGTACACTATTCAATCTACTAGATTAATAAAACTTATGAAAGATTAGTCTAACATCAAAACTTAGTAGTGGTTCAGCAATGGTATCTTGTTGGATACAATTGTTAATTATGTATTTTCTTTGATGTTACACAAATGTCATATTAGCCATCAGATATATTCTACTGAGATTAGATGGTTAGGAAAGAAATTTATAGTAAATACCGAGAATTCTTGAACATTACACAATAAGTTAGCTCTTACTGAGCTCACTCACGCATCAAAGGATTTTGTAGTAGAAAGCTAATGTTAACCAAGCTCCTAGGGTTAACAAAGGGAAAGTCAATGTCTACCAAGTTCACTCGGTCATCGAAGAGAAAGTTAGCTTTTACCGAGCTCACTCGGTAAGTGAAGGAAGGTTAGTGTTTACTAAGTTAACTTGGTCTCTGCAATGTTTACCGAGCTTCACTTGGTTAATAGTGGGGAAACCATTCTGGAGTAGTGGTCACCGAGCTGGGTCGGGCAGCAAAGAATTTTATTATTCTAAAGAATTAAGTTTCATTGTTTTGTGCAATGTTTACAGCTGACTGATTTAATGTTTTTCAATTGTTGTAACTTGTAATTGAGTCGACTTGACAATCTATAAGGTATATATGAAAGGTCAAGTTGTGAATTCATGAATATGAAAGAGTGTGGATGCATAAGAGTGCGAATGTATGGATGTAAATGGAATGAGCGAATATTGAATATATGAGTGAATGTTGTGGAAGGATTAGATATCCTTATGGAGTTGCAAAGTTGTATTCGATCAATGAGGATCTAGTGAAGCAGAACAGAGATCTGTATTCAGCAAAGATAAGTTGCATATATTTTAGATCACTTCATTATTTTTTTATAATCATTGTAATAGTGATTCAAAATCTCTTAACAGAGTTTGTTTAACAGCCATTGTGTAAATCCTCTAACAAGGTGAAAATTCAGTTGAATTGTTCTTAAGACTTCCAACCAGGCCACTCCTTATAGGGTGATTAAATCCTCTAATAGGGTCACACCTAATAGTGTGTTTTGTAACCTTTAACAGGGTTGGTTCCTAACAGGGCTCACTTTAGAAGAGTGAAAATTGGTGACTAGTTACTTGGTGGTTTTTCCCATATTGGGTTTCCACATTAAATCTAGTGTCTCTTGTGCTCATATTATTTCCTTTATGCATGCATGTTAATCACTTTAAATGCTTAATAAGTTAATAGAACATCTATTAAGTTTCAGCATTTATTTGTGTTGTTACCGAGTGTCAGAAGCAACTATATTTTAAGACATCTAAGGATCTGTGGATTTATTTTATTGGTAACTGATTCACCCCTCCCCTCTCAGTTACTCCATCTCTATTTCCAACAATTGGTATTAGAGTTTTTGGTGCTTGGAGGATAAGATTTTAAGGATCTAAGCCAAATGTCAGGATGTCTTATAAAAGGGAAATTCCAAGACTTAACAAGAACAACTTCTCAGCATGGCAAGGGTTGATGAGACTTCATCTAGCTTTTGTTGGAGACATAGGACTAAAATACCTCAATGAAAAATATGCAGAACCAGCTGGTACACTATCTATTAATGATATTTCTAAAAAGAAGACCCACAACATTATGATGATAGATATAGCATCTGCTCTAAGTTATGAAGAATTTCATGATATCAAGGACTACAAATCTACTTTTGAAATGTGGAAAAAGCTGAAAGAGATCTATGGAAGAGATGATAATGTTAGAAGAGCCAAAGAAAAAGATCTAAGAGGACAATTTGATCAAATGAGAATGAGAGAGGATGAAAATATTGCAAAATATGTTGAAAGAGTCAAAACATGTGTCAGTGCAATCAAAGCATCTGGAGGAGATATCAAGGAAGAGACAGTTATAAGTAAAGTTCTCAGAACTCTACTTCCCATTTATGCAATCAGAGTTTTTGCAATTCAAGAAAGAAGATGTGAAGCAAATCATAAGATAAACCTAGAGGCCATAGTTGAAAGATTAACTGCATTTGAACTAGATAACTTTGACAACTATGTTCCAGCTTCCAAGAACATTGAATCAGCATTTGAAGCTAAGCTTTCACTCAAGGAGAAAGGAAAAAAGAAAAAGGAATCTCAGTCAAAAGGTGAAGATGACTTAGACCAAAGTTTAGACAGTGACTTTGAAGTAATAGAAGCCCTTCTAGCAAGGAAATATTCTAGAGGTAGAGGAAAATACAAAGGTAAAGTACCTCTAATCTATTTTTCATGTGAAGAAGTTGGTCATATTGCTGCTAGGTGTCCAAAAAAGAAGAATAAAGATGACAAGAAAGGATACAAGTTCAATGGCAAGAAAGACTTTAGATCATTCAAGGATAAAGGTAAGAAAACATGTTTTATGGCTAAAGATTCTAATGATTCTAATGATGAAGAAGATGATGAAATTGTCTACATTGTTGTGAAAGATGAGTCTTATAATGATGAGGAAATGACACTCATTTCTCATATGAGCAAAAATGATACATGGATCATAGATAGTGGTTGTTCTTATCACATGACTGGCGAAAAAACTAAGTTTGAATACTTTGAAGACTACGATGGTGGCAGTGTAAGATTTGGTAACAATGAGCCTTGTTGTATAAAAGGAAGAGGGAGAATCTCTCTAACCAAAGAACTTATATGTGATAATGCCTATTGGGTAGAAGGACTAAAGCATAATTTTTCAAGTGTAGCACAGCTACTCAATAATGGATTCAAAGTAGAATTCATACATCGTAAAGAAAGACTGATGGATGGAAAAGGAAAGCTAATTGGATCAGGTACTCAAACTAAAGGTAACTTGTTCTATCTTGAACTAGGTGAATGTTCATGTTTTATTGCTCAAGTTGAAGAAAGTTGGCTATGACATAAAAGGTTGTGTCATGTAAATTTTGATAATTTGGTAAAGATAAGAAAATTCAAGAAAGTAAGAGGCATTCCTAACATAAAAAAACCTGAGGTCGGTCTATGCAAAAATTGTCAGATTGGAAAAAGGGGAAAGACTAGTTTTAAAAGTAAAAACTATCAGTCTGAAGATATATTAGAAATTGTGCATACTGATTTATGTTGACCCATCAGAATTGAAAGCTATACTAGAGAAAAGTTCTTCATTCTTTTTGTTGATGATTACTCAAGAATGATGATAGTCATGTATCTAAGAAACAAATCAAAAGCATTTGAAAAGTTCAAATGGTATTTGGCTAGAGTAGAAAAGAAAACAGGGAAAGGATTAAAATGCTTGAGGTCAGACAGAGGTGTAGAATTTATTTCACATGATTTTAATAACTTTTGCATTGAAAGAGGAATCAAAAGATAGGTATCAGCCCCTGGAACACCCCAGCAAAATTGAATAGCTGAAAGAAGGAACAGATCCATCATGGATTGTGCAAAAGCTTTAATGATTGAAAAGAGCATTGCTATCAAATACTGGAAGGAAGTTATCAGCACTGTAGTTCATACCTTGAACTAAGTACAGCTGAAGAAAGACTCATTCAAAACCCCCTATGAGTTATGGTATGGCTATAAACCTAATGTAAGTTACCTTAAAGTATTTGGAAGTAAATGTTACATTTTGAAAGAATCTAGAAAAGGCAAATTTGATGTGAAAGGCGATGAAGGTATATTCTTTGGATACTCATGCAAAAGTAAGGCATATAGATGTTTGAACTTGTCTACTCACAAAGTCATAGAAAGTGCACATGTGAAAGTTGATGAGTTTGTAGAAAGGACAGAAGAAGAAAGAAAAAGGGAACTAGAAGATTATAAAAGGTTTGTCTTTATTGAACCTAATACAGTACTAGTTACATCAGAGAATTGGGAATCTTCTACTCCTGAGTCATCTGCAACCGAGTTACAAGAAGTTCAAACCAAGCCACAGAAAACCGAGTTAAATTCAGTGACTACCAAGTAAGTGTCTACTGAGTCTGAAGGACCCGAGCCAACATCTACCGTGTAAATATCTACCGAGCCAGAATAGATAGAACCTGAAGTTGAAATGCAAGAGGATAATAACGAAATTCATTCAAAAGGCAAGGAACCTATATTAGCTAAGTATGTCAGGAGATATCATTCAGTAGATCAGATCATTGGAGATAAATCTGAAGGAACCATGACAAGAAATAAGTTGAAAGGTACTTGTTTACTTGCTGATTTTGAACCTAGAAATATAAAAGATGCATTAGGGAATGATATTTGGATTGAAGCTATGAATGAAGAGATAGAATAGATAGAAAAAAACAAGACATGGACTCTTGTACCAAGACCTAAATACAAAATTGTGATTGGAACTAAGTAGGTATTCAAAAACAAGTTGGATGAAGATGGTAAGGTATAAAGAAACAAAGCTAGACTAGTATGCAAAGGATATGCTCAAGAAGAAGGAATAGACTATGGAGAAACTTTTTCTCCTATTGCAAGACTGGAAGGAGTCAGAACCTTACTAGCATATGCTGCTCACAAAGGATTCAAAGTTTATCAGATTGATGTCAAGTCAACATTCCTCAATGGTATACTAGATGAAGAGGTTTACATTGAACAACCTGAAGGTTTTGTTGATCCAGATAAGAAGAACATGGTCTGCAAATTACACAAGGCATTGTATGGTCTGAAACAAGCCCCTAGAGCATGGTATGAAAGATTGCATAACTATCTTATTCAGATTGGTTTTCAAAGAACTAATGATAACAGTAGCTTGTATATAAAGGAAGGATCAGATGATAAGATTGTTTTAGTAGATATATATTTGTAGATGACACTGTGTTCACAGGAAATGATGATCTTTGCAAAGAATTCTCAGAACAAATGAACAAGAAATTTGAAATGTCTATGTTTGGTGAAACCAAATTCTTTGTTGGTCTTCAAATTCAATAAAATAAAAATGGTATCTACATCACTCAATCAAAATACATCAAGGAGATATTGAAAAAGTTTGGAATGGAAGATTGTAAACTAGTTGGGACTCCTATGTGTACTAGATTAAAACTTACCAAGGAAGATGAATCAAAAGAAGTAGATCAAACATTGTATAGATCTATGATTGGAAAGTTGCAGTATGTAGTTTATACTAGGCCAGATATTGCCCTTGCAGTTGGTATTGTAGCAAGATTTTCAGAAAAATCAAGAGAAAATCACATAATGGCAATCAAAAGAATAATGAGATATTTGAAAGGAACCGAGGATTATGGTTTATGGTACAAATTTGGAGGTAATTTGGATTTGAAAGTGTTTACTGATGCTGATTGGGTAGGAAACCTTGATGAAAGAAAAAGTACAAGTGGAGGTGCATTCTTTCTTAGAAAGAGGTTGGTTTCTTGGAAAAGCAAAAAGAAAAATTGTACATCCCAATCTACAGCAGAGGCAGAGTATGTTGTTGCAGCAGTAAACTGTTCTAATATTGTTTGGTTTAAATAGTTGTTGGAAGGCATGAAGGTGGAAATCAAAGAACCAGTTGTTATGTTTTGTGATAATACAAGTGCAATCAACATATCTAAGAATCCAGTGATGCATTCCAAAACCAAGCACATTGCAATAAAATATCATTTTGTCAAAGAATTGGTGCAAGATAAGGAGATCAGATTGGAATATGTTCATACAAAAGAAAAAATTGCCGACATATTCACAAAACCATTAACTAAGGATGCATTCTTGTATCTAAGAGGTAAGTTAGGGGTCACTCCCCTATCTGAAGTTCACTAAAATGAAGTTTTAGTGATGCATCAACTCATACCAGGTTGATGATCTATCAATTGATGTAGCATAATTAGGAAATATTGCATATGAATCAGTACTAAAGGTACACTAAAATTCATTTGAGTTGAGTTATCTCTGGCATGTGTTGTCAAAGAGGGAGAGTTTTACTATCATATCTATCAAAAATTTGTTTAAGATAAAGAGTTTTCTATGTAATTCCTTCATAGAGGGAGATTATTGTAAAAGGGAGAGTTTTCTATCTTAGAGGGAGAATTGTTATGTTGACATGTTGTGTTGCCATATAAGAGAAAAGAGTTGTTTTCAAATTTCATTCTGCTATAACATGTTGTGTTGCCATCAATGCCAAAGAGGGAGATTGTTGGATACAATTGTTAATTGTGTATTGCCTTTGATGTTACACAAATGTCATATCAGCCATTAGACAGTGTCTACCAAGCTCAGATGGTTAGCAAAGCAATTTATAGTAACGATCGAGCATTCCTGAACATTACATAGTAAGTTAGCTCTTACCGAGCTCACTCGGGCATCAAAGGATTTTGTAGCAGAAAGTTAATGTTAATTGAGCTCCCAAGGTTAAAAAAGGGAAAGTCAATGTCTACCAAGTTCACTCGGTCATCAAAGAGAAAGTTAGCTTTTACTGAGCTCACTCAGTAAGTGAAGGAAGGTAAGTGTTTATTGAGTTAACTCGGTCTCCGAAGGAAGTTGCATGGTTTGCAGTGTTTACTGAGCTTCACTTGGTTAACACTAGGGAAACCATTCTGGAGTAGTGGTCACCGAGCTAGGTCGGGCAGCAAAGAATTTTATTATTCTAAAGAATTAAGTTTAATTGTTTTGTTCAATGTTTGCAGCTAACTGATTTAATCTTTTTCAATTGTTGTAACTTGTAATTGAGCCGACTTGACAATCTATAAGGTATATATGAAAGGTGAAGTTGTGAATTCATGAATATGAAAGAGTGTGGATGCATAAGAGTGCGAATGTATGGATGTAAATGGAATGAGCGAATATTGAATATATGAGAAAATGTTGTGGAAGGATTAGATATCCTTATGGAGCTACAAAGTTGTATTCAATCAGTGAGGATCTAGTGAAGTAGAACAAAGATCCGTATTCAGCAAAGATAAGTTGCATATATTTCAGATCACTTCATTGTTGCTTTCTAATCATTGTAATAGTGATTCAAAATCTCTTAACAGAGTTGGTTTAATAGCCATTTTGTAAATCCTCTAACAAGGTGACAATTCGGTTGAATTTTTCTTAAGACCTCCAACCAAGCCACTCCTTACAGGGTGATTAAATCCTCTAACAAGGTCACACCTAATAGTGTGTTTTGTAACCTTTAACAAGGTTGGCTCCTAACAAGGCTCACCTCAGAAGAGTGAAAATTGGTGACTAGTTACTTGGTGGTTTTTTCCATATTGGGTTTCCACGTTAAATCTGGTGTCTCTTGTGTTCATATTATTTCCTTTATGCATGCATGTTAATCACTTTAAATTCTTAATAAGTTAATAGAACATCTATCAATTTTCAGCATTTATTTATGTGGTTACCGTGTGTTAGCAGCAACTATATTTTAAGACATCTAAGGATTTGTGGATTTATTTTTGTGGTAACTGATTCACCCCTCCCGTCTTAGTTACTCCATCTCTATTTCCAACATATCTAATATCATGCCTCTTTAGTTCCTGATGCAGGAGCATCTTGGATGGGAAAATTATTGAAAAAAAAAATTGAAATAAATAAATAAAAATCTGGAGGTGAGAGAAAGTGATGAAAATTAGAGGAGAAATAATAAAAAATAAAAAGGGGAAAAAAAGGAGAAAAGAAAGGAAAAGGGGATTTCTATTTTTGAGGTGCATAGGTGGCATAATAGAAAATATAAAAAATAAATGGTTGTCATTCCATTTATCGAGGTGTGTGGGTAGAATTCTAGAAAGTTATGGATATTGTAGAAAGTTGTGGATATTGTAGAAGGTTATGAAAGTTGTAGAAGGTTGTGGAGGAATTCTAGAAGGTTGTGGATAAGTCATGTATTGGGTGGTAAGTGCCTAGTTAAGCAAAGGATATGAGCATTTCTAATCAAGCTTGAGGAGTACAAGCTCAAGAAGGAGAAGCTTGAGAAGTGAAAGCTTGAGAAGAAGAAGCTCGAGAAGGAGAAGCTCGGGAAGTAGAAGCTTTGGAAGGAAAGTTTGGAAAGGTGAAAGTTGTGGAAGGTGAAGCTTGGAAAGCTTGGAAGTGAGTTTTCCTAAGTCTGTGGATAGAGCACCAAATGTGAGGCAGTTTACAGCATGATTGTGATGGACTTGTGAGTGTGTGGACAGAGCGTCGAATGTGAGGTAGTTTACACTTGGATCTTGGATAAAATTGGAGAAGAGCTAGTGATTGCAGTTTCTTCGTGGCTTGTGAGTACAAGTTGAGACCTTGGAGGTTTCTAACAGAGTGTGGATCTGGACTAGCTTGGGTTTGGATTAGATCTTGAGAGATCTTGTAGAAATGTTAATGTAATTGGTATTGGATTTTCAAGTATAATAAAAGTGTTCTTTGGGAAGCATTTTATTTTCTCTTGGTCTTCATATTGTTGTATTCTTGGTTATGAGTTGGTAGGGTGGTGTGGTCCTTCATCAAGTGGTATCAGAGCATACCTTCATCAATTCCATTTTGCTCCAATGTTTTTCTCTATTACTTCCTTGGAATCACTCCTCAGAGTCTTGGGCTGATCTAAGGTTTTGTAGCTAGTAACCCTATGAATTATTCTTTTGGTAATCTTAATTGGTTCACCCTCTAGCCATAAAGCTCCATCATGTATTTGGTTCAACACAATTCTAATTCATTTAGTTTTGAATACACTAGGAAAATCTAGGGCATGTGTTAAACCCTTCTTCTCAATGATTTTGTACTCTTCCATTAGAACACCATTTTCACACTATTTGTCATATGCATCTTTAATGTCCATATCTCTTATACCTCCTATATTGCAATTGTAGCACTTCCTAACATCTTGCGCCATAATAACATTTGGCGGGATCATTGATAAAGTGCTAGAAGGATCTTGTTTATATGCCATGCTAGGGATGGCCTTAAATATAGGTATTTTGACCTAGTTACTAACAAATTGGACATTCAAAATATTTTTCCCCTCTACATTTTTAGAGCTAGACATCTTTTATCAGACTATGGTTTGTGCAAAATAAGACTACTTAGCTCAGCTTATGGTAAATACAATGTGAAATCTATATGCTGGTGTGAGAACATTGTTGGATTCTCTGCAAATGCTTTGAACAAGTTTTTGAAATGTCTTTTCCTCCACTTGCTCTTGCTTGAATTTGAAATGATGAATAATTAGTGAAATTGATCATATATCCTTTGAAAACATTGCATTTAAATCTTAGTGCTCATTTAGTTGTAAACTTGGCATCAACCATTTTTAGAATCACTTGGCATCAATTGATATTTTCATCACTTGGCAGCTACTACAAGCTCAACATCAACTAGCTAGTCTGGTAGTTTGACATCAACTACTATTCCACTTGGCATACACAAAAAACATTTCATGCTTGGCAACAACATGAAGAATTTAAAGATTTAACTTGAATTTACAACATCTTTCATCTTTATTCATGCTAATGTAGTCCTTTTAGTAGTATTTTTCTTGGAACTAATGTATGATATTACACTTGAATATCAGTCTCACATACCTCTTGTTTGTTCAATTTGATGAGGTGTGATCACCTGACCCACCGAGTCAAGTGATCCCTTCTGCATTTGATATGCTATAGACATGTATTCTTTTCCATGTCTTGCTCATCTCATCTCTGATGTTTTCAACATCTACATTTATCAAGCTGACAACTTGGTGTCTTTGACCTAGTTGGACAATGCTTACTAATATGACCAATCTTCAAATAGCTAAAACATGTAGTTTGACTCAACCACCTTTTGTAGTTACCACTAAATTGTGTTCTAATGCAATTCTTAGGAACATGTCCATATTCTTGACAATAATAACAACTATATCTTGTATTATAATCCCAAATATAAAAGTTTCCATAGCTTCTTACCTCCATACTTCTAACAGTTGTAGTAATATCCTTCTAATCTTTGTTTATGCATGGTCCTAGTTCTACATTCATGTGTCTGATGACCTTGCTTGTGGCACTTATGACAATGAGTCATGTTCTTAGGCTTGACATTCTAATTTTTATTCTTTCTCTTGCACATATTAGCAATATGGTCCTTTCTTACCACACTTATGACAAGTAGGTTTCGAGTTCTTACCTTTGATGTTCCTTTCTTCAGAAACTTTGGATGATTTTCCTTCTTCAATGCTTGTGTAGCCTAATCTTGATGTATCATTGTTGGATCCAGGGGATCTTAATAATTGCTCAAAATATTTTATGGCTTCATTTGGCTTATTGAAACTTTTAGCAAATTTCTTTTCTCTTTTCATATCACATTGCCATTGTTCATTCTACAACATCAATGTAGTTATCTTGATGTCCTTGACATTCAATTCATAGTTGGCATTCATCATTTGACTTAGAGTATCTGATTGCATGTTAGAAATATTGGTGAGTTCTATTGACTTCTCCTCTAGTCTATTAGCCATAGCTCTTTTGTCTTCTTCAATCATGGCTTTGACTTCTATGGCTTTTTTCTTCTATTCAACCACTTCACATACTAGTATGGCTTGTGATTCTTGCTCTAACTTGAAATTTTTGATTTCCTCATCTTGGATTTTGTTCTTTTTTATTATATTTGCAACAGCTACATCAAATTCATTTGAGTCTCCATCTACAAATAGCCTAGTAGTGACTATCTCTTTGCATAGTGTATCATTCTTTGCAATACCAATCTCCTTCCTCCTCTTCAAGGAATTCTATAGTTCATCTCTTGCCTCATTCTATTGATGTAGTATGAGATGTATTTTAATCTCATGGTTTTCAATATTCTATCCTAACTTGTAGACTTCCATTTCAAGATCTTTCCTCAAAGTTGCAAAGCTTCTCTTTTATAGAACTAGGCTTTGATATTAATTGTTGGAATTACAAGTGGGAAGAGAGTGAACTTTTCAGAGGGGGGTGAATCAAGAGTTTAAAATTGAACCCATAAAACTTTCACCATTCATACATCACAAGCATCAATATACTAAAATGACATATAAAACATATTCATGAATCATGTAAACATGTAATCAAACACACACATAACACCAGCTACGATTACCCAGAAACTATCTGAGTGAGAAGGTAAAACTGGGGTGGGAATGACACCCACAAATATTCACTACTATAGGAAAGTGTACCCAATTAAGATTACAATGGTTTGACCATGAATCATAGTCTGCCCTATGAAAGTCTTGCCCTCATAAAGGCTTACACAGATTGTTAAGTCCCACCTTATTAGATGATTTCAACACCCTGTTAGAAGTGTGTCTTGTTACAGGACTTCAACTTACAATCAAGTAAGCACCCTGTTAATGAATTTTGTATAGCCTATTAGCACTACTATGCTTAAGGAATTTGACTGAAATTACCTGTTAGAATGTCTCAGCATAGATCATGCGATTGGCACTTGCTTTCATGATAATAGATCACCTCTACATAATGTCTAATTAATCCTTCATGATCAGATGTGACAATGTTGTATCCTTCTCTCTATCATCTATTCTTCACTAATTCATTCTACAATTCATTCTTACTTCTAAGTCATCTTGAATTCTTTGCAAACTATCTTGTTTTCTCTCCAAGTTGATCAATTATCCATCCACACTATAAAGAGTTTAGGGCTTCATCCTCATTAAGAAGACTTAGGTGGCTTAGAGTTAGGTATGAATCTATGACTAAAATTCATCCATTTTGCCACTTAATTCTTCCTATTTTCTAATTATGTGCATGTAATTACATAGGGAATCAACATATAGATTCATCCTTATCTCGAAAAGATCATAATCTATTCTTAGGTCAGCTAAAAAATGATTTGCATAGTTGTTTGTGTCATTACAAACAAGTATGTCAAAATTGTGTCACTCAGCATATGAAGTCACTGATGCTCGACATGCACTAAATTTCTATTCTGACTCAACACTTGTACTGCTTTGCATGGTCTATCTACTCAACACTTGAGTGAGTCAACACTCATTGCAACTAAAAACTGGTCTAATATTTACATGTTGTGCTTGACATGTATTACTAATTCGACATGAACTAAGCAACTGACTTAAGTGTGTTGACACTCACTTGTCATTTAAACTAATCTAAGATCAACAACATTGTGGTTTGATCTTATTCTAGTTTGATCTATGAGAAGTATCTATTCTAACATGTATTAGCCTATTCTCTTTCCTTCTATTAGTCCAAGTAAATTTAGGTCCTACTAGATCTACGTCAATAAGGCCTCAATCCAATAGACACTCCCAACAATTACTCATACTTCTCCAAGGGGTATACAGGGGAGATAAAATCCCATGTAACCATTGAATTAGTGTTAGGATTCACCTAAGAGGACCATAACTATTTCCTTTGGCTTTTATTATTAGGAGCATTGATATTGACATGATTCCAAGACCATCCAGACATAATATCATGATAGCTCAAAAATAATGGCATTAGAACAAGAGTAGACTAAGGTACCTAATATGATCTTATTTTTGTTCCACAATATTGCCAACCCTCCCGATGCTCCTTGTGAGTCCATAGAGATCCAATCCACCATAGGCTAAACCTAACCAATGATTCAATCAAAAGCTTTCTTTTGCATCTTACTTTCTTGAATTAAAATCAGATCTACTCTAGTTTTTTGAAGTGCTCACTTTAGAATATGATGCTTTGTAGTGCCATTCAAACCTCTCATATTCCAACAAAAGACTTTCATTAATAACAAAAAGGAAAAGAAAAATACTTGACCAACAATGGATCAGGAGAATAAGGAGAACTTTCCTTATCTTTCTTTACCCGTTTAACGTTGTGGAACTTTTTTTGTCCTCTTTATCTTTTCTTTCACTATTACTAATCTTAAGGGAGGAGGAAGGAACTGAAGGGCCTTTAGTAGCTTGTAGGTTTCTTTGGTGGTACAAATTATTCTTCTTTTTGTTTTTTTTGTCCACAATATTCTAGTTGCATTCCTTAGAAAATTCTTCATTGTCATCTAGCTCTTTTACAGAAGAGGATGTAGAGGGAATTTTTAGTACATTTAGCTTCTCTCTAGATCTAAAAGTACGAGCATCTTCTAGCTTAGTCAGGGAGGATAGGGGAGTTAGACCACCAAACAATTTGACAAAGCAATAGGGATAAGGTTGCTAGCTAAGCAAAGAGAGTCTAGAATAGTAGAAGATTGATTAACTGAAGCTTTCTTAGTTGCCTTGTCCAGAATCCTTTGCTACAAAGGGTTAAGCAAGGGGGTAGAAAGAATTGATATCCCATGAACTTGTGATGAGATAGCATCCGAGCCCTAATTTTTCACTTGAGGAGGGCCCACAAGGGGGACATAAGCGAAGGGGTCCTTTGGTAGATGAGATATGGGAGGAAGGGAAAGAGATGCACATGTGTCCAAACCTTGTGCATTGGGTACACAATACATTTCAACATTCTCATCATAACACTCAAGAGAATGAATATGTTAAAGACTATAGCAATTTTTTCTCCAAAAATAGAAAAGACTACGAGTACAAATTGAAATGGCCAATGAGAAAATGAGAATTGGTTCTGGAAATATTTTGTTTAAAAAAAAATTGTTTAAGATCTAATGTTCTACATATTCTACATAATTTTTTAGACCAAATTAATATTAGAGTAACAACTAAAAACTATAATATCAAAGACTAATAATTCCAAAAGAACTAATAAAATATTGTTGTATTTACTAAAGATTGATATTTAAATGAATGTATGGTTGATTACTAGAGGTCCCCATTGAATAGTGAAATCAAGGTAGATGTTAATGAATATGTCCCTCCAAATCACTATCAATATTTTCCAGTACATCTTATATTCGTAGAAAGAGCCCAAGTTTGACATAAATGTGTAATTTTTTTTTCTAGTTGGCTTTCAATGAATAAAACCATTTTCACTATTAAATTCATACTACTCTCTAAATTCAAGAAGTGTTTCTGCCACTTGTACAAACTGTGTTTTTAATTTATATACAAACGTTGATTTATGATTTTATTAGAGATTAATGATTTTCATTTAATGTTTAAAAATGTTGTGCGCATACTTATCACAAATACATAATTAATATTTTATCAGTTTAATATTTTGCAAACAACTTTTTCACCACTATTGCATAATTGGCTAAATAATAAGCTCAAACAAAAATCTTACCATTGGGAAAGGCAATTTTAAAAAAAACTATGTTGTCTCCTTAGTGAGGTTTACTACTTTAACAAGGTCGACATAATGGTACTCTCTTTACTTTTACGTATCATGTAAATCACTTACGTTTGGTTGCTGGAATTAACCTGGAATAAGAAAACAGGAATAGGAAAATTGGAATAAATCTATTCCAATTTTGGTCCAATGCAAGAATAAATCTAATTCCTAAAAAAATTTGGAATTAGATTTATTCTCATTTTGGACCAAAATTAGAATAGATTTATTCCAATTTTCCTATTCCCATTTCCTTATTCAGGTTAATTCCAGCAACCAAACCCTTCTATAATCCAAATGTCTCTATGTTCATTAGCCAATAGGCTTTTACATTGAGGAAACCCACCCCGAAAAAGTCTCATGCTACCAAAAAATGGGGTTTTCTGGGCCTGCTGCACTTTCTGTGTTTGGCAACCCCATGCCAATGACCTTTTTGTAGCAGGGTTAAATTCTTCCTGCTTTGGAGCCACATGCCTTAGCCACCATTCATTTTCCTGGACATGTCATGACATAGGTTGGTGGATGACACCAAATTCTTTCAGAGACATATGGAATACCACATCTCCATCGCCCAGACAGGTACATCATGACCTTAATTATCTCCACGCCTGTCAGTTTACGTTGCTAGTTGTGATGGAAAATGTTGTCGGTTTCTATTACTAATATAATTTACGTTGCCTTCATATGTGTCATCTCTAAAGCGTTTAAAGCCAAGACAACAGACACCAAGCTTTTTGGCTGTGAGATGGAGCGAGGAAGGGGCTCAGAGGCTGCAAGGTCATGCACTTGTGAAGGAAGCTCTTCAAAATTAAGACTCTTCGAAAAAATATTGTCAGTACAGGATTGTTTGTTTGCTTTAGTGTTGAGATTGTGTGCAGCCAGTATTGAGCTTTTTTTTCTTATGGTAACCAAGTCCAGTTTGATACCCTTTTACTAATAAGTTTTAGTAGTAGTAAAGCTAGAGCTGCTTTAGCTGATGAGAGTTAGAAACGGAAGATGACCATCTTTCATCTCATCAATCTTGAATAGTTGTTCCTCACAGCTCGTGGAATCAATATGGAGAGGTGAAGGGACATAATCACCTGGTACCTCTCAATTCTGTGTACTTTGAAGCTGAGTAGATTACATGAAGTAGACAACATTGATTACAGTAAGTAGACAACATTTATTAAGACAATGTTTTTAAAAGGAAGCAAACGAGGTGGTACATTTGGTAATTCTCAAGTTTTTGGATTCTAATTTCTTTTTTTAGGGTTATATTCTATTCCAAAACGTCTATTTAGTTGAACTTTTTGATTCACTAAATGAGCCATAAATCTTGCTGTTGTTATCAACATGTGCTTACAATCGTGTTTATATGAATGGATGAACAACTTATTATCTATTTAGAGGCTAAGAATCTATGGTACAATATAGAATTGGTTGAAAGAGATTTGCATCAACAACCACCTCAAAATATTCCTAAAAAATTCTACTTCCAATATAATAGAAGTATGAATTAGGACAATGATTTGGAGAAATCTTTAATGATCCACTAAAATGTTATGAATATACTAAGCTGCTTTCATTAGAATATATGTAAGAATGTAATTTGCAAATAGCTTAATCTAGCTTAAATCTTTAGCTATGCCGCTTCCTCAACTAGAAATGACAGTTTTGGAGCCCTTTTTATAATTTTAGAAGCTTGTCTGAAATATAGCAGCAAGTAGCAAAGCATTTTATAGACTGTATTCCTTAAACAGTGGCTATGCCTAAGGGTCTGCTCATACTAATGGAGGATAGCACACAAAAGTTACAAATAGCAAGTAGTTCCCATGTGTACAGGAATTTACTTGATACTACTACGCTAATGTGCCACCCGATGTCTTGCCAAATTAGAAAGATTAAGCCCTGCAAAATGAAGATTCCATAAGTGAATTTGTACACAAAGAACCCACATTTATTAGAATAAGTTCTTTAAGAAATCTTCAAATGCCTAGCAATCTACAACACTCTCAGCATGTCAGAAATTAGGAACATTATATTGGCACAGGTAGACCAAAGATTTTCTGTCATCATAAAACGAGGCATGTACCCAAAATGTCAAAAGAATAGGTAAGCACATGGATTATCTTATCAAATTCCATGTTGAGCCCCTAAAAAGGGGCAAGAACTCCATCTACATTCCCCATGTAGCCTACTCTTGGTTCCATATAATTATTTAATTTTTCAAATATATTTAAGTCACATATGGTATCAATTTTTCAAATATATTGAAGTCACATATGATATCCTATTGGCTTAATCTTGCATCTTGATGGAAGTACTAGTTTAAACATTGTTGATAGTTTTAACACAAAATGAATGCCAAGATTCACTCCAGGATCATCATTCAAACAACTCGTTCCACCGATTCTACCACCAAGTTCTATTAGTTCACAAATATATTAGAATAACGACAATCATGCATACTTTTGATATCATGTCATTACATGATTTTTGTTTTTTGTTAGGATATTATTGTTGAATAATATAGTTTCTTAGATTCCTCTAGTCTTTATTATGACATGCGATCATGCAACTTAGTATTTGATTTCATATAATAAGGAGAATTGTTGTTCCCTATAGTTTAGACTATCATTCTCTATGTTAAGTTTTCATTAACTCAAAGTCTATTCATGTTAGGTTTTGGGGGAGAATGTGTTAGTAATCCTTCTAAAAGAAGGTAATCTGATATACAGTGAGGTACACTACATTAGAAAAAGTTGTTACAATAAAAGTTATTTGTTTTGATTCTATTAAAAAATATAGTACTCTTCATATAGATTGTATTCTAAGGATTGTGTATTTGGCTTGTTATCTTCCTTTCTATTATAATTCTAATTGTGTAGGTATTTAGATTCTACATTTGGTATAAAAGTTGAAGGTGTTCTAAGGAAAAAAGCATGACAAACAATTTACATATCCAAGAGTTTGATGGAGTTAATTACCGATACCAGTCAATAAAGATGAAGACTTTTTTGATTGGGAAAGATTATTGGGAGATCATTGAATCTGGATATGTAGAGCATACTAATTGGGGTACTCCCCAACCTAATGATAGGAGATTAAAGAGAGAAGTCTAGAAGAATAATGCAATGACATTGTTTTATATTTAGATGGCTATTGAGAAGATATTGTTTCCCAAAATTATTGATGCAAAGACAAAAAAAGAGGCTTGGAAGACTCTAAAAGATTCTTACTGGATGGCAATGATTAGATAAAGGTTGTGAAGCTAGAAACCTTGAAGAGAGAATATGAGAACTTGAAGATGAAGGAGACTGAGAATGTGGGAAATTTTTGTGTGAGAGTGAAAGATGTGATTCATAAAATGGCCACTTTGGCTGAACCTATGAGTCAAGATCATGTAATATAGAATGTATTAAGATCTCTAACCTCAAGATGGAATACCATAAAAATTGTCATGGAAGAAAGAAAAAATTTAGCTACCATGGAGTATGATGAGTTGGTTGGATCTCTCATATCATATGAGGATAGAAAAAGGGACACTTCTACAAATGTTAATGAGAAGGAGTTTTCTTCCCAATTGAAAACATTAAAGAATGATGGTGCTAGCAATAGAAATAATAACAACAAAGGCTCAAGAAGGGGTCAAAATCAGAATTATTCAAGAGGATCTAGAGGAAGAGGAGGTGCTCAATGAGGAAGAGGTAGAAGTAGATTTGATAAAAGGAACATCAAATTCTATCATTGCAATAAGTATGGACATTTTTAGAGAGAGTGTAGATTGGAATCAAGTAACAATAATGAAAATTATTCTCAATAAGATGAGATTTCTTAGATAATTTATTTTTGTGTTATGGGAAAGGTGAGAGTAATGTGAATGATTTTTTTTATTTGGATTTTGGATTCTTTAACCATATGTCTGGTAACAAGGAAATATTCTCAAAGCTTGATGATAGTTATAGATCCAATATTACTTTTGGTCATAAAAATACAGTGGATGTTGTAGCCAAAGGAGCCATGGATGTGCAAACAAAAGAAGGTATCAAAAGTGTTCAAGATATTTAATATAATCCCAAATTGAAGCATAATTTATTGAGTGTTGAGCAACTATGTGAGAAGAATTGTAGATTGGTATTTGAGAACATTAAATGTATTATCTATGATAAAATCAGAGAAATAAAGTGATTATAGTTGTTCCTATGACAAAGAATAGGATGTTTCCTTTGAAGTTTGGTGAAAAATGACAATCATTTTGTCAAAATGGCTTATGAGGATAAAATTTGGTTGTGGCATCTTGGGTATGCCCATTTGAATCTCAATAGTTTAAAAATTATAATGAAAAATGCATTGGTTATTGGAATGCCTAAGGTTGAAGAGCTTAAATAGATTTATGAAGGGCATGCAACAGGGAAGCATGCAAGGGAATAATTTCCTAAAGGAAATGCATGGAGGGCCCAATACTCACTTCAGCTTATTCATTCACATATTTTCGGTCCTATGCAAACACAAAACTTGAGTAAGTCATCATATTTCATTACTTCTATTGATGATTACCCATGAATGTGTTGGGTATATTTTTTGAAGACTAAGGATGAAGTCTTTGATACATTCAAGAGGTTTAAAGACTGTGTAGAGAATGAAAAAGGGAACACAATCAAATGTTTGAGAACATATCATGGAGAAGAGTTTTTCTCTAAATATTTTCAAAAATTTTGTGAGATGATTGGGATCAATAGACAACTCACAACTGCATACACACCTCAACATAATGGAGTGGCTGAAAGGAAGAACCATACTATGGTAGAAATGGCAAGGAGCATGTTACAAAACAAGGGTTTTGAACAATTCTTAGTTGGCTAATTTAGTTTCTATAGCCATATATATTCTCAACAGAAGTCCTATAAGTGAGTAGCTTTTGCCTATTTTTGTGAGTTACAGTGAGGAAAGAAAGGCTTATATATTGTATAATCCTATTACTAATAAGATTTTTGTTTCAAGAGATGTGATATTTGATGAAGGGGGAGTTTATGGTCATCAAAAAGGTCATGTTGAAAATCCTAAATCAGTTTTGGATAATGACATTATTGTTGATAATGATAAAGAGAAGTTGACTAATAGATCTATTTCAAGATCACCAAACCCACCAAGTAGCCCTTCACCAATTTCAAGAGCTAGTCCATCCTCAAGCCCTTCAAGAAAGGTAAGAAGATTTAGTGATATCTATGAGAGGTGTTAAATCAAGCACATGAAGAAGATCCAATAGGTGAGACAAAAAATTTTGCATTACTTTCTAAATCTGATTTTGAGCCATCATGTTCTGAAGATGCATATGATGCAAGAAATGAATGAAGACATGGATTCCATTCATAGGAATGAGTCATAGGAGCTTGTAGAGATTCCACACAAGAAGAAGAGGACTATTGGCACAAAATGGCTCTACAAGACCAAATATAACAATGATGGGAGCATTGAAAGATACAAGGAAAAAATGGTCACTAAAGGTTTCACTAAAAGGTATGGAATTGATTATGAAGAAACTTTTGAACTAGTGGCTAGAGAAGAAACTATTTGGATTCATCACATGGATGTGAAAAGTGCCTTCTTGAATGGTTAGTTAGAGAAAGAGGTGCATGTGGGACAACCACAAGGTTTTGTGATTCAAGGAAAAGAAGATTATGTCTCCAAGTTGAAGAAGGCTTTGTATGGCCTCAAGTAAGCACCATGTGCATGGTATGCAAGAATTGATGAATATTTTCTACAGAATAGTTTCCAAAGAAGTAAAAGTGAACCTACCCTTTACTACAAACAAGAGGGTAATGATACTCTCATTGTGAGTTTGTATTTCCATGATTTGTTATATACAGGTAGTAGCTCAAAGATGAAAGATGAATTCAAAGGTGCTATGATAAATGAATTTGAGATGAAAGATTTAGGTCTCATGAAGTATTTTCTTGGAATGGAGGTTTATCAAGGTAAAGATGAAATTTTAATTTTTCGAGAAAAGCATGTAAAGGATATGTTGAAAAATTTTGATATGGTTAATTGTAAACCTCTTTCCACTCCAATTGCTCATGGAGTTGCATTATGTAGAGATGATGGTGCTGAAATGATTGATGAGACATCATATAGGAGCACTATTGGGAGTTTGATGTTTTCAACTCACACAAGGCTTGATATCACATGGAGTTCAAAAAAGCAAAGCATGGTTGCTCTATCTTCTATAGAAGTGGAGTATGTTTCAATTATTTTAGTGGGAACACAAGCTTTATGGCTCAAAAAACTTCTTGAAGAAATTAGTGAGATATAGTTTCAACCTACCATGATTTTTTGGTACAACATAAGTGCCATTAAATTAGGTAAGATTTTGGTTCATCATAATAGGACTAATCATTTTGATCTAAAGCAACATTTTATAAATGACTTGATGCAATAGAAGGTGGCTAAGTTGAAGTACATTAACACCAAGGAATAGATTGCAGATATCTTCATAGAGGCTATTGCAAAAGATCATTTTTTGGCACTTAGAGATCAGATTGTGAGCCCTCTTAGCATCAAGGAGTAGTATGAAGATTGATGTTGAGATTCACTCCAGAATCATCATTTATACAACTCATTCCACTATTTTCTTTCTAGCCACAAGATCCACCAACAAGTTCTATTAGTTCACAAATAAATTAGAATAAAGGCAATCGTGCATAGTTTTGATCTCATGTTATTGCATTATTTTTGGTAGGATATTATAGTTGAATAATATAGTTTCTTAGATTCCTCTAGTCTTTATTATGACATGTGATCATGCAGCTTAGTATTTGATTTCATATAATAAGGATTACTGTTTTTCCCTATAGTTTATATTATCATTGTCTACGTTAAGTTTTCTTTAACTCCAAGTATATTCACATTATGAATTAGGGGAAGCATGTGTAAGTAATTCTTTTTAAAAAAATATAATCTAAAATACAGTGATGTACACTGCATTAGAAAGATTTGTTATAATAAAAGTTATTTGTTTTGATTCTACTAAAAAATAGAGAGTGCTCTTCTTCATACAGATTGTATTTCAAGGATTGTGCATTTAGTTTTTTATCTTCTTTGCTACTATAAATCTGATTGTGCAGGTGTTTAGATTCTACATTAATAACAATAAGCCATGCCATTTTAGGAGATTTTTATTAATGCCATGCCATTTTAGGAGATGTTTAGTGTCACTAAGGCATTTGTATGTGCTTCTTTCTATGTTCCATATGACAGAAGCTAGATTTATATCGGACTAGCTTTCATTTCTAGTGTTGTGGGAGAAATAGCATCCGCATCTGCTATCTTTTATTCTCGTCTTTTCTAGGCATGAATAAGAATGAGATCCAAAGGCAATATGCCTCCACTTCTACCAAATGGGATTGGAATCCTTTATTAGGGAGAATCACTCTATTATCTGAGCTCATTGAACGATAAGCTCAACCCTGATATCTAGTGTGACATGCAAAAGAATATGTGGTGAAATTTTGAAGACCTATTATTTGGACAGCCCTATAGTGGTCATGTTGGGTGAACAGGAACACAAGTTCATTCTTACCAATGAAAATAGATTGTTTAGGAACAGTTGGCCCAATTCTTTGAATGTTTTGATTAGGAAGCACACTTTGATTAATTCTTAGGAAGCGGATAACACATTCTATTCTTGGAATGGAAACCATAAAAATATCAATTGTGCAATTTGAAAGGCTTGTGCTACACCATCTCGACTCGAACTGGCATTCTGGCCATGTTGTGCTCACCCATTACAAGATGAAGGAAATGTTGTTGTCTATGGCTACGGATTTTTTTATGGTTTTAAAGGTTGGGGAAGTGTTGGAGATATTTAGCTGCAATTTTCATAATTTTATATCTCGGCTTCATTCTCAACCTATTGACCTTCCCTTTATGGCTTTTCCCAAGGCCAAGAAAGTGCATGTTACCATGATTTCTCAATTCCTTTTGTTGATCCAGCTCTATAGAAGCTCATCAAGGGAAGAAGTGAAGGACAACTTTATTGGTATGGTGTAAAGGGTGGAGGAGGAAGGAATTCATGTTAGTCTGAGTGATAAGGAGATTGCGAACAATTTGATGCGTTTTTTCACTAGTGGTTATGATACCACTGTCTCTACTTTGGCCACCATTCTTAAGCGACTCTCTCTTTCTCACATGTCTTACAACAACTTCGTAAAAATGGGTACCATTTTCACCTCATTGTACAAGAATAAGATGATATGGTTTTAGTTTTAGTTGATTGTTCTAGATAGAAAAAGTGATGTTGTGAAAAATCAAATTGCAAAAGAATCAAAGATAAGGTGGGAAAAAAGTACCTCACTTGGAATGAGATTAAATGTATGGATTACTTACATAATGTAATAGTTGAAGGAATATGCATAATGGCCCCTATTAATGGAGGATTTAAGAAGGAAAAAGTAGATGTTATATATGGAGGCTATACAATTCTCAAGGGATGCAAGGTAAATATCTAAACATGTTCTATACTTTTTTTAAAGATGGTATTTGTTATAATGTTTCTAATTTGAATGTGACAGCATATATTAATTGTAGGTTAATTTCTTCATGAGATAAACAAATAAAAAAGAGGAATATTTTAAAAGTCGGAAGATATTTGATCCAAATTGCTTCAATGAGAAACATGATCAATTTTCTTATATCCCTTTTGAGCAAGGTAATTAGATGTGTCTTGGCAATGAATTTCTAGAGATAATGATGAATGTTTTTCTCAATCATTTAGTGTTGAGATGTGATTTCAAATTGATGGAGAAAGATGAATGTATAAACATGTACTTTATGCCTCATCCCTTGCGGTGATTAGGTCCATATTTCTTTAGCCAGTTGCTTAAGAGGATTCATGTTAATAACATGACAATAAATGATGTAACTATTCTTTAATCTGCATAGAAGTGCATACTTAGCAGATTCTATTATATCATCTAATTTAAGTTTTCCATCATTAACATTTCACTCATCCTCTCCACCTCTAGTGGTTCTACCCATTGTTGGCCCTCTGTTGCTGGTGTTCTTTTTGCTCCAAATTAAATTACTTCAAGATAGTAGTTCTAGAAGAGTTTCTTTTTGGCCTTACTCCCATATATATATATACATATACATATACATATACATATACATATACATATACATATACATACACATACACATACACATACACATACACATACACATACACATACACATACACATACACATACATATACATATACATATATATATACATATACATATACATATACATATACATATATATATACATATACATATACATATATATATATACATATACATATACATATACATATACATATATATATACATATACATATATATATATATACATATGTATATATATACATATATATGTATATGTATATGTATATGTATATGTATATATATATGTATATGTATATGTATATATATATATATATATATATATATATATATATATATATATATATATATATATATATATATATATATATATATATATTAAGAATTGATTTTTCTCTTCCAATTACAAATAATGATTACCATATTTTCTCTAGAATAAGCACTATAAATAAAGGCCTCCTTTTAAAAAAATACCATAGTAAAATAGTTAATGATCATGTGAATAATTCTTGCTAAACTCATCATGAAAGGAAAACCCTTGTCATATGCCAAGTTGTACATCATTATTTAAGTGATTATTTATCAATGAGTAATTTTATTGCCATTGAAAGATCTTTCTTGTCTCGCCAAACTTGAGCATTAATAACTTCATGTTTGTAACCTAGTTTCCTTTCCTATAAATGTGTTGTATCCTAGCATCATTAAGAGTATTTAGGATACATTGGGCATCCTTGATGATCAATTTTGCATTCCAACTCATCTTGTTCTCCCCACTAGTAGCTTTAATGACTATCATAGAATCTCCCTCCACAATAAAATTTTGAATTCCCATCGTGTTAGCTAACTCAACTCCCCATTGAAGCCCAAATGCCTCAACCTCATTGCTTTGAGACACTATTGTATTTCCTAGAGTGTCCTCTGATAGAAACACCTAGAGAATTTCAAAGTATTCCTCCCACAACAGCCCCCACATGCCACTTAGTCCCATCAAAATTCAACTTCAACTAGTTTGGGAGTGGGGGGGTGGCTGTCATTTAGTTTGCTTCCTTTGGATAATCTTAGAATTATCCATTCTCTCAACAATTTGAGTAATGCTAGAGAGTGGGGAGGTGGTTTCCATTTCTAACTCAGGGCCCCCTAGCTTATTCCTCCCATACATTTCTGGATGACTACCCCTAATGGGGTTCTTATGTTTCTAAATATATGATTATTTCATTCTTTCCATAGGTTCCAACATACATACATCGGAATGGCCTTCTAATCCATTTTTATCAGGGGTGGTGGAGAGGGCACTACCATGCAAGAGTAAATTGGGAAATTGAATGTTAAAAACCCATGATAATCCAAGTTGCCCAAAAATATTTTACCAAACCTAGACCAAGTAAGGACAATGAATGAAGAGGTTTGGGATGGACTATTCCTCCTATTATCTTAGCACACACCTATTTCACAATTAGAAGCCACACCTCTTGACATTATCAATGGTGAGAATACTATTATGCATAATTGACCACTAGAAGAAGTTCATTTTTTGTAAAAGTGATGGTTCTAGACATTTTTCGACTCCAGATTTCCTATATTGCCAATTAGGGAGGTATAAGTTGACTTTGCACTAAATTCCCAATTTGAGCTTTTGTCCCATATTATTATGTCCTCCTCTAGGACGGAGGCAATACAGACCCCCTTTAGATGAATGTTAAGATCTTTTATTAAGACTCTATTCATCCCATCAAAGTTATCTATGTTGAGTTTCCTCTATTCATTATGTTGGATGTAGTGTTTCAGCATATTTCCTACCCCAATCTGACGCTTTCCTTTTAATACAATGAACTTTGTTTTGACTAAATAACTTTCCAAAATCCATGTATACTTCTAGAATTTTATCTAATTACCCTCTTCCAATGTCCATCATATGGCCTATTTCAAATGATTTCTTATCTTTGTGATGTTGTTCCATATATTTGAATCAGTCTACAGACCTTTGTTAGAAAGAATCTAAGAAAGAGGATGGGAATTCAAATACTTAGCGCTCATAATGCTGCACCAAGGGGAAACATTTTGTGCCAACCTCCATCCAACCTTCATCAGAAGGGCTTTATTGAGATCTCCAAATCTTCTCAAGTTTAAATCTCCTTGGGATTTTGGCTTGCAAACCTTGCCCCAACTAAATAGGCTTAGCTTCTATTTTTCCTCCACTCATGTCGATAAGAAATTGTGTTGTATCTTCTCAATAATTTCTTTGAAATTACTAGATATCTTAAACAGTGATAAGAAATAAATTGGGATACCTTGCAAGGAAGCCGAGAGTAATTGAAGTTTACCACTGTTACTTAAGACCTTCCCTTCCAACCTACTAGCTTCCTTTGCATCCTCTCCACCACCTTATGCTAGAATTTTGTGCTCACTTCATTAACAGTGAGGGGGAGACCCAAATAAGTATCAAGGAGGGTGGCAACTTGACATTCCAATTCTTATGTAATTCTTTGTTGAATAGTCATCTATGTATTGCAAAAATATAACCTATTTTTTGATAATTGATAAGTTTCCCTAACAGTTCAACATATCCATTTAGAATCTATTTCCAAACCTTCACCTCTCTTATGGAAGATGTTTCATAAAGAAATGTGTCATAAAAAAACTACTAGGAAACTTTGAGAGAAGAGTTGTAGAAGACTCAATCCCCATGATTTCATGTCGTGAAACCAACACCAGAAAATTCCTACCACGAATCTCAATAACTAGCATGAAGAGATAAGGTGACAGTTAGTCATTAATTTTGGGGATCAAAACTTAGAAAGTTTCATTAAGTTCTCTAAGGATACTACCAGTTCTTATGAAGTCCCACACTACATGGACAAGAGCATACTTGATAAGCTCCCAAAATTCTTGAAAGAACATAGGGAGAAAACCATCCAATCTAGGGTCCTTAAAAGCATGGCAAAGACTACACTCTTGACTTCATCCTCAGTCACCTTCCTAGCCAAGTAATTTTTTCTTTTTTATTATATTTTTCGTGGGTAATATAATATTGATTAATATTTTTTTATCTCAACCAATTAGGTGTAAATTTATTTATTTATTTGTAATATTAATATAAGAAATTATTTATTTTTAAAATTCTTTGAATTTTTCTAATTGAATTCGATTGCTCATGTATATTTGGGGTCTTGTAGGAAAGAATTTTCAAGAAGTGGAATGATAAATAATATGGGGACCTTAAAGGCACCCCTAGCAAAGACCACACTCTTCACTTCATCCTCAGTCACCTTCCTTACCGAGTAAATTGTTTTTTGTTATTATGTTTGTCATGGGAAATATAATATTGTAATCACTTGTCTACATCACTAGTGATTAATGTTTTTTATCTCAACCAATTAGGTGTAAATATTTTTATTTTTTATTTTTTATTTTTGTAATGTTAATATGTCAAATTTTTAATTTTAAAAATTCTTTATAGTTGAATTTGATTTGCTCATATATTTGGGGTCTTGTAGGAATGGATTTCCAAGAAATGGAATGATAAATAATAGGGTTATATGGAAATAGATATTTTTTGGTTTCAAAATACTTATTTTAATTTCATCATATTAAATTTTCTAATACTTCAATTTGTGAAACATGGTTATTAAAGGCTAAATATAGTAAAATTATTTCATAATTATTAAAGGCTAAATATTTTTTTATATTACTTAATACTAGAGGAATATTAACTAATGTATACAATCAATGAAAAGGTAAAAATATTATATACATCTTATAAGAATAATATATTCTATAGTCATCTTTAATAATAAGATTACTACATCAAGACTTTATAGTAATCTATTTATTTTAATGATTATTACCACTTATCTTATCATTTAAATTCTCTACTAATATTAAATTATATGGATAGAAATACATATTGTGAGTTATAAGTTTGTTAAAACTTCTATTACTTGAATGTTTACAATTCAAGCATAATCATGTTGTCAACTCTTTTAATGGTGGCAAAATTAACATCTTCAACTGAAGATGAATGATGAAATCATGAAAGAAACAAAGACATGCAAATTTTAGGGTTACGACCTAGCTCTTGGCAAACATCACTCTAAGATAGTGAAAAAAGAAGTCTCATTAGGAAGACAATTTACTAGTATATTTGTAAATGAGTAATATTTGATATAAGGTAAATATTATCTCTTTATAAATATTTTCTAATCCACATGAAATATTGAATAATTTTTCAATTTGAATCAAATAGTAATATAGTACTAAGTTATAATAATAGCATTTGATTTATAAATGATAAATTAAAAAATTATTTTGATTATAAATATTTTTTATATTTAAAAATATTATTTTGCAAATGTTTAAATATTTAAAATATAAGATAACTTTTAAGTCTTTCTCAATTAAAAATTCATTTTTTAAATGTAAAAGTATATGGAAAATGTTAAAATATTAATTAGTAAAATTATATTCAATATTAACAATTTTTTAATTTTTTTAATTTTATTTAATTCACTATTATAACTTTAGGCAAATACAAGCCACTACATGGCACTTATTTGTCTTTGTCACCCATTAACGAAATAAGTTTCTATATTTTTCATGTTTTACATAATATTATAGCTAACCCTTTCTCAAAACACATGAAATATAAATAGATTTATTTATGTAGGAGTTTACTTGTATTTGGTGAGAGATGAGCAATGATGTTGGTAAAGTTCAACATTACACATATTATTATTACATAGTTTTTAAATGCGAGAATCTATAAGTGAGAGGAGTAGGGGAGATTATATATTAACGCTTTTCAACACCGCAAGATAGAGACAAATTCCTCTTCCTCATGGATGCCACTATGAAATTCGCAAATCCTTATGAAATGTCATGGAGGAAAATGAGAGCTCTAACAAGGAAGATAACCATATATGTAAGCATGAATAGAGTGTACATACCAAATTCTAAATTAGAGCTCACATTTCTTTGATAGTTATGGCTAGAATGAGGATAAACTATTCATAAAAGACATGTTCTATAGAAAATCATAAATAAATAAAACATCAATTTTGCAAAGGAGAGAAAAATAGAAAATAAAATTTCATTTGAAGAAATCATTTTTCAAAATTCGCAATCTTTATAATCTTTGCGTCATTTTATTAACAAAATTCTAAAAGTCATCCTTGAAGAAGGGAAAGAGCAAGGATTGGATTAAAGGAATAATTTTGAGAAAAAGAAAAAAATTGTTTGTCTAATAATGAGTGAAGATGCTCAATTAAATGCTCACAAAAATAGCGATCACATTATTAAAGCTAAGAAAGGGCTCCTAACCTATGAAATCCATCCTCACCTATCAATTTATGAAGGTTTCATGTTGTGATTCGAACCAGTGACTTCCTTCATATCAAACATCTATTTTTATGCCACGAAAAAGTGTTGATTGTGATGGTGTGCATTTAGAGTGGTTGGTTCTTTTATTTGGATATGATATGTTTATCATTATTAAATTTCTCATAACCTATCTATTGATTAATTACACAAAATATTTATGAAAAGAAATTCCATATGATTTATAACAATTTTCACACTCTAGGTTAATTACTAAATAGCATAAGCAGAATAATAGAAGCCAAACACACATAAACAATAATGCAGATATATCTAGGAAATCCCAATCTAGGGAAAAACTAGTAACTATTAGATCTTCTATTCAACCTAACATTAGACTTTCTCCCAAAGTCTAATAGAATCAATTATAAGATTTCTACTACAAGCTTACATAGCACAACTTCTATACTTAGCTTGCATGAAAATAATGTTTTCTTTCCTTCTTAGACTTTAAATCATATATAAAATCACTTCCTATTTTCCTTAAACACACAGACATAGAAATATTCTTTTAAAGAATAAAAAATAGGTGTTTCTAAATATCCAACTTAATTTGTTTTAAACAAACTCCACCTTCCAAGTTACATAAACAATAATCAACACTTCATCTTAAAAGGGAAGGTGCTATGCACAACACCCAACTTATTCTCTAAAAAATACATATTTATTCTTCACTAAAATATTGTCAATATACTTGCTATTTTTTTGTCAATAGGAAAGTACTATAGTTCACTATCCAATTCCCCGCTCAATCTTTGATAAAGAAAACCTATAACTTCACCTTCTATCAAACTTTGAGAGCAACATTGTTCTATAAGATTTCTATAGTAGTCACACATAAATAACTTTATCTTCATAATCCTCCATCTACTAAGAAAAAAACTCCCACTGAAGGTGCACACAAACATTGTGTCATGGAACTCTCTTGCTCTCCATTATTTCTAGAAAATCTCTTCCTTTATTTTTATATCTCAAGGATATCTCTTCCTTTGGACATATCTAGGAAATCTCTTCCTTTTGACATATCTAAGAAATTGCTTCCTCTCAATATATATAAGAAATATCTTCCTATTGATATAACAAGGAACTCTCTTCCTAAGGGAAATCACTTCTTCAATTTTTCCAAGAAATCTCTTCCTCTCAACATATCTTGGAAATCTCTTCCTATAAATAAATCAAGGAAATCTCTTCCTCCAAGAAATATATTCCTCGGTGTCTCTACAAAACCCATCCTTTCTCCTTGGATCTGGATCATGCAAAAGTTATGCCAAAGGATGGTTGCCATAGCCATCCCGCAACCTATCTTTACTCCATCACTAATTGAAATAGGCATAAAAGAAACTAGAGACAATTTTTTTCTTCTAAAATCTATGTCATAAATCTTGGCTTTGTATAAAGAGTGTAGACCTTTGATACCATGTTAGATTTCTCATAACCCAGCCAAGTTGACTAATTAGACAATAAATTCATAGATAGAGACTCCATCTAATTTATAGCAATTTTAATACTCTAAACTGAAACTAAATAGTGGAAGTAAAATAATAGAAGCCAAACACACATAAAAAATAGCACAAATATACCCAGAAACCCTTTTCCAAGAAAAAAATGGAACTATTGAATCTTCTATTTAACCTAACATCAAACTTTCTATCAAAGTCTAATAAAATCAAATTACAAGTTTTCTATTTCTACCTGATACATAAAGAGCACATCTTCTTATTTTCCTTCTTTCTTAAACCTTAAATCATATATTAAATCACTTTCCATTTTTCTCAACCTCCAAATTTAGAAATATTATTTTAAGGAATAAAAACAAAATCATTTCTGAATATCAAACTTAAATTGTTTTAAATCAACTCCGGGGAAAATAAAAATCAAGAGCCATGAAGGTTAGCAACGAAAAGAAAGCTCCTAGCAATAAATTTATAATGCACTAGAAAATGAGTCTATTGAAAGATGAAATAAAATTATAGTTTTTTTTCTACCATCTCCCTTCATATTTAGATAGTTGTGTTGTACTCAAGAATTGACAACCAATGAAAATGAAAGATCATTAGTTTTTTTTTTTGTTATAAATGGTTAAAGTTTATTTATATACAATTCTTAGGATGTTTGCTAAATTTCAACATAAACAAAAATAAAGGTCAAATTTATTTATCCCAAATTCACCAAAATAGAATGAAAGTTTCTCAAAAAAATTGATGTTCTTTTATTAAGATACATTTTAATTGTTTTCATAATCAAAAAAATGTTTTAATATGTAATAATAATAATATATATGAATTTAATTTTTATTAAATATATTATAAATTTATATATCATAAAAACAAATCATAACAAGAATACTATAGTTTATTATAGTTAAAAAAAAAGAAAAATACTTTATTAATACAACTTTTTTATTCATGATTTTGACCATAGTAAAATTATTTACAAATCCACTTAATCTTTAAAAGATCCATTGCAATATAAAGAATTCAAATCTTAAAAATATTAAATAAAAAATAATTTTCTTATAAATTATAAATATCTAATATAGCACACAAATTCTATTCTAAATCATATTTTATTTGTACTATCGGATGTTTACTAGATTTTAAAACATTTAATATTCGAGAGCATAAAGGCCATTATTCAATAAAAAATGTGCTTATTGATGTTTAACCCCTAAGAAAACCTAGGCCTAAAAAAAAAAGTTTGCTTTCTCACACCAAGAAAGATATTGGTATAGTATGTCAGATTCATTCTATAATGTCGGATAGCTTGTGACCCAAGACAGCAATAATCATGTTCCAATTATTGATGTTTATTAAGTATATTGAAAAACTAGAAAACAATGATTCATTAATTCTCAATTTAATTAATAATTGGAAAAAAACAATGTTACCATGGGTTGCATAGACGCTGCCCACCTTCTCAGCTTTAGCTCATAAAACAAGAAAATATGTTTATTGATATGGAAAATTAGGAAATCTTTAATTTAATTTTATGAACTTCTTACATGTTTTCAAATTAACTATTTTTTTGCTTTGTCTAACAAGAACATGACTATTTCTTATTAATTGTAACTATCTCTTATTATTAAAAAATCTTCCAAAAACATATTAAGATTTTCTAAATATTTATTTTTAACTTTTATTTATGACTGAAAATTTATTCAAGAGTATCCATATTGACATTTGCTTTGTCTATTTAGCTTACACTATATATTTTTATAACAATACTTATGGTGTAAGGTTTATCACTAATATGGTAAGGGATGGGTGACGATAGCTAAAATCAAGACATAAACCTCAAACAAGATTCTCAAGTTTGAAAACATAGCATGTACACTTTCTACACAATAAAAGAGTTGGGTGATGATAGCTAAAATCAGATTTTCCAGTTTGAAAACATAGCATGAACTCTTTTTACACAATAAATGAGGACTGCCCTTAGTATGATATTAACACAAAGACACCTTATTGAAGAATCTAAAACAACATTTTGGAAAGCAGGCAGTTGCTGTCCATGTACTATAACAATTATTAGATCTTAGTGGCAGTATTAGAGAAAGTCAAAGATTAGCTTAAAGCTCTTCACTTATATACAGAGATTTACTAATATACGAAAGTCTGATTTTCAAATCATAACTAGCGAATTAACCCAATATTATTCATCTCCCTGATGCTATCCGAATCTTTCCATAAAATTCACGATAAGATTGAACAGTATACTTCCGTAATCATGTTTGATCTTTGTTTGATCTTTCTTTGAGAAAATGACAAAAAAAGTCATTTCAATTTTCGTTTTTGCTTGTGCAAAACAATAACCCATAAAGGACGAACATATCATAACCATCTTCGTCGAATGTCCTCCACTCATCCACGCAAAGTGTAGGGTTGAACACGGCTGATATCTTCAAGTAAGATGATATGAACAAAGACTCTAATTAGCCATACAAAATCTCTTGCGCTGTGGAAGATGTCTGCTGTGGGATCCAATATACAACTGCAGCTGGATCTCAATGGGAGCGGTTGCATGGGTTTCCTGTATCGTTGTTGGTATAGCATATGCATGTGCCATTTTCTATGCTCCAATAATCTGGGCGGCCATAAGACTGAAGGCTACAAGCAATATGCCCCACTTACCTCCAGGAAGGACTGGTATTCCTTAATTGGGAGAATCCCTCGACTATCTGAGGTCATGGGGCAACGTGCTCGATCTGGACGCGTGGTACGACACATGGTGTGCTAAACACGGGTGGATTTTCTCAACACATATCCTGGGCAGCCCTACTGTTGTCGTGTTGCAAGTGCAGGCGAACAAGTTCGTCCTGATCAACGAGAACAAGCTGTTCACACAACGCCATGGTTACTTCCCAGGGCGCAGACCACAAAAGGATGCGGCGGATTATACACTTCATGCTCGGGATCGAAACCCTAACCTCGTTGGGAGGTTTGAAAGGCTCGTGCTGCGCCATCTGGGCTCTGATTGGACTCCTGGCCTAGTCATTCACGGCCATGGCAAATTGAGGGAAATGACTTTGTGTATGTCGGCGGAGTATTTTATGGGGTTGACGGCTGGGGAAGAAGGGTTGGAGAGCTTTGTTGGTGGAGTAATTTCTCCCACCTAGCCGTTATCCACAACCACAGACAAATAGCCAAAAGCAGCAGACATGCAGCCGTCATTAGCAGTCCTCGGCCAGTGCTTGCCGTCCAAGCACTGGCCAACACACCAGCTTCACTGGCTAGCATTAAATGTATTGCCAACTCTTTCTTACAGCATTAAATATGCATTTGCTTATAAATATAATGAATTAGGCTTGTGATCAATAGAGCCTATTTTGGGTTTCTCATTGTGGATCATGAGTGGATAGAATTTTGTAACATTATGAAGATTTGTAATAGGTTTTAGCTATATTAATGAGCATGAAGTGCTATAGCATAGCTTGATGTCTTTGTATTTTGGTTGTTGATTTGAATGTTTATCGTTGCATTCGTGTTTGTCTTTGATCCACTCTATCCACCTCCTTCAAGTGTTATCAGAACTAATGGGAGATGATCGTGGAGATCATGGAGAGGCCGACGAGTGAACTAGTGAAGAGTGTTGTGGCATTGTAGCCCTACAAGCAACATCATTTGAAGTTATCTTCTACAAGAATAAAGAGAAGAACAAATCAAGAGACTACTATGAGAAACAAAGAAGTCATGAAAAGAAGGCAATCAAAGTTGAAGTGTGTTTGAGTTAGCATTGTGTGATGTTGTCATTCATAGATTCGAAGCATGTGGAGCATCTCTATGCAAGCAGGAGTGCCAGAGAATGCATACATGTGGCATGGAAGATATTGATCATGAAAATGTTTATTATGTCTTTGTATTTGAAGTATGTGTGTTTGATGTTATATAATAGAAAGTGAAAGTAGTTTTGACTAGTTGTGAGTTGGTTGTCATGATTCAAAGGTCTATGTGTGTCCTGATTGGATAAAAGTGTTGGGATTGGAAGTAAGAATTTGTTTGTCTAATTATGAAAGATATGATGTTCTTGATAGTGGTCATGTAATAGAAGTTGGTTGCATTGATATCCCCCAACCAAGTGATGAAAATTGAATTAGTGATAATTTTTAATGGGCTATGTGAATATATGGGGTGCATTATCGGTTGTGCCCAACACCCCAAAGGTTTTTGGTTTAACATATTGATGAGCCATGTATCTAAAAAGGGTTCCTATAGAACTAGCAAGTATAGTAGATAGACACCCATGTATCTCGGTAGATGGATTTCTTTTTATATGGACTCAATAATCAGTTTGATGCAGGTCAAGAAGGAGAAAACTTAAAGTGATAATAGTTTTCCCATCATTTGAGTTTGTGGTAATTTGAAACCATTCAAATGTAGAGTTTTTGGCTAGCTATGAACCATTTGTATTCCATTGGTTAGGGTAAGCCATAAAACCCAAAGTGATTATGATGAGGGAAAACAATATAAATGTAGTAGTATTAGTTGAAGAAATCAAGGGGGAGTGTTGGTGGAGTAATTTCTCCCACCTACTCGCTATCTACAACCACAAACAAATAGCCAAAAGTAGTAGACATGCAGCCGTCATTAGCAGTCCTTAGCTATCCAAGCACTAGCCAACACACCAGCCTCACTGTCTAGCATTAAATGTATTGCCAACTCTTTCCTATAGCATTAAATATGCATTTGCTTATAAATATAATGGATTGGGGTTGTGATTAGAGCCTATTTTGGGTTTCTCATTGTGGATCATGAGTGGTTAGAATGTTGTAGCATTCTAAAAATTTGTAATAGATTTTAGTTATGTTAATGAGTATAAAGTGTTGTAGCACAACTTGATGTCTTTGTGTTTTTCTTATTGATTTGAATGTTTATCATTGCATTTTTGTTTGTCTTTGATCCACTCTATCCACCTCCTTCAAGCTTCAGGCAATACTTTCATGATTTCAACGCAGACCTTTTTTCTCACCCTCTCGATCTTCCCTGGATGGCCTTTGGCAAGGCTAAGTGTCCTCGCACGGCCCTCATTTCTTAGATTGCTTACCTGATCTGTTTGCATAAAACTAGTTTGAGCAAGACTGAAGAAGATGAAGAGAACTTTGTGAAGATGGTTTTGAGGATGCAAATTAAGGTGGAGGGAAGCGAGTGTTGCTTGAGCGACGAGGAGATTGCAGACAACTTGATGGGTTTTTTCACTGGAGGTTATGATACCACTGCCTCTACTTTGGCCACTATTCTCAAGCACCTCTCCCTCTGCCCACACGTCTTACAACACCTTCTCAAAGGTACTTTTATGCTTAACCTAATTTGAAATACGATTGCTATAGAAAAAATGTTGTTTCCTTAACCTAATTTTTGAATTTCAATGAGGCAATCCAGATTGCGAGAAGCTTAGAGGTGGAAACAAAGAAGGAGATCTTCTCACTTGGGATGAGATTAAAGGTGTGGAGTATTTGAAAAATGTGATATTAGAAGGAATGCATACAATGCCCATTGTAATTGGAGGATTCAAGCAGGCAGAAGTAGATGTTGTGTATGTCCGTTACACAATTCCAAAGGGATGGATGATGGGTATTTATTTTTATTTTTATTTTGTGCAGAAGAGGATAAGAGATCTTTATCACTTTGTGTTATAAAACTTTTCACTTGCAGATTCATTACTCTATCAGACAAACATGCAACAGAGGGGATTACTTTGATAGCTAGAGAAGTTTGATCCACATAAGCTGTTTTCTAACATTCCTTTATGTTTTCATTTCAAATTCTTATTATTTACTTTCTTGCACTCACAATATTAAACCACAATTGTAATGTTTGGTTCTATTTTTATTGTTTTCAAACATATCAATTTTCTATTTTTATTTTTTTCAAATATATCTATTTTGTCATTGGCTATTCATATTTTTTTCAGTGGTTTTTTAATTTATGTCTTATATGACCAATAAGAAACAGGTAAATCTAAAAAATCTTTCTAGATTTCTACTATTTTTTAATAAACTTGTTGAAAGTTGCACTTTTGAAATGTTGGACAATTTGATTTGAAAAAATAATAATGAGAAATATGCAATGAATAAAATTTTAATATTTCTTCAAAGTTTTATTTTTAATTAATTATTTTTAAATAATCAAATTTTAAAAATATTGAGACATATTTATATATTTTTAAATATTTTATAGATTTATGAATGTATAGTTATTTGAAATATCAAGAATATTTATATTTTTATAATTATATATTTGTTTTATTTATAACTTTATCATTTTAGCTATGGAATGTAATGAATAAAAACTCATTTCATAATAAATTATCTTTACTTACTTTTAACATTAGCTCTATAGAGCTCTTGTTCTCATATATTGTTATATTAAGAATTGTTTGTTTCCTACATAGAAACCATACTTGTCAATTAAGTGGAGATATTTTAGTATATTCTAAAATGTTAAATGAATATTACTTGTAAAAGGTTCTATATTATTTGACACTTTTATTGATCTTTGTATTATGATCATTATATTTGAGTTTTAGAAATTAGAAATGTTATTTAGATATACAACAACAAAAAATTATAAAATATAAATAAATTATCTTCTATAGTAATAAAATATACAAATGTTATATATTAAAATCATTCATACTAAAATTATAATTCTTATATTGAATGCAACTAAAATTAAGGTTTTTTTAAAAAAAAGACTATTTTTATTTTTCTTTTTTTTTAATAATTATAAAAAATTATATAGTAATTCATAATACCAAATATATTACATTGACTAAAAAGTAAAAGTATTGGGAATTAGTCCAATGAAAATAGGTTTAAGTTTTAATCATAAGATAAAATTTAACATATTAAAAAAATATAAAAAAGATAAGATTAAAGAATTATATTTATATTTATAAAATTTATATTATTTATTTTAATGACTTTAAAATGATATAATTATTAGAATGGAAATTATTAGATAACCTTAGTTTTAATGTAAAAAGTAAACATATCAAATAAATATTTAAACAAATATTAATTATAACTTTTTGTGGTTAAAAGAAGTGAAAGAATTATGGTTTAATAGAATTAAGGGTGCAAGAGCTCAAATTGTATACATTTACATCTATATTAGAAATTTAAAAACAGTAAAAATAATCTTAAGTTTCATTATCATAGATATGTGAGCAATTAATTTTGATTATTTTTACAATTTATTCATAAACCTTATTGCTTAGAGAGTGTGTCTTTTAATTGATCTCACCACATATTTACAAAGTATACAAATCTATTATCTAATATGTCCTTTTGTCATGAGAGATCTTAGAGTAATGGATGATATTTATGAAAAATAATTTGATATAGCAAATAAAGATTTTACATTCTTATGTTTCAAATAAAATCATTAAATATAATTCTATTGAAAAAATCTATATAATATGCAAATCTATCTAAAAAGTTAATGTAATATGCAAATATATTTGTAATCTTGAAATGTGAAGTATAAATGAAGTTGTAGGGCTACTATGGATTGATGTAAAATAGAAGCATAAAGAAGAAAATCTAAATAGATTAAAAAATATTTTGAATGTAATATAGAATTTTATCTTATTAAAAAAATAATATTATATTATAAATTATATATATATATATATATTGAAAAATATTATCATTAAAATTAAAAATCAAATCACATTACAAAAATTTATTCTAAAAATTGTAATTTATTATTATGATTGATCAAATTACATGAACTAATAAAAATATTAGTGTATTGGTTATGGAGATTCATGTTTAGATAAATATATGCTTGATTACTAGAGGGGCCGCTTTCTATTCTGACATGAAGGTAGATATGATTGAACTCTATTTTCCTAAAAATAGACAAAATGTCACGAGGAGAGTCCAAGTTCGACATGGATGTCAAGTTATTTGATCTCGTTGGCTTAACATATTTATAATTACATTCATTTTATTCAACCTATATTCAAAAACCACTGCCACCACCTGTACGACTGTGTTTTGTATTTATATAAAAATATTGGGTTTAGATATTATTTATGATAACAAGGGCTCCTTTGGAGCTGTAGTCCCTGCCTTTTGGCATGGAGATGGGTGTTCTCGTTTTCTGATTTTAGAGTGTTGCTAGTTTAAATCTGTCCATAGTCAATATTACGAACAGAAGGCAGTTGCATATTTAATAAAAAATTTAAAATATGAATACATCCAAGATTTGTCTTCATCTAATAAATACCTCATGAAATGCACGAATGAATTTGTGGCCAAAAGGCAAGATTATCTTGTTGACCGAGTACACACACACATATATATATCTGCAAGATTTTCCTCTATAAAAAAATTGTTTGCCCATGTAAGAGATTGAATTTATTGTGGGATTGTTATATGCTACAAAAGAAAATTATGTTCAGATAGTATTTTATTGTGTAAAAATTATGATTTTTAAATGTCACATACTTAACTTTTTATTTAGAATATACCTACATTGTAAATGCATTAAGTTTAAAATTTAAAAAAATGCTAATTCCAACATACTTCAAACCTGAAATCTTCAGCATGCGAGAATTTGACATTTGCAAAATTATACATGCATATTCTTGTGCCAGAACGACAATTGCACGGCTGTTCTTCACATATTACACCTGGTTCAATGATTATCTGTCCAACACCAACTATACTGAAATAAGCCTAACTGGTTATCATATCCCTTTCAGCTCCAAAAAAACTTTATTACTTTAGGAGTTCGACACTTTTGGGTCAATCAGTCTGCATTCAGTCTTGGATACCTCTGAGTAAACTTCTCAGAATGAGACACTAAAGTAACAATACTTGATAATGTCTATTCATCACATCGAATCTTTATGCCATGATGAATACGCAAGAAATACAATTCCCTTACTTTTATTAGCAATTAATCGATAAATAATAGCCTGGAAGAATTACAACTGAACAATAAACAAATACTAGTTACCCGGATCGAAATTAAAACCTGAAAATGTATAGTCGAATTCTGAACTTGAAATATGGTGTTGTTGCTGAGTAAGGTGATGTACAGTCTGCCAGTGTATCATGCAATCTGCTGTTACAATAAATCATTGTATGCAACCGATTCTGGGTATGTGCGACTGAACAGATCCTGAAGCGGTGTTCAAACTGGCGCTTGTACTTCTCGTATGGTCTTCCCCCTCGGATTAGAATCGACTCACGTTCTCGCTCCCGTACTACCCTTGTCGACTATATCATTTCGCATCCACCGCATCCTCAGTGCTTTGGCGCCAAATGGTGGGAAGATTCAGGTCGGGTTCCGATCTGGAGAGATCCTTCAAACCTGCACTTTGCAAGGGTACCCCAAGGTGAATGCTGAGATGACGAATTGCAAAAGGGGGTGAAAAATTCAATGCAAGACCCAATGTTTCCTTGCCCGCACGATCCTGTTCTTGGAATCAGATATTCTGGTTGAAGTATTGGCTCCGGCGATCAATCATAGAAGTTGGGGCGTTCAATCTAAGCTGCTGTTGACAACGGCAATGCCGACTCTCTCCTGGTTACAGATCCGCCAATCCTCAAGATTCAAGATATCACCCTATCAGTAAACCTGAATATGCAAATTATTACAACATGAAATGGCTGAGTGCCATCTCCAATAAGCAACCCTTTGGAAGATATCCCACTTCCTCAGTTATGCAGATCTAAGAGAGTTTTTGTTCTCAGAGACCTCTAGGAATTTGCAGGCCAGGGACTACAAATTGCTCCAAATGATAATTAAAAACCAATTCTCAAATCGCTTGCCTTCAAAAAGGAGCCCTATGTCCTCTATTTATCTCCTTGCCGAGAAGTTTCTGGAAATTATCTGGAATCATCTTGCACTACAAATATTAACTTTATAAAATTAAATAATTAACTTTATAAAGTTAGAATACAACCTTTATTAAATACTGGAATGAGTAGGCCCCGCTTACTTAATTGGAAGACAAAATCGACCCTCTTCCCATAATTATTTGCCTACGAAAGTCAATGATAGGCAAATCCCCTGCTATAATTATGTTGCTAAAAGAGGGACATGACAGTCCGCCCTTCCAGATATTGCTTGCCCTCAAGCAATCTCAGAGCTGGATGCTGCAAAATGGTCTCATTCTCCCAAGTAGCATCTTCGACTGGTAGATCCTTCCATTTAACCAAATATTCTCTGATTATTCTTCGGCAGAGCTATTTTTCTCTGCTTCCTAAAATGAATTCCGGTACTATGATCAATTTCCCTTCATCATCCAAAGGCGGCAATACGGCAGAAGGTATCACATTCTATCCCAATGCCTTTTTGAGACGTGATACATGAAACACATTATATACTTTGCTGTCTGCTGGAAGTTCAAGTTCATAAGCCAATTCCCCTATTCACCTACTGATCCTGAAAGGTCCATAATACCTGGGTTTAAGCTTCTCTGACCCACTCTTTTTGAGAGTAGATTTTCGAAATGGTTGAAGCATTAAGTAAACCATGTCGCCCACCTCAAAGCTTCTCTCCGTCCTCTTTTGATCTGCGTATTGCTTATACTGATTCTATGCTCGAGCGATGTTATCACGTAGAGAGCTAATGATATCTTTACTTTCTTGCAGTAAATCCCCAGCATGTAGAACCCGAACATCACTCATCAATAAGTCAATGAAACTGGGTGTATCATAGTCATACAATGCTCGAAAAGGTGTCATTTGGATAGACATGTGGAAAGTGGTGTTATAGCAATACTCACACAAATAAATCCATCTTACCCAAGCCTTCTGCTGATCAGCTACGTAATTCCTCAAGTAGCCTTCCACCCATTTGTTTACTATTTCCGTCTGACCATCGGTTTGCGGGTGATAACTAGTACTGGGTGTGAGCTCAGTGCCGCATAATCGAAACACCTCTTGCCAGAAATGACTCAAGAATCTACTATCCCTGTCACTGACAATACTGCAGTATAAGTAGTGGTGATGGGAAAGAAATGAGCATATTTTGTTAGCCTATCCACTACCACATAAATACAATCACGTCCTTGAGCCTTGGGCAAACCGGTAATGAAATCCATGGATATGCATTCCCACTTCTGACACGGAATGGGAAGTGGCTGTAGCAGCCCTGCTGGGAAAGTGTGCTCCTGTTTATTCTGTTGGCAAACTGAACACTCATGAACATACTGCAAAACATCCTTCTTAAGTCCTTTCCATGTAAACCGTTCTTGCACTTGTCTATATGTTTTAAAGTATCTAGGGTGACCAGCTATAGGTGAATCATGAAGAGCTCGCATAATGAACTGCCTCACCTTCGATCCTGGGACTAAAAATACCCTGCTTTTGTAAATAATCAATTCATCCACAAGTGTATACCTGGTATCAACAAGTGTCCCATCAACTATCCTAGATGCCCATGAATCTTTGGCATATTCTGCAATAATCAAATGCTTCCAATCCTCAGAGATCTCAATCATTGAACTAAGATGTGGTCTGCGTGACAAGGCATCTGCTACCACGTTCTGTGTGCCCTTAACATAAGATATATCGAAGTCATATGCCTGTAACTTACTGACCCATTTCTGCTGCCTATCATTGAGATCCCTTTGGCCGAGGAAATGTCTTAAACTGTTGTGGTCAGTTTTTATGCAGAATTTGCCACCTACTAAGTACTGCCTGAACTTAGCTAGTGCATGCATGATAGCTAACATCTCCTTATCGTAAATGCTGAATGATCTCTCTGGCCCACGGAGCTTCCTGCTTTCATATGCAATTGGGTGTTTATCCTGCATTAAAACAGCCCCAATACCATCTCCTGAGGCATCACACTGGAGTTCAAATGGTTTCGAGAAATCAGGCAATGCTAGTACCGGGCATGAAGTCATGATCTCCTTGAATCTGTCAAAACAAGCCTGTGCCTTTGCTGTCCAAACGAAAGCTCCCCTTTTAAGCAAATCTGTTATAGGGGCCGCATGTCGTGAATATCCGCAAACAAATCTGCGGTAGAAGCCACATAACCCGAGGAATCCTCTTAACTGAGTTAGGTTCTCAGGAGTAGGCCACTCTACAATAGCACAAATTTTATCAGGATCCATCCGTACACCTTCTCGGCTGATAATATGACCTAAGTATAACAACTCAATCATTCCCAAATCACATTTGGACTCTTTGGCATACAAGGATTCTTCTTGCAAGGTCTTCAATACTGTTTCTAGATGCGCCATGTGCTCCTGCCATGTTCGATTGTATACCAAGATATCATCAAAAAATACCAACACGAATTTTCTCAGCTGATGATGGAAGACCTTATTCATGGTGGACTGGAAAGTAGCTGGTGCATTGGTCAATCCGAATGGCATTACTACAAACTCCAAATGCCCACAGTGACACCTGAATGCAGTTTTCTCAATGTCCTGTTCTCTGACTCTAATCTGGTGGTAACCTGATCTCAAATCAATCTTACTAAAGTAGCATGCCCCATGCAGTTCATCTATTAGCTCATCAATCCGTGGAATAGGATATCTATTCTTAATGGTTTTCTTATTCAGCATCCTGTAATCTATACACATCCGTAACGAACCATCTTTCTTCTTAACCAAAACTACTGAAGAAGCAAAAGGAGACTTACTAGGTCTGATGTGTCCCATCGCAAGAAGCTCCTTGATGGTTTTTTCTATCTCATCTTTAAGCCTTTTGGGATGCCTGTATGGAGTGATCATGAATGGTTTAGCGCCTTCTTCTAATTCGATGATGTGCTCGATCCCTCTATCAGGTGGTGTACCAGGTGGAATATCGCTGAATACCTTACTATACTTTTCCCTCAATATCTGTATGTCAGAATGATATTCTATCTTTGGTTGCTCCTCCTGTGTAGGCATGAGAGTACACATGGCTGCCCATTCAAGATCCTCATGTCTCACCAATCTTTCCAATCGTCTAAGGGAGATCGTTCGAAATATCACTATTCCGAATAGCTCTCAATACATGCTGCCTCCCATCTACTTCGAACTTAATGTCCATGTCCTGGAGTCGAAAAGTAACTTCACCCAATAAACGTAACCATGTCATTCCCAAAACGATATCCAAATCATCCATATTGACCACGTGGTAATCCACTTTGAACTCATAGTTATTCAGGCGTAAAGGCATGTCTCTGATTATCTTGTTACACTTAAGAGTGTATCCGTCAGCAACCTGTACTCGAAGACCTTCGAATTCTTCTGTCTTAATACCACGTCGCTCGACCAATCTTGCATCAATGAAGTTATGTGTTGCTCCGGTATCAACTAATGTAATCACCTTCTGTCCTGCTAGGACACCACGTAATCTGAAAGATCCTTCCTGTTGAATGCTAGACAAACGCCCTTGTTGTAGATGCAATTCAGGTTCTTCTTTCAGTTCTGACTTTCCCGTCTCTTCCTCAGATTCTGAACTAGTGTGTTCATCCTCTTTTGCCGCACTGTCAGAATCTGATCCTTCGTAATATGCCCACATAACTCTATTGGCTTTTCCTTTTGGTCGCAAGGGACAATCATGATCCTTGTCATATGGACCTTTGCAATAGAAGCATAATTTCTTCCTTCGCAAGTCATTTAGTGCTTCTGTATCTAGGGGTGTGGTAGATTTCCCTTTGGTTTCAATGCTCTTCCCTTTATTTTTATCAAACTTCCTGCTGTCTTTGAAAGAGGTAGTACTCCTGGGAGTGAACCGGCTAGAAGGAGCTGTAAGTTCCATACTTCGTGCTTTCCTCATGGCTTCCTGCAGTGTTGGTGGATCAAATGCCTTAATCCATCCCTTGAGGGGTTCAGACAATCCTTCTGTAAATAAGATAACTAACCTCCTTTCCAATACATCTGGTACCATGACTGACAATCTCTGAAATTCACTAATATAAACCTCGATATTGCCAGTCTGTCTTAATTGTGCAAGGTCGCAAAAATAAATTTTTGGATCCTTCTTATCAAAACGTTCAACTAATCTATCTACAAAGTTTTGATACGTTGTTACCTGGTTGTGTTGCAAAGTAACCATTCCATGTGACCACCAGTCATGAGCTGCGCCTTCCAGATGCAAGGTAGCATATCGGATGGCATCTATTTCAGACATAGGCCTTAATGCTAGAAAAGTGTCCAACTTATGAATCCAAGCTTGTGCCGTCATCTGACCACTTCCATCGAAAAAGGGTAAAGTAAGTTTACTGACAGCTCATTGTAACTCGCTATCATAACCTCCTCTAGGTCTCCTATTTTGGTGGTTGTTCCTCATATGTTCCCTTCTTTGGTTTAGATATCGATCGAAGTTTAATAATTCATGCACATGCGGGGGTAATGCCTGCCATTCTGCTGTAGCAGCCCTAAGATCATCCTGGAAATCTTCTGGTGCATCGTCTTCTCCCATCTCCTGAGCCTCTTCCCTTAGGAAGGTGGGACGAGTAGGCCTATTTGCTGTCCATGATCTGCGCCTAGGAGCACCTTGTGATCCGGCCACACTCCTATCATCGTGATCAGATGTGCCTCTTCCTTGATCCTAAATCCTGGGCTGAATAACTCTTTCCATTATGGTAGTCAAAGCCTGTAGTGTCTGAGTTATTTCTTGTTGTCCGCTAGTCATGATTCTGTAAAATTCTCTGGTTTCATCATCGTTGGTCCTGGGAAATCTTGGCGGACTCTGTGCTTGTCTTTCACCCATATCTTCGTCCTTGAATATGGTTCTCTTGCAGATATAACACTGTACCTTAACCCAATCAAGATGGCAAGATTACTGCTCTGATACCACTGAAATAAGCCTAACTGGTTATCATATCCCTTTCAGCTCCAAAAAAACTTTATTACTTTAGGAGTTTGACACTTTTGGGTCAATCAGTCTGCATTCAGTCTTGGATACCTCTGAGTAAACTTCTCAGAATGAGACACTAAAGTAACAATACTTGATAATGTCTATTCATCACATCGAATCTTTATGCCATGATGAATACGCAAGAAATACAATTCCCTTACTTTTATTAGCAATTAATCGGTAAATAATAGCCTGGAAGAATTACAACTGAACAATAAACAAATACTAGTTACCCGGATCGAAATTAAAACCTGAAAATGGATAGTCGAATTCTGAACTTGAAATATGGTGTTGTTGCTGAGTAAGGTGATGTACAGTCTGCCAGTGTATCATGCAATCTGCTGTTACAATAAATCATTGTATGCAACCAATTCTGGGTATGTGCGACTGAACGGATCCTGAAGCGGTGTTCAAACTGGCACTTGTTCTTCTCGTATGGTCTTCCCCCTCGGATTAGAATCGACTCACGTTCTTGCTCCCGTACTACCCTTGTCGACTATATCATTTCGCATCCACCGCATCCTCAGTGCTTTGGCGCCAAATGGTGGGAAGATTCAGGTCGGGTTCCGATCTGGAGAGATCCTTCAAACCTGCACTTTGCAAGGGTACCCCAAGGTGAATGCTGAGATGGCGAATTGCAAAAGGGGGTGAAAAATTCAATGCAAGACCCAATGTTTCCTTGCCCGCGCGATCCTGTTCTTGGAATCAGATATTCCGGTTGAAGTATTGGCTCCGGCGATCAATCATAGAAGTTGGGGCATTCAATCTAAGCTGCTGTTGACAACGGCAATGCGGATTCTCTCCTGGTTACAGATCCGCCAATCCTCAAGATTCAAGATATCACCCTATCAGTAAACTTGAATATGCAAATTATTACAACATGAAATGGCTGAGTGCCATCTCCAATAAGAAACCCTTTGGAAGATATCCCACTTCCTCAGTTATGCAGATCTAAGAGAGTTTTCATTCTCAGAGACCTCTAGGAATTTGTAGGCCGGGGACTACAAATTGCTCCAAATGATAATTAAAAACCAATTCTCAAATCGCTTGCCTTCAAAAAGGAGCCCTATGTCCTCTATTTATCTCCTTGCCAAGAAGTTTCTGGAAATTATCCGGAATCATCTTGCACTACAAATATTAACTTTATAAAATTAAATAATTAACTTTATAAAGTTAGAATACAACCTTTATTAAATACTGGAATGAGTAGGCCCCGCTTACTTAATTGGAAGACAAAATCGACCCTCTTCCCGTAATTATTTTCCTACGAGAGTCAATGATAGGCAAATCCCCTGCTATAATTATGTTGCTAAAAGAGGGACATAACATATACCTTCTGTAGGGATGCTTGTCTATTTGCAAAAAGAGGGGTAAAAATTTATTAAGACAAAAAAGGAATACAACAAGGAGAGCTCAACAAGGAGCTCGATCCTGAGCAACAAGATCATCAAATTCTTGCACCATCTCAAAGGACAGTTGCCTCCTTTCCCTAATATTCCAACCTAGATCATGACTAGATGCCCATTTGGCTAAACAATCAGCAGTTCTATTCCATTCACGAGGAATATATGTGAACCTAATGAACTGAAAAGAGGAAGAGAAGAAAAGAATCTGCTTAACAACAGTAGCCAGCTGCCAACTAACATCCTCAAGCTCTTGCGAAGAAAGCATGTTCACCACTACTTGGGAATCAGACTCACAGATAATCTTACTCCATCCCGGCAAGCAACACTATTCCACAGCATATAAAATAGCCTGAGCTTCCATGAGATTGTTAGTATAATCACCCTTATGAACTGAGAAGAAAAATTTAACATCCCCAGAACTACAACGAGCCACTCCACCAATACCAGCCGGACTAAGATTCCCACGGGAAGAACCATCAGTGTTAATTTTCAGAACTCCACAGGGAGTAGGAGTCCAGTGTCCATCCCGATTAACTCGACCCTTCCTCTGATGATGAAGCTGCCTGGACATAGAAGGAAACCTATGAGCTGCAGCCCCATCCTGCAGATGAAAATTGAGGCGATTACAGATAGCAAGATCAACCAGATCCATACCCCCATTAAGCTCACACTTCACAAGAATAGTTTCCTGAAGAGAATGTGATATTTTCCACCAAAGATGCAAAACACCAAGCCAAACATCTTGGAATATGCGAAGATTCCTCTCCAACCAGATATGCCAAAGCATGAAAGATGGGCCAACAATCCAAGCAACATGGAGAAAAGAAGACTTGGAGGGAGCAGTACCCAAGCGGGCCCAAAACTCAGGCAAAGAGGAAGCATGCCGACAAGAGCAACTCCAAGTGCACCACCAAAGGTGCCATATCTGAGTAGAATAGGAGCAATGGAAGAACAGATGAGAGACAAACTCCTCTCCATTACTACACAAAACACAATAAGAGGGGCCCTGAAATCCACGTTTACAAAGATTATCCCAGGTAAGACAATGGTTGTGAGCCACTAGCCACATGAAAAAATTGCACTTGGACCAAGAAACTTTATTCCAAACTTGCTTCCACCAAGGGATCTCAGCATCCCTAAATAATTGCCTAGTTATCCTGATACCCAGCAGAGACATGATATTTACCAGACAAGGTACCGCCCCAAGCCAAAACATCTGGACAAAGCAAAGAAGAACACACTCTAGAGGCCAGAATTTGACAAAGCTCCTGACGATCCATGTCTGTACCTCTAGAAGGCCAATCAGAATAATGCTTCCATCTGTAACCAACAACAAGTCCCAATTGATAAGGAGTCTTGTAATGAGCCACTTTATCCTATCCAGCAGTAAGAAAAGAGTCACAAAGAGGTTGAAGATGAGGGTATATGGATAAAATGGAAGGGAATCCATCCCAAGAATCAGACCAAAACAAAGCCTGAGAAACTCCTTTACATATCCAAAACAGACCCCTCTTTACCAACATCGCACCTGTCTTCAAAGTATGCCAAACCATTGAGCCACAACCTTCAAGAGGAAGTGCAGAAACAGAGCAAGGATCAGCACCATGAAAATATTTATGAGTGATAATACGAGCCCAAAGTTGATGTTGTCCAGAGCACCATCGCCAATAAAGTTTAGCAACCAAAGCTTGACTACTCAATAGAGCAGATCGAAGACCAAGACGACTCTCCTTTTTAGGCCTACAAACAGTTGCCCAATTAACCAAGCTCCATTTAGCACTACGCAAATTAACACTCGAAAGGAATTGTTGAGAAAGAGCGTCAAACTCCTTGAGAAAGTAAATAGGTGCAACATGAACCATGCTTCGATAAGTAGGAAGAGCTTGGATAACAGCTTGAAGAAGAGTAACCCGGGCAGCAGTAGAAAGCCATCTATGAGTCCAATGATTTACCTTATCCTGAAGCTTGGTAATCAAATTTTGCCAGAAGAGACGTGGCTGCCTGGAAACAACAATAGAGATGCCAAGATAAGTCAAAGGAAGTGATCCTATCTGAAACCGTAGGATACCAACAATCCTATGCTGAATAGAATCAGGAGTGTTAAAAAAGTAAATGGAAGATTTGTGCTCATTAACTTTCTGGCCTGAAGCTGCCAAATAAACGTCCAAAGCATGTCGAAAGGCTTCAGCTTCCTTGATCCTAGCAAGACCAACAAGAGCAGAATCATCAACAAATTGAAGATGGGAAAGAGAAGGTAAGCCATTACCCCACCGCCAGCCTTGAATAGAATTCTTGGACACCTGATGCTTAATGAATTTGCCCAAGCCTTCAGCCATGATGATGAATAGATATGGGGAGAGAGGGTCACCCTGGCGGAGGCCTCTAGAAGCACCAAATAGTTGAGAAGGTTGACCATTAATAAGAACAGAAAAAGAGGCAGAAGTAACACAACTCATAATCCAACTCACCCAGTCAGAGCTAAATCCAAAAGAAAGAAGAATACTCCTTAGGAAGCTCCATTTAACTCTATCGTAGGCCTTAGCCATATCCAACTTAACAAAGATGGCTCTCTCCCTTGAAGTAGCCATAGAGTGAATAGCCTCAGTAGCAATAACCACCCCATCCAAAATTTGTCTGCCAGCAACAAAACCACCTTATTCTTCTGAGATAATAATGGGAAACCACCTTTTCAATCTCTCAGCAATCAACTTAGTAATAACTTTGTAAACCACATTACATAAGGCAATTGGTCTGAAAAACTCCAATTGATTAGCACCCTCTCTCTTAGAAATAAGAGTCAAGAATGTAGAGTTCAAAGCTCGAAGCATCTGCTTGCTAGCATAGGATTCTTTAACCACCTCCAACAAATCACGATTAATGATGTCCCAAAATTCCTGAAAGAATTCAACTGGAAAGCCATCAAGACCAGGAGCCTTCCCTTTAGGCATGGCAAAGACCACCTCCTCCAACTCTTTCAAAGAAGTAGGACGCATGAGATAATCATTCATTTCCTGAATGATAAGGGAAGGAATACAGGACAAAATAAGATCTTCTTCATTATCAACAAGAGGAGAGTCCTCAGAGAAGAGGGTAGAGAAGTACATGCTTGTCTATTTGACACCATGCATCCTCTTTTCTTTTTTCCCTTGAAGTTGTCACTGTACATATCAAACATATGGGTTTGAACTGGAGGCGGCATTCGCTATCAGGGAGCGAAGACATGGCTGATTTCAACAGCGACACAACTAGCTTTAACAAATTCGATACCTTGGCTTTATTATTTCAGCCACTCGTGGCTCCTATGATGGGTATTTCCCAAAACTAGGAGGCTGACGAGAATCCACAGGAATGATCCAAACAGCAGGTGGAATTGAAAGGAGTGAAGAGATCTTGTTTCTCACAATTTTCTATTGATCATTTTAGAGAATTTGTTAAAATATTATTTTGTCAAAACATTAACAGATGTAATAGAATCGTCTCTCTATAATTTTTTTAGTACTTAGGCTTATATATTTATTTTTTGAAGGACTGTGCTAATCAGGTACAGATCTGATGAAATCATCTGTCTGGATTTAATATTTTAGGAATTTGTGAAGTAGTTACAGATATGGTAGAATCATGTCTGTAATATTTATATTACCTAAATATTTTACATTCAAACTTTGAAGGAATTTGTGAAGTAGTTACAGGTATGATAGAAGTTCCTTTATCTTTTCGCTATTTTTGCAACTATTTTGCGTGATAAAGGGTTCTGTATGCGGTAAAAATAATAAATTCAGGTTAACTTGAATTTTTTGGGCGTGTTCAGGCTCTTTGGGAATATGAACAATGTGTGCCACTTTTCCACTAGTTTCTCGATCAACGCGCTTTCATGTGTTCTAATTAATTTGAGGCAATTGTATTTGCTTGTAATTCTAAAAAATGGATGCCTCTTGTCTTACTGTGCTTAAGAAATCTTCAAATCTATTGCAGATATGTGGGATCCCTTCCCTGTGAATCGAACCCTCTATCAGATGGTGGCATTGGACAATTTCAGGTCGGCGTAGGATATAATGGAAGAGGACGACTCATACAAGTTGCGGTTTGATCTTAGCACACAAACTTTACACACAAACTTTACAATATTGCCCATGCTTTTGGAGAAAAGAAAAATAAATAGAGAGGGGGAACCAAAAAAAACAATAGTTCCCTGCCTTTTGAGGGACTAATAATAGATTTTTAAAGTTTAAAAATGCAGTGCAGGCACTCCATTACTAAGCAGCTCTGTCAACACACTTTACTAAGCAATTCTGTCTCCACATTTTACTAATCATAAACTCAAATGTGAATCTTACCGAAAGGAAAGGGAGTTTTAAATAATAATAAAATATGTGCCCCGCTTGGGAAGATTTTTTGCCACTTTCGCAAGGGCGGTGTAATAGTACTATTTTATTCTCTTTACTTGTATCATATTAATCACTTACCTTTTCATATAAGTCAGTCAAACCCTTGCTTTACTGTTAATCGAAACATTCAGCCATGGCGTTGTGGGAGATGTTTATAACTTTATTGTGAATGCGGCATCTGCGTGCGCTGTTTTCTATGTTCCATATGACAGCAGCTGGATTTGTATGAGATTAGCTTTCATTTCCTGTGCTGTGGCCGGCATAGCATCTGCATCTGCTATCTATTATTCTCTTGTCTGGGCAGCTATAAGATTGAGAGCTAAAGGGAATATGCCTCCGCTTCCGCCAGGGAGCATTGGAATCCCTTACTGGGGAGAATCAAAAGATTATCTGAACTCGTTGAATGATAAGCTCAACCCCGACATCTGGTATGACATGCGAAAGGCTAAGCACGGCGAAATTTTTAAAACCCATATTCTGGGCAGCCCTACAGTGGTCATGTTGGGCGCACAGCCAAACAAGTTCATTCTTAGCAATGAAAATAGGTTGTTCAGGAACATCTGGCCTGACTCCTTGAATGTTCTGATTGGGAAGCACGCTTTGATTAATGCCCACGATGCAGATCACAAAAGGATGAAACGGATAACACATTCTGTTCTGTGGATGGAAACCCTAAAGAAATCAGTTGCAAGGTTTGAAAGACTTGTGCTGCACCATCTCGACTCGGACTGGCATTCTCGCAAAGTTGTGCTCGCCCACCACAAGTTGAAGGAAATGTTGCTTTCTGTGGCTGCTGATTTTTTTATGGGTTTAAAGGCTGGGGATGAGTTGGAGAGCTTTAGATAAATTTTTCATGATTTCAGTGCGGGGCTTCTTTCTCAATTCCTTTCGCTGATTCAGCTCCGTAGAAGGTCATCAAGGGAAGATGTGGAGGACAACTTTATTAGTATGGCGTTAAGGGCGGAGAAGGAAGGGAGTGGCGTTAGTCTTAGCCACGAGGAGATTGCAGACAATTTGATGGGTTTTTTCACTGGCGGTTATGATACCACTGCCTCCGCTTTGGCCACCATTCTTCAACACCTCTCCCTTTCACCAGACGTCTTACAAGAACTTCCTAAAGGTATCATTTTACCCGCATTATTCAAGAATGAGATGATACGTGTTTTTATTTTAATTGTTTGTTCTAGATATAAATGGTGATCTTGTGACAATTCAGATTGCCAAAAAATCAAAGATAAGGTGGGAGAAAAGTACCTCACTTGGAATGAGATTAAAATGTATGGATTGCTTACATAATGTAATAGCTGAAGGACTGCGGATCATGGCCCCTATTAATGGAGGATTAAAGCAGGCAAAAGAAGATGTTGTATATTGAGGCTATACAATTCCCAAGCGATGGAAGGTAAATATCTAAACATTTTCTATACTTTTTATAAAGATGGTATTTGCTATAATCTTTCTCATTCGAATGTGACAATATATAATAATTCCAGGTTCATTTCTCCATCAGACAGACAAATAACAAAGAGGTATACTTTAAAAGTCCAGAGATACTGATCCAAGTTGCTCCAAGTTGCTTCAATGAGAAACATTATCAATTTTCTTATATTCCTTTTGGGCAAGGTAATCGAATGTGCCCTGGAAATGAACCTATAAACATGTACTTTATGCCTCATCCCTTGCACGGATTACCGATATTGCTTAAGCCAGTTGCTTGACAAGATTCATGTTTATAACATGACAATAAACGAGGTAACTAGTCCTTAATCTCATACTTCCTAGATTCTATTATAATGACTAATTTAAGTCTTCAATCCCCTCAATTTAACTGGTCAGCCATTAGGTTCACCACATCTTAGTGGTTCTGCCCACAGTTGGCCCTCTGCTGGTGGTGTTTCTTCTCCTCCAACTACTTCAGCATGACCAGGTTCTAGCAGAGATTCTGGTTGGCCTTCCTATTACCAAAATGAGGAAGAAGAAGAGACAGTTGATGATTGGTCCTTTGTGGGCTCTAATTCCAATTCTACTAGTAATGTATAGGAAAAAGGATGATCTTGATGCACCCCCATCTGATAATATACATTAGTAACATAGTGCTTTTGTCTCGCGATTTTGCCCACATTTTCTTGATTGTTTTAAATTTTTTATTTACATTCTGAAAGTAATTTTTCCAAAAGTAATGGAACATTCTATACTTGTCACATCAACCTAAAAATTAATTAATGTGCATAATGTATTTCTATCATAAATTTTGTCCTTTTTAATTGACCTTATTATATCATTATATTAATTATAAGGATCTTCTTATTCTTTCATCTTGGACAACCCTTATAGTTGCCGCACGAAAAAAGAGGAGCTCAGCTCTCCACATCCTATGAGCTAGCAACAAAGATGGGTCATGTTAGAATTCTAATTTTTTTATTCTTTCAACTTTAACAACCCTTCTTGTTGCAGCCAAAAAAGAAGGAACTCTCTACATCTGATGAGCTAGCAACAAAGATGGATCACATTAGAAATCTCACAAATAGAAACTTACTTCTTTGTCAAGGAAGATGGTGTTGTGATGTTGGTTACTTGTTGTTTTCATAGTCAAATTTCTCAAAGTTTATTTTTTCCAATGGTTGATTTCTTCTTATGAATGATAATGAAAGGGATATCAAAGAGAAGGGAAGGAAGCAGGATGGGGACAACGAGAAGGTGGTGTCCTTGATGACTATGGATTTTGACATTTATTTCCTTTTTGTGTATAACTCCAAGATGACAAATAAGATTGATGATGTTGAAATATTTAATGCATAGTTGGTTTTTCCTTTGGAGCCAAATGCCCACCTACCACCTCTGACGATCTATACAACATTTAGAAAATTTAATATGGGTAGGTGAGTTTCAAATTTGGAAAAGAGGAAGAAACATTTTTGGAAATGAGACAAAAGGAATGTCTCACATTCACTCAACTAGTTAGTGGAAGAGTAGAAGAGTTGCAGAGCAGAGTTGTGAAAGAAGTTGATCAGTAGATCAAGTCAAGTTCAGAAGACAGAAAGAATTGTTGTCATGCCTACAATTGCATGTGTTTCTACCTATCATTCTGTAAGTTTGTAGTTTATTATTTTTGACTTGTTGAAGCAGTCATTGCTCTAGGCATTCATGTATGCACCCATTAGCACTGCAAGTTTAAAGTTTGAAGTTTCACAAGTTTAAAGTTTTAGGGTTATTTTAGGATTTTCTAGTTGAATAGAAACCAAGTAGGCATATAGTTTGGATCAAAGTTGAATAGAAAGCAAGAAAGCATACTTGAATCCATTGCTCTTCCCTTGTTTATTGCATCTGAGAAGTTTATTTTTCAATACTTCAAGTTTTGACTCTCTGATTTTAATGGTGGAAAAGTTTGCATTATAAACTTGGTCACTTGGCTTGGTCTTTGTCTAAGTTGAAACTTTTTAGTTTATGTTGAACTCACTTGGCATCCATTTGAGTCAAGTTGCCCTTTGAGTGTTGAGTTCACTTAGAATCTTCTTGTGCTGAGCTAGCTCATCACCTTCTCTTGTCACTCAGCATCTATTAGTACCAAGCAAAACTATCACTTGGCACCTTCACATGCCGAGTAAAATTGGCACTCAACAATAGTTAAGTGTCAAGTAAAATTATTAAAGTTTTGATTTAATATTTAACACGGTATTAGAGCTTTGAGGATCCACATCCACAGTGAGTTAGGGCATATTTTTCTAGGATGTTTGACATGGCAGAACATGCAAGAAAGATATGGCAATAGCCACCACCCTTCAATGGACAAAATTATGATACATGGGCAAAGAAGATAAAGACCATAATGGTTGCAAATGATTTATGGGAGTTTGTGATTAATGGATTCAATGATGTGATAGACCCAACTCAGTATGTTGCACTCACAAATGCACATAAGACTCAGTTGAAAGAGTCAAGGAGAAAGGATGCTAAGGCATTAAGTTTGGTTGAGGCAGCAATGATAGAGACAGTTTTTCCCAAAATTGCAGCAGCAAATTATGCAAAGGAAGCATAGGATATCCTTGAGATGAACTTCAAGGGGACTAATAAAGTCCATACGATAAAGCTACAAAATATAAGGAGGGAGTTTGAGAACCTTCAGATGAAGGAAAATGAATCAATTGTAGATTTTAGTTCAAGAACCTCTAATGTGATTAACCAACTAAAGTCAAATGGAGAACACTATCAAGAATAGAAGATAGTGGAAAAGATATTAAATAGTTTACCTCATAAATATGACAATTTGGTCATGACCATAGAAGAGGCAAAAGACCTCACTGTTTTGACAATGGATGAATTGATGGGTATTCTTCAAACCCATGAGCATAGGACCAATAGATCTACATCTTCTTCTTCCCAAGAGAAAACATTCAACACTCTATCAAATCCAAGAGGAAGGGGGAGAGGAAGAAATGGCTTAGGAAGAAACTCTAGAGGCAGAGGCCGAGGTAATGGAGGACAAAGAATGTTGTAGCAAAAAGCTCAAAAAGAGCAGAGGGAGCAAGCACTTCTCAAGACACTTCAGGAGGAGGTAAGAAAAACTACAACTCAAATAGGATTAATGTAGAATGCTACTACTATCATAAATATGGGCATTATAAATGTGAATGCTAGAAAAAGCAAAATGACCAGTCAAGACAAGCAAATGTGTTGATGTGAACATGGGAAGTGGAAACAATGCCATCATCATGTGTAATGTTTGTAAAAAAGGGAGCCCTAAAGTTTGGTACCTCGATAGTGGATGTAGCAACCACATGAGTGGTAATGAAATTTTGTTTTCATTTATTGCCAAAAGTTTCAAATTTGAGATTAAAATGGGTAACAATGGAACCCTTTCAGTAGTAGGCAAAGGATCTATCATGGTCCACATCAAGCAAGGTGAGAAGAAGGAAATACAAAATGTGTATTTTGCCCCTGGTATGAAGCACAATCTGATGAGTATTGTTCAACTCATTCAAAATGGATACAAAGTGCTGATGGAGAATGACAGGTGTGTCATTCATGAAAATGATGGGAGCAAGAACTTACTTGCAGCAGTTCAAATGACAAAGAATAGAATGTTTCCCTTGAGGATTGAGACATGTTTCTCATCTCAAGTTGGTGCTGCACCTCCCACACAATCAGCTCTAAGGAGTGTGATTGAAGACCCTTCATGGCTATGGCACCTCAGGTATGGTAATCTTGGCTATGCTGGTTTAAATTTGTTGTTAAATAAAAGAACGGTAGAAGGTTTGCCACAAATAAAAAATTCATGTGACAAGTGTGAGGCTTGTATTTTGAGTAAGCAACATAGGCTTCCCTTTAATTTTGGAAATTCTAGGAGGGCTTGATATCCATTAGAGTTAGTTCATATTGACCAAGTCAGTCCTATGCAAGTTACTTCCATTAGGGGGAGTACTTATTTCATGACATTTATTGATGATTTTAGTCATAGGACATGGGTTTATTTTTTGAAATCTAAATTTGAAGCATTTGATAAGTTTCTTGAGTTCAAAGCCCAAGTTGAAAGAGAATGTGGATACTATATCAAGGTCCTAAGATTAGATAGAGGAGGGGAGTATACCTCTAATTCTTTTGTAAATTTTTGTAGGAAACATGGCATAAAGAAACAGCTTATAGCCAGCTATACACCATAGCAGAATGGAGTGGCTGAAAGAAAGAACATGACCATAGTTGAAATGGCAAGGAGCATGATGAAAGAGAAAGGTCTCCCTACTGAATTTTGGGGAGAGGCTATGGCAACAATAGTTTACCTAATTAATAGGTGTCCTACAAAGGCAGTCAATGATAGAATTCCAATGGAAGTATGGTCATGAGGAAGATGGATAGTTGACCACCTGAGGGTATTTGAATGTGTTGCATATGCACATGTGCTTAAAGAGAAAAGGTAGAAATTGGATGACAAAGGTGTGAAGTGCATCTTCATAGGGTACAACTTAGAATCAAAGGCATATAGATTGTATGGCCTATTGAACAACAAGATGATTCTCTCAAGAGATGTGAAATTTCTTGAAAATCAGTCATCGTATGGACTGACTGATGAATCACTGAGCACCTCAAGTAAATTGCTAATTATGAGTGAAGAGGAAGCTAATGAATAGAAAGAAGAAGGAGAAAATAGAAAAAAAGGCAAGTAGCCTAAGTCATCAGTGAGCTCCTCTAGGCATGGATCGAGTGTCAATGCCAAGTAACAGTGAAGACTGAGCTAGTCGGCAAAGTAGCAGCATGTCAAGCTATTTGGTTAAGGAGGGTCTTGACAGATTTGAATGAAAGGCAAGAGGATGGAACTACAATTTATTGTGACAACATTTCCTCAATCGCATTGTCCAAGAATCTAGTCTTCCATGGGAGAAGCAAGCATATTGAGATCATATATCACTTCATCAGAGAGTTGGTAGAGAATGGTGATATCAAAATGGAATATTGCAAGTTTAAGCAGTAGCTAGAAGACATATTTACTAAGCCATTAGGCATTGGATGTTTTGTACACCTAAGAGAGTGTCTTGGTATAGTTGATTTGGATCAGCAGCGACCCTTGTTTGTTTAGCTTGGGACAAAGGGGGAGTGTTGAAATATTTAATGCGTAGCTAGTTTGCCCCTGGAGCGAAACACCCATCTATCACCTCTGACAACTAGCACAACATTAGAAAATTTAGTACGGGTAGGTGAGTTTCAAATTTGGAAAAGAGGGGAAAACATTTTTGGAAATGAGACAAAAGAAATGTCTCACATTCATTCAACTAGTTAGTGGAAGAGCAGAAGAGTTACAGAGCAAAGTTGTGAAAGAAGTTGATCAGCAGATCAATTCAAGTTTAGAAGACAAAAGAAATTGTTGTCATGCCTGCAATTGCACGTGTTTCTACCTATCATTTTGTAAGTTCATATTTTATTATTTTTGACCTATTGAAGTAGTGATTTCTCCAGGCATTCATGTATGCCAGCCATTAGAGCTGCAAGTTTAAAATTTAAATTTTAAAGTTTGAAGTTTCACAAGTTTAAATTTTTAGGGTTTTCTAGTTGAAGCTGAATGCTCCTAGATTTTGTAATAGTTTGGATCAAAGTTGAATAGGAAGAAAGTAGGCATACTTGAATCCATTACTCTTCCCCTATCTATTGCATCTGAGAATTTTATTGTTGAATACTTAAAGTTTTGGCTCTCTGGTTTTAATGGTGGAAAAGTTCACATTATAAACTTGGTCATTTTGCTTGGTCTTTGTCTGAGTTGAAACTTTGTAGTTTATGCCAAGCTCACTCGGCATCCATTTGAGCTAAGTTTCCCTTTGAGTGCCAAGTTCACTTGGCATCTTCTTATGCCTAGCTTGGCACCTTCTCCTGTCACTTAACATCTATTGGTGCCGAGAAAAATTTCCACTCGACACCTTCACGTGCCGAGTAAAATTGGCACTCGATAATAGTTAAGTGCTAAGAAAAAATATTAAAGTTGTGATTTAATATTTCACAGATGAGTCTAGATAAAAATGAAAATGATGACAAATAAGATTGACAAGTGTATAGTTCCAAGAGAAATCTGCAACGTAGTATTGCGAAAGATGTCTGTCCCTGCATGGATCTCCATCATCGCAGCTATAGTATCCTGTATTGTAGTTGGGATAGCAATTGCATTTGCCCTTTTTTATGCCCCAATTCTCTAGGCTTCCTTAAGACAAAAAATCATAGGAAATATGCAACCCATACCTCCAGGATGGATTGGAATCCCTTATTTGGCAGAATCCCTAGACTATATGAGGAATTGGAGTTATTTGTACAAGCTTGACTTGTGGTATGATGGACGAAAAGCTAAGCACAGGGAAATTTTTAAGACCCATATTTTGGGAAAACCCATAGTGGTGATATTGGGCACGGAGTCCAACACAATCATCCTCACCAATGAAGACACATTCTTCAGAAACCTATTGCCCAAATCACTGAGAGCCCTTATCGAGAAGCTTTCCATGACTAGTTACCAGGGTGCCCAACACAAAAGGGTGAGGTGGATGATACATTATTTTATGGGGACAGAAACATTGAAGAAATCAGTTGGGAGGTTTGAAAGGCTTGTGGTTCAGTATCTGGAATCTAACTAGCTTTATGGCCACATCATCAATGCCCATGCCAAACTGAAGGAGATGGCATCACGTGTGGCAGCAGAGTATTTTATGGGGGTTAAAAGTTGGAGAAGAAGAGTTAGAGATATTTAGGTGGTGCTATTATTATTTGAACAAGGACCTTCTTTCTCACCCCCTCGATCTTCCCTAGATGGTCTCTGGAAAGGCCATGTGGGCTCATGAAGCTGTTGTTGGCCAAATTGCTAAGCAGATCCAAATGTGCAGAAATTTTTTGATAAAAAGTGGGGAGGAGGAAGAGAATTTTTTGGATATGGTGTTGAGGGTGAGTTTTTGCTTGAGAGATGAGGAGATAATAGACAACTTGTTGGGGTTTTTAATTGGAGGGTTCAATACTACTGCTTCTGCTTTGACCACAATTCTCAAGCATCTCAATCTCTCACCATACATCCTACAATGCCTTCGTAAAGGTAAGTATATTATTATGTTGAGTTAATGCAGATTGCGAAGAGCTAAGGGATAGCAAGGAGCTAGGAGAACCTCTTAACTAGAATGAAATTAAAATCGTGAAATACTTGAGAAATGCCATAGGAGAAGGACTTCACATTGGGCAGCTATGGCGCAACATATTTGCACCAAAATCATAAAATTCTTGAGAAATGTTATAACAAAAGGACTTTGCATTAGGCATTGACTATGGTGCAACATATTTGCACCCTCAGTTGCCTACATACATATGCACCATCTTTTGCCTTATCAATCAGATCATATGAGTACAGTTTAGTTAATGAGTTCTTCACCAAAAACAAATAAATTGTATAAGTGTAGACTGTTTTAAGAATATATTTATATAGATTTTTACTTTAGTGAGTTGTAAAGAGCAATTAAATATTATCAATGCTACTTAATGTAGCAATTATTGAAATTAAGTTATAATAGTAATTTCATATGTTCTTTTAACTAGTATAGATATCCTAAATAAATCTATCTAAAGAAATGTCAATAGATATCCACTACAAAATAATAATAATTTAATTTACTACATCTAAAATTATTTATATTTTCTTAATCTTCATTTATTTAGTTTTTCACTACCTTAAGTTTTTTATTTTAATTTCTTGAAAAATATAATTTATATCTCCACATATTATAATATAAACAAATATTTTATTTGATATTTATTAAATGACCTTTTAAGTTATATTATGTTTATAATAAGATTTAAACTTTTGACATGTAGATGGTTGTCAAATTTAACCTAAAAGAATAAAAGTTAACATTAACACACTCACACCATCCCACTCCACCCATTCTACCATTGTAGAATGCCTATTGACATTAATTATTTTTAAAAAATTATAAACTTTTCATAATTTTAATTGAATCATTTACAATTTTTCTTTATATTGTTAGATAATATTTTAATGTTAAATCATATTTTTTATAATTTCTAACTATAAATTGTATAAAAAAATCTAATAACTTTGTTTATATTTAATTTTTAAAACTAAATAATATTCAAAAATAAATAAAAAATTTTAAGTTAATTTTAAATTGAAACTGAAATTAATTGTTGTTACTCATTTAACATGTGATTTAATATATTTCTCAAATTTTATTTCAAAAAACATAACTTTTTATTCTGCATTTAAAAAAAAAAAATTACTTTTAGATTATATTATATGATAGTGTGATAATTTATATGAATACATATTAAAGAGTGTCAAAATTTTGTTGAAGAATTTTTCTTTTAAATGATAGCGTTTTTAAATAATTACTGCTAATATTATTTAATTTTTTTATTCTTATAATAAATAGAAAATTATCTGATATTTACTTTAGCTATTTAGAAGTTCAACTCCAATTCAATGATTAACATAAATAAAACAATGAAATTTTATTTTATTCATATATTCTCTCAAATAAATCAATTAAAAAATTAATATAGAATATATATATATATATTCTATTTCATTGCTGTAATGGGGCTAATCCAATCTTGAAAAGGGAGAAGGCATTATGGATACCTCTAGAGGAGGGATTGATCAAAATTAATTTTGATGGGGCTACAAGGGTCAACCTAGGTGTATTAGGGTGTGGATGTATGGTAAGAGATCATAAATGCAATATAATTGCATTTACAGCCAAATGATTGGTGGATGGTACAATTAATATTGCAAAATGTTTAGTTGGCAAGGAAGCTTTGGGGTTAGAAGTAAAAATTGGATGTCAATGTATACATTTGGAAGGTGACTCAGAAATCATTATAAATGGCATCAAGAAAGGAAAGATGGAAGCATGGCATTTGGATCAAAGTATACAAAAAATCAAGGAGTTGCTGCTTGACTTCAAGGATTTTAAAGTTTCACATTACTTCAAGGAAGTGAATAAAGTGGCAGATTGGCTAGCCAACTTAGGTGCCAATTCATTACTAGGTCCTCAATATGTAAATGTGAGGACTTCTATCACCTTGGAGAGTAAATAAAGAGAGGAAATTCAATGACCATTAGAGTATATAATCCACTCATGGTACCTCAATTTGAAGTCTCAAGCATTATATGTTTGACTCACAAGGACATTAATCATCCTAGGTTAAGTAGAATTATCCATGATAATATTGTATCCCTTGCATGTGTCAAAGTAGTGTTTTCTTGGCTTTGGTATGTTTTTTAGAGAGTTTCGAGGATGTTAAATTTAGGTAGAAGTTAGGGAAGGGTCATTGTTTTGAATTTTGCTCTTGGTTCAAATTCACAAATACAGACTTATGAAGGTCAAATTTCTCTATGATGCCTAAAACATATTTTTGCTATTGATAACCCGATCTTTATGAAGGGTGTTCAACAATTATTTGGGCTAGAGTATCTGGATGTGACCTCTTTGTTTATGGCACTTGCATTGTTGGTGGGGGGATTGAAAGATGAGTTTTGATGGGTGGTAGCTACAAGTGTTGATAGGCAATGGCTTCTAGGACTAGATGGAATTATTGAGCAAGCTGTGTTGGGGGTTGGAATTGAAATGGGTATTGAACCCTAGCAATTGATTAGCCGATGGGATTCCTCTATCCAACCATTTGTGGTGTGGTCATCCTCAAATCTATTGGGTTTGCATATCCCTAAACCAAATGAGGGATGGAAATTGAACATGGAATACCTAACTGAGAACATTTGGGTGTCGGAGGAAGAGGGGTGCAATTTTATGAAAGCCATGCTAAGGAAGAGCACTTTGGCCCCTAGACAACAACTACGACATTAGAATGTGAAGAAATCTTAGCTAAATGAGGGGGCATCCACTATAGAGGGAATGTGGGTAGATGCTTTTTTGTTGCTATAGGAGGGAAAAGGTAGTGGAAAGTGCCATAGGATGGGTCAAGGATTATCAGTGGAGGATGATCGTGCAACACAAACATTTACTTGCAAGGAAGTGGCAAATTGGTTCAAGAAGTAATTGACAATGGAGTTCGTGGCACTTCCTTTTGTTTTAAATTTTGAATAATGTATGGGTGCATGTTTGTACTTTCAAAGTGTTAATACTCTATTTTGTGTTATATTTACCTAATGGTATATGTAAGGGTAGGGGTAGCCTAAAATGTAAGGCTTGATGCCATATTGATATAATGTACTCTCTTTATATATATATATATATATATATATATATATAATTTTTATTAAAATAATAAAACAATTTTAAACCTTTTTAAATTTAAAATTATTTAAAATATAATGAAAGAAAAAAAATTAAAATAACCAAGTTACATACAGTTAAAAAATATATTAAGTTTGAATTATATAAATCCCTAAACCTACCTATACGTGCACTTGATTTCTGACAATATTTACTTTCGGTATGATAACTCATTAAATGTGATATGAAATATGGTGATGCCTATGATGGAGATGGCATCTAACCGGTGCAAATATGTTGCACCATAGCTAGGTCTATGGCTTAATAGCCAAAGAAATGCACAAAATTTGACATTTTGTTTCATTTATTAATTAATTAAAAAGTGACACAACCATGGTTCTATCACTTTTTAATTAATTAATAAATGAAACAAAATATCAATTCTAGTGCATATATTCTTCTAGATAGACATCACCCCATAGCTGATTCCTTTGCCACGTTGTGCCATTGAGCTTTTTTAATCTATATTTGAGAATGGATGAGTTGTAGGTTTATTTTTCTATGAGAGAAACTAGCAACAAAGAGGAGTACTTTGCAAGTCTAGAGAAGCTTTTCCCATATTACTTCAATGAACAACAAGAGCCATTTTGCTACATTCCTTTTGGGAAAGGAAATTGAATGTGTTCTAGTTATGAATATGCCAAGTTAGAAGTGGAAATATTTCTCTATCATTTAGTGCTAAGCTAGGATTGGGAGTTGATGGAGTTCAATGAACCCATTAGTATCTCCTTTACTACTCAACCCACACATGGTTTACCTTTGAGGCTTAGATCAGTAGCATGAAAAAATTGGTCTATATCGGAGAAAATGATATGGCTATCATTATAGTATTGTATGTCTCTCATTTCACATCCTATAACGTTTAGGTCTTTATATTATATTTTTTGATAATAACTTTTTTGTATAACATGGAAGACCTTTGACTAGCTATAGTGAAAAATTGGTGGGCCATTAAAAAAGAAATGTTTTGGTGCATGGTCATGGATAACTTTTAGTCTTTTATGTTTTTGTGTGGTCTTTTAATATTTAAAAATTAGGAAGTATTTTATCTTTTTTTTTAATTGTAGTTTAAGATAAATTTTCTTCTTATAAATTTTGTAATAAGATTGAAAGAATACTAAATATTTAATAATTGTGGAAAAAAACTAAAGTTAATAATACAAATTTGTGATTTTACTTGAATGCATATTGTGTGGTTTGTTATTGTATTTTCAAAAATGTATCCAATTTTGTCTTTAACTTATTTTTAGATACTCTCTCTCTCTCTCTCTCTCTCTCTCTCTCTCTCTCTCTCTCTCTCTCTCACACACACACACACACACACACACACACACACACACACACACACACACACATACATCCTTGATTATTTACTTCATTGATTCATTTGTTTACTTCATTGATTTGTTGAAGTATACTATCTTTGCATGTTTAAAACCTTTTTTAAATTTCAAATTTTAAAAAATTTAGAATAATTAATAATGCTAGCTTTTTCTAACCAAATAATTATATTCCTATATTATACTTCAATATTTTTCTTTTGTGACATATATTTGAAAGAAGACCATGGTCAGTTATGACTTCTATATTTTAATTTATCTATAGAGAAAATTTATCTTCAATGATTCATATTTAGCATACATCCAAATAATTACATAAACTTCCATAAAGAGATGTAATGTATTGAAAAGCTACTAGATATATGATAGTAACCAATGTATACAATGCTAGGGTTCACAAATGTGCATTTGATCTTGAGATATAAAATCCTAAGTTTCAACTAATCTAGAGATACTCATTAAACTATTTAGCTCCATGTCTTAGTGTAAGTTCACATATTATGGTATGGGTTTTTGTTTATCACGATATGTCATTATATAGTTCAAATAATCTTATTTGTAACTATTATTTAAATATGCTAAAGAAGATTGCTAGCAAGAGAACATGCAATGACAAGGAAAGCATACCAAACCGGTGATAGTACATTACAAACTAAGAAGAAACCCACAATGGATTTAATATGAAGACTATGATGAATCTATTTGTGGATATAATCTCAATTGCTAGACAATGTGTGCAAGTAGGTAGGAATAGATCTATGATTTATATCTATTTAAATAACATATTTTGGGCTCCATGTTTATATTTATCAAACCACAAATAAAATATGTTGTAGATTTAATGTGTTTCATTGAGCTTAGTATCTTCTAATAAAGTGGGCTCCATCTTAAGTGCTCTTCTTAGTTTGTACTAGTGCTTGAACCTTTAAAGGGTTCAAGGGTTAATCTAATAGTGCTATATACTTTTGATGATGTTCATGAATAACTATTAATAAACTCTCCCTATGTACCTCCCTATCTCCATCTTTATATATTTCTTATTCACACACATAGATGCTCCTTTCTCCCTTATTTTCTCTATCTTATCTTACCCTTCTTTTCCTTTTTCTTATCTATCTACCTATATATATATATATATTTCCTAATTCCTTCTTTTCTCTTTGATCTACTATATTTATCTATATATCCACTATCTATCTATCACCTCATATAAATTTATTATTCTGTCTCTTAATCTCCCTCATCTCCTCTTCTTATTTCTTGATGCAGGGGTGTCCTTGATCTATAGGAAATCTTGGATCACCCAAAAATATATTAGTTGGTTTATGTTTTATAGATCCATGTCTACCAATTTATATTGGCAAATACTTGTTTATTATTTCTAGATTCCATGAGCTTGACTTCATATTTTGGAATTATCATGGATCATTATCCTATGTATGTATAATAATATGTTACATCTAGTGGAAGTTATGATTCATTTTCTTGTGTTATATATCCTATGTTATTTATATTAAAAATAGGCAAAATGGGGTTTGACCCAAATTTTTAAAAATAATGAATATCATTCGAAAGTCATTACCCTATGATTAACCAACCCCCTTTCTTAATGTTAGAAACCCCTAAACTAAAATATTTCTATAATTCATCTCTACTAGATGCAACATTCTTCAATATACATTTAACCTAAAGGCTTATCCTAGAACCATCTCATATCATTCTATGCTTATGTTCTCTTGGACATAAAGTCTAATCAAATAGTGACCTTTCTGATACAAGATTATGTGGCACTTGCATAATGATTTTAGAGACTATATTGCATGCTAGTGGAAGGACCTAGTGGAAGGTACAACCATGTTCTGAAATGCCAGAAAACTAGAGAGAATTCGTAAGGAGGTTAAGGTATGGTGCAAATCGTAATTTGGGAGTTTAGCTAAAGAAAACAAGGATACAGAAAAGAAGTTGGTTGAGCTCCAAAATCAAATCATGCAAAGTGGAGTTCAAGTGATGCAACAATAGGAGGAGGGGGGATGACTCAATAATTTACAAAATTTAGTCTCCAATTGAATATTATTTATTACTTTGAACCATACATAAGAAATTAAACAAGTCCATGCACAAAGATAACTCATAAGACCATAGTTTTTCAACTAACGAAACCCTAGCTAAGGAAGAACCCTGATGGGATGATACCCAAGTTAGATAATATACTAATATATATGTTATTTGTTAGAGGATGGACCCTATTAGGAGTCAATGAGAAAATTCAATATAGATAGTTCTTGTTAGGAGACTTTGTATCCCTGTTAGGAGATTCTAACCATGTTAAGATTTGTAGTATAGTAGATGCAAGATGAGCCCACTACCCAAACATGTACTTCCAATTACAAGAAGAGCTCACTTCCCAAAAAATTAATTAGTCCTCTAGTATATAGGTGCTACAACTTCTTTCTTGATTGTTCTTTGATCTCAACTAGATCTTAGATCGCAAAATTAGGTTCTCAAAAATTTGCATATATCGCTTCACAAAATTTCACATATCATTTATCACAATACAATTTCTCAACACAACACACTTGAATCCACAAGATGTCCTTTGCATAAATACCATGCCTTTTCACAATTTTCTTCTAGGTCAACTAAGACCATAATATAATTTTTCAACTTAGAGTAAACATCTAGGATGTAAACCTTAATTGGTGAAGTAATTATTTTGTAAGAAAAATAATTCCTTTACCTTTAATTTTTTTGTTCTATTTCACTTGTAGAATGTGAATATCTCTTTTTCATACAATCCATACTAATGTTTGAGGCTATACACATCAACATCAACATGTATAACATATCGATCTAACTTTGCTAGTCATAATATAATGTTAGTAACAAGTTATATACAAAACAATACATTGCTATAATCTAATTTCATAGTTAGACAATTTTCTGGGTACCAAAAGATAGGTATCTTTATTTCCAAGGTTTTCTAGAAGCATGTACATCACATGTTTCCATGAATGAAAACAATTACATATCTTCATTATCCAATTGTCAAAAATCTCGTCCATTGACATTGATGGCAACAAAATAGGGAAAATTGGCTAAGTACCAAAAACTTGTCAAAACATTAGAATATCAATACATTAATCATCTTTTACAACTTATCCATCTTACATATGCTCCCATTTTCAATATGATTTCATACCTTACCTTACTCAACATTTTCTTAAGCATCTTCTCCCCCTTTGACATCAATGACAAAGGTCGAAATGTCATAAATTGTCAAAAATTGTTCATCTACTCTCAAAAACTTTGATCATCTACCTTAAGCTAATAATATCTACATGCAATTGTCAAAACTTTCCTTGAGACTATTTAAACCTTTTATCCATATATCCTTGGTTGTTTTAGTAGAGGTGAGAATTGCACATAGGGCATATGATGCAATCTCAACTGCATTGAGATCGAAGTATAAGAAGTTTGAATAGGCATCCTTGGCTTTGACACACTCCTCCAACTATCTCTCAATAATAGATATCTTAAGAGCAATATATTCTCTAAATTATGATAATATCTTCAAAATTGGTTATTTCTTGAGTTCTAGTTTCCTAATATCACTATGAACACTGGCCACTTGTCCTTCAAAGTCATTAACTTTGTTGGAATGTTGCTATATTTGGTTTGATGGAGCTTCTAGCTCACTCAACTTTTCTTCAATCTTAGTGTCAAAGTCCTTGGTCAACTTATGAGATAAAGTAAACTTAATGCACAATACCTTTCCATCTTGTTGACATCTTCAAAGTTCCTTGATCGAAGTATCAAGACTTAGCAAATAATTTTTGATATTTTGACAAATGGTGCTAAATAGAGTAGCATCATGTAAAATTTGAGCCTTTGACTTTGCAACATTTAACAAATTTGTGAATTCTTCATCAAAAGATTTTAGTTATCTATTCAGGATCTACCTCTGTTTGCTTGACTGCCAAAGTATTGTGTAATCTGTTAGTTATGTCCATTAAGATTCTTTGTAAGATCTTTACTTTTCTATTCTTCTAAATAAGTTTTGTTAGAGATGAGATAAAGTTGGTTTGATCACCATCACTTGTTAGGCTAGCAAGTGAAAGTGGAGTAGATGAACTAGATGGTTTAGTTTCATCTTACCTTTCCTTCTTCTCTACTACCTCTTTAACTCTTCTCTCTTCTTTCTCTTTCTCTTCCTTTTCTTTTCTTTCCTTCTCTTTCTTTTCTTCCTCTACTCCCCTTTTCATTTCTTCTTCAAGAAATTTCTACTTGGCTTCTTCAAGTTTTCTCTTTTCTGCCTCTATTCCTCTTTAATTAGTTTCAATTGATCTTGAATATCCTCAACCTAAGATTTAGGTTTTTTGAAACTCTCAAAAGGGTTAGTGTCATCAATGTTAATAGTAACATTAGTCTGAACAATTTGCATAGTATTACCACTTATTGACACTTTTGAAGTTTTAGGTGCAGGTGTAGGTGTTGACTTTGACTTTTTCATCATCTAACTAATAGTCATTATTTTTTTACTCATTATTTTATCATTCTCACCCACCATAAATAGAAATGATCTCACCTTGTTCCTCAAGTAGGGTTGTGAAAGGATAGTGCAAGCTGTGTCATGTTGAAACCTAAATGTGAAGTCCATTGTTCAACAATTTCTTGACTTCTTCCTCATCATTTTTCTTGCATATGGACCTTATCATAGACTTATGAAGTTCTATATCCTCTTCCTGAGCTAGTGCTTTCTTCTCTATAAGTTTATCATAGACTTTCTAGTTTACTATGCCTTCAACATCCTTAAGTTTTAGATTGTTAGCAATTATATATCTTGAAGTAGAGATAACAATCTTATCTTTCTCAATATCATTATATAAATCATAAAATTTGTTCATCTAAACAAATTTCCCCTCATTTTCAATGACTAAGTTTATCTTTTCAATCTTTGGCTTCCAAGGTTCCCTTTCTTTTCCTGTTGTCTATTTAGACATAGTAACTTTTTTTCACTATTTTGTTTCTTCTTCTTCTTCTTCTTCTTCTTCAATGTATTCCACAATCGTCAACAATGACTTTTGTCTTTTTCCTAGTCCAATAGCTTTTTGCTTGACTCTTTTACTCTTGGTGGTCATAGTTTCCACCAATCTTTCTTATTTTCTCTTCGGCTCACAGGGTTGTTCAACCGATACTATAGCATATGGAATGCTATGTTCTGATGATTCTTTTTCAATAGATACTAATAATGGTTGCACATACATTATTCCTTGTTTAATTTTTTTCCTTACTACTTGTGGCTCACTTTCTATCATACCAACCTTAGTTAGAGCTTTCTTCATTATTGTCTCGATCTTCTTGTGAGATGGTTTGTCTAAGTATGCTTGATGAGCTGATTGGGTAATCTCTTCATATGTCCCAAATATATACTTAGATTAGTCCTTCTCAGAGTTCAATAATAGATCTTGATATATCCAATTGCTACATCATCACTTAACTCATAACCTAAGGGATCAAGGAATGTTTCTTGAGATTCTACTGGTTGAATATGAGTTAAATATTTATCAACCATAACACATATATCATTTTTGAATTTTTCTACAATTGCATGGGTAATTCTAAATCTTTGTCTCATCCCATTTTGAAATTTCTTCATGATCAAATTTCCACTATCCAATATATTTTCTTCTAGATGCCTTCTACATACATTTGTAATCTTCTCCATGGTACTTCTCTCACTACTTATAATCTTAGTAATTGATAAATATGGAAATCTCTTAAGTACATGAAATAATATATGATTGATCAATGACTAAAATATAAATACACCATTCTTGGTCCTCTTGATTTTCTCTAAGTTTGTAAGAAGCTGCATTCTCAAAATTTCACTTAGGTTAACTTGTTCTTTCTCAACAAAAATCTTATAGGCTGCATAGATGAATCCTAATGACAATTCAAAAATCTTAGAACTTGCACAAATAGAATAGGAAATGATTGTGCTTAGAAATATTACATCATCTTTTTTAATGGTGTTGATCACCATGGCGTTCCCATTATAAACTAATTTTGTGTAGCTCTCAACCTTATTCTTAACAAGTTTCTCACCTATAGGTAAACTTCCTTGTTTGCTAAAACCAGTTACCTCATGAATAAGGTTGGCTGAAATTTCAACTACATTATCTTCCATCCACAATTTTCCATCATGAAGTCTACTTAGTATGATCTTAGTTCATTCTTCAATGTTCAATTCTTGGTAGAAGTGATATTTGAATAGGTCTAGTTCTTTCAAATGTTCAAATCTAGGCTTTATAGTCATATCATGGATAAAGAGAACTTCCATATCTTTGTTTATATACTTGCTCCCAATAGTTTTAAACTTTCTATTAAGACAACTTCCTATGTCTTCCAAATACACTACATTATTCAGAGTAATAGATAATTTTGAATTAGGGTTTCCTTCTACGAGTTTCATAGAAACAACCTTCAATTTTGGTTTCTTCTCATTCTTAACATTATGAACTACTAACATATCCATGATTATATCAAATATAAACTTTATTAAAGAAATTCTGTGGGGAAATGATAGAATACTTCTTTCAAAAAATAGGGTTTAGTTCAAAATCACCTTGTCAAGTCACTTCTAAGTGGTCTATGCTTCTAATGTAATCACAATGAAGTGGTGATCAAGTCTATACTCCATTTTATTCTTTCAATTTGAACTTTTATTAGTTTTGTACTTTGCAAACACAAAAAAAGTCGTTAATTACATTATGAAATCAAATATTGGCTTTAAATATTTGTTTGGTCTTCAAATGCTACTTGAAGTTTATCATAGCATCCTTGCATCATTACAATGCTCCAAGATTCCTTGCTCCATGAAATTCTCTATAAAAACATATTTTTCATCTTCTATTATAGAATTAACTTTCTCTATAACAATAGTAACTATTAATTCCTACCTAACAAGTTCTGATAAGTTCCAAATTTCAAGCAAGCTTAGCTACCATCTAAAATTATCTCAATACACCTTTTCCCAACTTCACTACCCATAGTTTGATCTATAAATGAAGTTTCAAATTTTGGTGCTATGAACAAGCTTAATTCAGCTTAGTTGAATCAAACTTGATTACTGACTTTGATCTTCTCATCTCACCATCTTCTAACTTTTCTTTTAAGATGTCAAATACTTTTATGAATGCCTCATTAAGTTCTTCTTGAAGTTTACTGATTGCATTTATTTGTTCCTCATTGTCTTTCTTAGATTTGGAGTTCCTTTCATGGTTCCTTCTATCACTCCCAATGTTTCTTCCATTATTCCTCCTATCTCTAAAGTTTCTATACATTCTGTAATACTTTGCTAGGATCATTCTTCAAAGTCAACTTTAGATTGGTAATCTTCAATTCATGTTTCAAGATCTTGTACTCTATCTTTAGTTTGGAATAATAATCATCACTAGTTTTAATTTTAGTAGATTCAGGCTTGGATTTGAGATGTTCAATCTTTTCCTTCTATTGTCTGATATATACTTTAGAGTCTTCATATCTATCCTTCAGCTTATCTCTTTCTTTAGTAAGGAGATCAATTTGTTCAAGTGCCTCTTCAAGGTTTTTCATCAACTATTCCATATCAATAGGGATCTTACTCAAGTTGTTAAGTCTCTTCTAAGTAAATGTGCTCTGATAACAATTGTTACAAATAGGAATTATTGGGGGGGGGGGGGGGGTTGAATCAGTAATTTACAAACTTTAGTCACCAACTAAATATTATTTATTACTTTGAACCATACATAATAAAGTAATCAACTAATGCTGAAAAATAATAGTAACCATGGACAAAGATAATTCATAACACCATTTTTTTTTAACTAGAGAAACCCTAGCCAAGGGAGAACCCCAGTCAGGTTGATACCTGCTAGATAATATATTGATATATATGTTCTGTGTTAGGGGATGGACCCTAGTAGGAGCCAATGAGAAAATTCAATATAGAGAGTCCCTATTAGGAGACTTTGAATCCCTATTAGGAGATTCTAACCATGTTAGGAGTTGTAGTATAGTAGATGCAAGATGAGCCCACTTCCCAAACATGCACTTCTAGTTACAAGAAGAGCTCACTGACTAGACAAGTAATTAGTCTTCTAGTATATAGGTGTTGTAACTTCATTATTGACTTTTCTTTGACCTTAGCTAGATCTTAAATCATGAAATTAGGTTCTCAAACCTTCACATATATCGCTTCACAAAAGTTCACATATCATTTATCACAATACAATTTCTCAAGACAACACACTTGAATTCACAAGATTTCTTTTGGATAAATACCATACCTTTTCACAAATTTATGCTAGGTTAGCTAAGACCATAATATGCTTTGCAACTTAGAGTAAACATCTAGGATGTTGGCTCTAATTGATCAGGTAATTATTTTGTTTACCTTTAATTCTGCTATTCTATGTCACTGGTAGAATGTGAATATCTCTTTTCTAGATGTCTGAGGTTATACACATCATCATCAATATGTATAATATCTCTATCTAAATTTTCTATTCATAATATGACATTAGTAACAAGTTACATACAAAATAATACATTGTTGTAAACCAATTTCATATTTAGACAATTTAATGGGTGCCAAAAGCTAAGTATCTTTATTTCTAAGGTTTTCTACAAGCATGTACCTCATGTGCTTCTACCAATGACAATAATTACATATCTTCATTAGCCAATTGTCAATAGGAGTGCTGACATAAATGGAACTCCCTCTTGAATAATAAGAAAGTCTTTCAAAAATAGGGATCTAGGGTCCAATGGTTGAAGAAGGGAGAAAAAAAACACAACGTTCTTCCATAGATTTAACTAAAGAAGAAAAAAGAGAAATGCAATAAACTTGTTAGAAGATGATAATAATGAGGAGGTCACTGAAATGGACCAAGAAATGTATAATCCCCCACTAGCCCAGATTGATAGTAACTTATAGAGTGATATCTTATGGACCTTCCAACCTATGACTGATTTATATGTGAAGGAGGGTATCATGTGTAAGGTCAAAGAGGAAGAAGTCAGAATGATTGTTTTAAGTATGAATTAGTACAAAGCCCCCTACCCTGATGGGTTCCCCATGCTTTCTTCTAGGAATTTTGGGGCATTGTTAAGTATGTCATTGTTCATGTTGTAGGGGACCTTTTTAGAATGAGGAAGCTACATAAGGAACTCAATTAAACCATCATTTTTCTCATTCCTAAGATAGAGGACCCTCAAAAGATGGAAGACTTCAGACCCATTAGCCTTTGTAATACTATCTACAAGATATTTGCTAAAGATATGGTGAATCAACTCAAGCCTCTCTTGAAAAAATTCATTAGTCCTCATCAAAATGGCTTTGTGACTAGGAGAAATATTCTTAACATGGTTTTAACTATTCATGAGGTGATACACTCGATGGAAAAATCTAAAAACCCAGGTATGGCCATTAAACTTGATATTTCTAAAGCCTATGATAATATTGGTCATGACTTCTTGTTTTCCATTCTCGCCAAACTTGGCTTTAATGAGAGGGTCCTAAGAATTATTAAGAAATGATGTGACTTTTATTACCTTTTTGGTGATTGTTAATGGTGCCCTAGGTAACTTCTTTTCTTCCTCTCAAGGTATTCATCAAGGTGACCCCCTATCCCTTTATCTCTTTATTATTGTAGTGGAAGTATTAAGTAGAGATTAAGTCTCTTTATCTAACTCTAATAAAATTAAGAGAATCAAGCCCGCTTCTTGGTGGCTCTCCTATGTCTTACATAAATTTTTTGATGATACTTTTCTATTTGGCCTCTCCTCCATTAATGAAGCTAGAGAGTGGAAAGACACCTTGAATATGTATGCTCTTTTAAGTCTCAGATAAAGAGATTAAGAGAGTTAGATAAAGAGATTAAGTCTCTTTATCTAACTCTAATAAAATTAAGAGAATCAAGCCCGCTTCTTGGTGGCTCTCCTATGTCTTACATAAATTTTTTGATGATACTTTTCTATTTGGCCTCTCCTCCATTAATGAAGCTAGAGAGTGGAAAGACACCCTGAATATGTATGCTCTTTTATCTGGTCAATGCATAAGTAAAGTTTATTTTTTCAACACTTGTATGAGTTTTTTAGAAAAGGTTATTGGTATCCTTGGATGCTAGGAGGCAATCCTCCCTAACACCTATCTTGGTGTACCACCCACTATTAAAGAGGTCTCAAATCATTTCTAGAATGGTCTCGTGGAATGTCTGCAAAGAAAGTTGGTGGGCTGGAAAGGGAAAATATAGAGCAATTCTAGTAAACTTCAACTACTCTCAACCTCCCTATAGGCATCTTGATGTATTTCCTATCTATTTTCAAAATTCTAGGTAGATCCAGAGATATCATTGAGAAAATTTAGCGTAATGCTCTATGGTCTAGAACTAAAGAAAAGGCAAGAATGAGCTTAGTTAGCTAGGAGAAAGTTTGTAAACCTAAAGCTCATGGAGGGTTGAATCTAAGGAATTAGACACTTGTATCAGGCTCTATTAACCAAATTTGGCTAGAAGTTGGTTAATTCCTAGGGTAGTTGGAGTAACATCATAATGGCTAAATACTTTGGGGGATTATCTTCCCACCAATTTATAGGGGCATAGGCTCTTCCTAGGGCTCTAAGATCTAGAATAATGTTGTTAACATCTAAAAGATCCTAAGAAAGAGGTGTCACTAGATCATGGGGAACATTAATTCAATACAATTCTAGGAAGATCAGTGGATTCACAAGGAACCCCTCAAGAAAAATAAATTTTCCCCTTTGTGTGAGATGTGCACTAGAATGTATGACACTTAGAATTGTGAATTTATCACCCCTTATACAGTGGATCACATTCCAAAATTTCCAGCTATAGGAGTTGAGTTTAGCTTAGTAATAGCAAAATATCTTGCACACCTATAGGATTCCCCTCATCCCGATTGAGGAATCCTTAGTGTGGAAACTCACACCCTCGGGGGAGTTTACTATCAAGTCTTCCTATCTTAGTGGGATCATTGGGGAAGGGGCATAGATGGAGAAAAGCTTGGCACCCTTGGATACTACCTAAAATAAACTCCTTTTCGTGGTTGGTTCTACATGGGTCGATTCTCACTAGTTGTAACCTCCAGTAGCATGGTTGCCAACTTACCAACTACTACATTTTATGCCTCAAAGATGTTGAATCTATTCCACACTTGTTTATTCAATGTCCTTTTTCCATGGATGTCTAGAGGGAGGTTCTTGCTTTATGGCAGGTCAGCTGGTTTATGGAAAATGAGTTGAAGAAATTTTCCCACTAGGATGGCCTAGATGACCACCCTTATGTCAAAATCCTTTGGCTGATTCTCCCACCTTATTTCACATGTAAAATATCTAGAAGGAGAGGAACAATAGGATTTTCAGGGAGCAAGCCAAAACTAACTTGGGGTGGCTCATAAAGTTATCAAGATCCTCAAGGAATGTAGTAGGACCTGGCACTGGAAACCACACCCCCCCCCCCCCCCCGCCCAATCCTCTGAGTGAAAATGATAGGAATTGGGATTTAGCTTGGGGCATGGGGCTAATGGTGACACAATTTGACAATTCAAAAATCCAAGCAAGAAAGGAGACAGTTTGTCCCACCCAAGTCCTAGATAAAATTAAATTTTGATGGGTTGACCATGATGGGTGACAACGCTATGGGGGTATCATCTAGAATAACATGAGAATGTTGATGGTTTCTTATTCAAGTAACCCTGGTGGATTTTATAATAATCAAGCTAAGGTGATTATGCTTCTTTGGGCTCTAAGAATGGCAAGAACTCAGGGAGTCACTAAGTTGGTCATAGAGAGGGACTCTATACTAATCATCAAAGCTGCTAAGGGAGAGGGTATTTGCACTTAGTCGACTAAAATTTTATCAATGAAATACAAAGGATGATGAAATATTTTCAAGATATACCTGTGTAGGCACATATATATTGGGAAGGAAATAGAATGGTAGATGAACTTGCAAAAGCTAGCTATGGTGTCATGCAGTTAGTGGAATGGGATGATGTTAGTTTATTTCCATCATCAACTCAGATTATGATGGAAAAAGACCATACCTTCAATAATGATTCATGAAATATCAAATTGGGTGGCAGGTCTCCTTTTCTACACGTGGTCACATGAATGTGGCACTCAGTAAAGGGTTTTTTTAGCATGTTTAGACATTGATTAATATTTATGTTATGACTACCATTAGCATTGATTACTATAGTAAAAGGATATAGAGGGGGGATTCAATGAGATTTAAAGAACAATTTTGTAATGATCATAAAGATAGGTTTGTTAAGTCACATAATTGGTACAATTGGCGATGTCTATTTATGGACAGAAAGGAACTGTCCACACATACTATATTGGGAGATTTTTGGTTTTTCTGGAAACATTATGGATTCATGATGACTATGTAATACCTTTCCATTTTTTCCATTATGTCTTGGCATTTTATATTTTGTAACTCCAAAATCTAGTGCAAGGATGTGTCATTAGAGGATTTAGTTATGGATCTGGGCGATGATATGGGAACTAGTGGGTGTGGAGGAGTGTATCAATAGTTGTGAAGTTATGATGGTATACTTACAGGATCGGGTTCTTTTACCTTATATGGAGGGAATGGTTAAACACAACAAGGTCATCTCAATATAGTTCTATCAAACATGGAAGGATAGAAAAGTTACTTTTAATGGCATGAGATTTGATATTACTAAATAAAACATTGCAAGGGTTGGGGATTTACCATTGGATGACAAGAAATGGTGGAGGTAAGCTAAGGTTAATGAAGAGGAGAGTTTGCAAAAATTCTTCAAATTCAAGGAGGAACCAATGAGATTGTGTGGTGGGTTTGCGCGAGTTGCCCTTCCTAAGCCATAGGATTCCATTTGCTATGTGATTATTAGATACATTACCTTGAAGGATTTCTTTTAGGTACTATATTATTATCATTTTCCTATCTTGAATCATTTTGAAAGTCTAGACCTTATCTCTTTTTTGTTTATGTTACCACATTCACTGGAGGATAATATTTTTAATGCTACAAGGAAACACCAGGAGGAGAAACCCTTTTATGTTATCCACTAGGGCTTAATGAATAAAATTTTCATTCAACACTTGGCTCAAAATCCCCCTCTCCTTATTAAACCCCCTAGCCCCTATCACCCTTTAGACCTCCTTGACCCTAGCCCTAGCTCTACTCTTAGAAGGCCCAAGAAAGGTCATGCTATTGAGGTCAAAATTAACCCTGAGGTTAAAGTTAGCATTATTGAGTCAAACTCAGATACCAAGAATAGAGAATAGTATGCTAGGAGAACCAACAAGCATCTCCAAATGGAGAAATTTAAAACCCCCCTGAAGCAGAAATCCAGCTTTGACTCCTCTAATAGTGAAGAGAAACCTACTAAAAAGAAAAGACTCCACTAGGACATCAAAGTTAGTCCCAACTCTATTAGCCCATCCCATGTCTTTATATACCTTCAAAGCTACACTAGCTCACAATTGTGGGGAAGACATCACTTCTCCTAAGAAGGTTAACCTTGAGGTTGCTGGTAAGAAAGGAAAACATAGCTACACAAAGATGCAATTGGAGAGGCTTGAGAAGTCTATGAGGGACTTGGCAGATAACCATACCACTATTTTCCATAGGTTGACAACCCTAGTGCAGTTTTCCATCAAGGTTATGCACTCCACAACCACAACCCTCTACTTCCTATAAGCTAACAAAGAGGAATAGGACCTGGGAAATAGTACTGAGACAATCCAATCCATTTATGGGTTCTTGGTAGAGAGTTGGCTAAAAACCATCTTAGACAAACTAGTGAAAGTGGGAGAGGAGGATCTAGCAAGGGAAGCTACTGAGTAGAAGAAGAATGGTAACTAGGAGAAGGAAGAGGGCATCTAGCCCAATTTCTACTATGTTTTATTTCTATTTTTATGATTATGTCTCTAAACTTTACACCCCACAACGTCTTTTGGACTATGCTTATTGAGTGGATGAATAGTAGAAATGTTTGTAAATCTTGTCAGTTTATTATTTAGTTTCTTATGCATAGTAGTTTAAGGACTATGGTTAATAACAATTCAGCTCTTAAAGTTTTATGATTTTTGATGTTTAAAGTTGGTATAGGTCAAACAACTAGGAGGTAACCTCTAGCTAATTCTTGGCCTTTTTGTACTATGAGGTCAACCCCCCATCTTTTTGGCTACTATCGACTTCTTCAAAAAATGTTTCTATAATTAAACCTACTACAATTGGGTAACTGCAAAAAGATGAGTCTCAATTCTATGGAAGTCCATTTCACGGAATGAGACTTCTTCAAAATTAAGCACCCAAATTTAAAGAATTGAGTACCCATTATAGTTTGGGAGCCCAATCAAATTTCAAAAATAGGGTGCCTTTTTTTTAAATATAGATTAGGCTCTTGAACCATAACATGCATGCGATTTTAAACTTTAGGTGTCCAGTTTTAAACAAATTAGCCACCCCATTTGTAAAAACTTAAATCCCACTTTTTTGGGCATTTCTTTGTCATTTGTGTTGATGATAGTGACTTTTGAATCAATGGGAGCTTGATTTCAAACATTCTATTGATGTCCCCCTCTCCAAGCTGATTTTTTTCTCCCTTCCAATTATTTTAATTTGTTTTATATTATTTTATTTCTTTTTTTTTAGTTTTTTTCTTTAAATTTTGTCAATTTATTATTTTCTTGTTCACAATTAATAGTTTTATATCTATAATTATATATTTCTATTGTATTTATTTTAAACATTGTTTTCTTTTAAAAAATTATTATATAAAAGATAAAATAGATAAACTATAAACAAAATCATAAATCATAGTTTCAATTGATACTGAAAACATAAACTATAGGTTCAATTTCAATTTAAAAACATAAAATTTAAGTAAAAAACATAAATATTAGTGTTAGGTAAAGTGTAATAAAAATATGACACAAAGTAACAAATTAGACAAATAAATTAAAAATAAACTTCATCGTGGAAAAGAATTCTAAATTGTAAACTTAGAAAACCAAAAAACATAAAAATTCACTTCATATCGTGTTGTCCTCGAGCTCCTACATATCAGTTTAGACCCTAAATACTTTAAATTGATGTGAACCTATACCCTAAACTTAACCCTCATCTATCTAAACCCTAACTAAATAAAATAACATTCCAAAATAGTAAACAATGACTATAATGTAAGCAACTTTTGTTGACTCTAAATGCCAAACCATAGTTGTCAACAACAAACATAATCCTATCCCTAATTACAAATGCTGAAATTGTATTTTAAATGTTAAACCATAACAATAGTACTAAATTCTAGATCATAATATTAAATGTAATCCTAACCCTTATCCTAAATGCTAAATTGTAACCTTAATTCTATATGGCAAAAATTTAGTCGAAAATGTTTAATCCTAAATCTTAACCAACATATATTAATGTTCAATCTAGTAAAACATAATTTTGTAAATGTTAAGTTTCATAATTTATATCCTTACCTTAAAAGTAAATTCCAAACCCTAATTATAATCGTAATTTTAAAAAATTAATCTTAAATGTTAATTCATCATCTTAATTCTAACATTAATTACTAGCCCTATTTATCATTTAATGTCTAGGATTAAAGTTTAGCATTTAACATTTAGAATTGGGTTTAGCATTTAGTATCATGGATTGTATTCAATTTTAGATTATAATTACCTTGTTTTGGTATTTAGGGATAGGGTTAGGATTAGGATCTTAAAAAATTGAGATAAGATTTTAACATTTAGAATTAAAGGGGTTTAGCATGTAGGACTATAAGGGTTTAACATTTATGATTAAGGTTACAATTATAATATAGCATTTAAAATTATAGTTCATGTTTAGTATTTGTAATCAGGATTCATTATTTAGGATCATTTTTAGTTGATAGGATTTAGGGTTTCTTTTTTAAGATTCAAATTTAGTAATTAGGACTATTGGTTAGAAAATTGGGATTCAACATTTAGGATTGAGATTTTTCATTTAAACCCTTAGTAAAAATCTAATCCATATATGAAGTGTAACCATAATAAAAAATATAATATAAAACTTAACACTTTAGAGCCAAAAGTCTAAGCACATCATAATACTAACTATGTTTCTAACTCAAATCATAAACTTAATTATTATCCTAAGCACAACCTAAACCCTAACTCTAGCACTAAACATAATTATTTATTTGAACAAAGACTAAATTTGATACAATAGTTTAATACAACATTTTAAGGGGTTTTAAGTTATGTATATGAGTTATTTATATTTCTAGGGTTAGATAATTTTGTGTTCAATTTGTTAATTTAGAGTTATCATTTAAATTTTTTAGTTTATTTGGGGTTTTGGATCTCCTTATAAAACTTATTTTTACCTTAATCCAAAAAATAATGTCTATTGTTAACTATTCCTAGTCATTATCATCATCAAATTCTATAATACATATTGTAATCTTTAAGGTTGACATCAATGGAAACACATAAAACTAACCAACATATCATATCAAAGTTTGTTTCTATAGCCATAGGCATGCATTATCCAAAACCTCAATGGTCAAAAGGTCACATCCATGAGTCTATCCAAAGTCATAATATGTACTATTTGTGGTCAATCTCTCATCCATTATGGATGATATACCACAATAGTAGGTTTAACAAAATATTTAAAATTTACAAGGTTGATAGAATCTTGATCGTAATGTGAATTGTATCAATGAAATTTTGACATGCTAATTATTAATATTTATTTAAATATCAATTAATTCATTTTATTAATCTAATAATCTCCTAATCCACTAGTTCAATCATTTTGACATTTTTAAAAATTCAATACTTTATGAAACATTTATATAAAGAAAAGAGAAATTTGTGTAGATAAAGTGAAAATGTAATATTAACACATAAACAATAAATTGTAATGTATAACCCTAACACATTAGAACCAAAAGTTTAAGCATAGTCATAACACTAAGTATAACGCTAGCTTGAATCATAAACTTAATTGTTAAACCCTAATCATAATCTAAATATTAACCCTTGTACTAAGAATTAATATCAAAGTAGATAAGAAAATAAGTTTCCATTACATAACCGCAAACCCTTACCCTAACTATGACATGTATTTTAAGATATTTAAATAGTTTTAAAGATATGAAATTAGATTTATATGTTTTATATTTTTCTAATTGAATAGTAATTTTGTGAATTTTTATGTTGTATATATATATGAATATTATATTTCATGAATGACATATTTGGTGAGGACCCACCCCCACCCCACCCCTGCCCCCTTCATCTCCACCTCCACCTCCACCCTCAACTCCAAGACCAACTATTCTTCCTCCACCACCTACCCTAGAGGAGTTGTGAGAGAGCATGAGGCACAACCTCCATGACCTCATGCAAGACATAAAAAATCTTAGGTACAAGACCCATCCCCCAAGCTACTTCACCTTGCAAATAGCATGCAAGGTGTTGTTCAATCTATAGAGCGCTTATACTATGACATAGATAGCTTTAGAACTAGATGCAAAACATGTGTGTCTTCTATTCTAATGGCTTGTCTTATAGATAGGCCAATGAACTGAAAATAAATAAAGGACATTTACAAAGATATTTCAAGAAATCAAAGATAGGTGAAGAGATAAGTAACAAGAAGCCTCATATCTCTATTAGATGGTCTACACACCCCTACATATTAGAGCTTTTTTGGGAGTGGTGGTGGATGATATTTGACCATCCACAATACACTAATCATGAGGTGATCATATGCTTTCTTAGAAAATTATGGGAAAAGTTTGAATTGGGTTTAAAATTCAATTATTTCATATAAAACCATTTCATGGGGCTGGTGAAGGGATGCCTCAGGATAGGCCCAAGGAAAAACTCAGTGATAATATAAGGAATCACTCACATCATTAGCCTCATGTTCCTCTTCCTATACGAGTTGTTCCAGTACCTCTCCATCATCGAGAAGTGGCATATGCTCTTAGTTCATTGAAAGTCGTTTCAAGCAATTTAGTATAGTTTTGGATGTAGACAAGGGATATTCATCCCCTTGGACACATTTATACTAGTTGTGACAATATGGATAGATGTAGAGGCCCCCTAAGTGATTTAGATATAACACATCATGCCCGTGATATCAAGGGTAGTGATTTTTATGATGAGGTGTATGTTGCTCATGGTGCTACTAGTGATGATATTGATGTGTCATCATTTTTTAACCTTCTTTGTGGGGAGGGAGATAAACATGGTCAGCAGGTAAAAATTTAATTAAAAATTAAAAATTATATTACTATTTACTTTATACATATGCATAATTTTATTAACCATATTAATTTATGTTAATTTTCAATTAACAGAGGATGGGTGATTGATGCAAGTGCCCAAAGAGAAATAGGAATGAGTCCCTATTTCTATTTTTTTGAACTCTCTAAGTAGATTTTTCCTTAGGTTCTTACACCTTCAATGATGTGTCTCTAATCCTTTATTCATCCGTCTAACCAAAAGTGGTTGGAGTTGGCATCTTCATGGATCAGCCCTTAAGGAGAATCCTTGTGGTGCAGGAGCACCTACCCCTTCTCTCACAAAGGAATCTACATGATCAAATCTCAATGAATTCTCTCAAGGACATTCATGACCAAGATACATGTAAAAGGGTAGTCAAAGTCATCTTTGGATGCAATTAGCCCATTTTGTAAGGCCAAGTCCCCATTTGGTGATTTATAAACCATGGATTTTAACTTTTGTAAAAGGGCATATGTTGGTCTTATCATAGTATAGGAATTACTTATGGGTTCCTAGTATGTTTTAGGCCTTTGGGGAACTTATCTAAGGTCTTAGTTTAATGAAATTGCAAATATTGCATGAAATGCAAAAAGTTGCACTTTTGAATAAAAGTTGCTTGACAACTTTTGCAAAAAGTTGTCAACTTATGTAATTTGTATTCCCAATGGTCCTAACCTCCCAAAATTGGTTGGACCCATTGATAATTTTCTTCATATAGCCCTTACAAGCTGGTGGAAGATAGAGAGCATGCAATCTTATGTTAAATCATTAAAAGACCCTATTTTCCTTGTAATTTGGCTAAAAATCCATTTTGTATAGCTTGGTATAGATTGGTGAAGGGAGATGAATGATTGATCAAAATTTTTGATTGAGTTTCATGAATTATCCAAGTGGTTTGAAATTTTGAAGTGATAGGAGATGTGAGAAATCATCAAACCCTTACTGAGTGCACCAAATCCTTGTTTTCAGTGGCAGTTTTAAGGAAAATTTTCCTAACTTGCAAACCTACCATAGGAATTCCTAGTTCCTCCAAGGAATGAAAGTTAGGACCATTTACTATATGGTTCTAGAAGTTTGGAACATGGGGAGTTACCCTAAGTCAAACATCTATATGTGCTTGGTAGTGCAAAGAGAAATTTGAAGTGACACAACACTTTCGGGGCGGATAGACCCAAGTCAATTGGTGGTCCTAGTCCCAAATTGAACTTTTTTTATGTTACATTATCTGTGCAATTCCAATCAACCCTCTGGTTAAGATTTCCTTCTTTAAGCCTACTAATTGGCCCTAATCAGGTCTATTACATTATTGGTCTTGCAAAGAAAACCCTTATCAAGGCTTCAGAACCTATAATTTTGGAATTAGTGGAGTTATACCAGGGCACAAATTATTTTGTAATCATATTGATTGGTCATTTTGGAAAATTCTTTGTTAAGTCCAAATTCCTCATTTTTAGGGCTACTAGGACTTTTGGGCCTACAAATTAGGATTGTGCAAACAACCTCTAAAAGCTATTGGACAAAGTTGATCAACATTATATGAGACTAGTGAGTTGTAAGGAACCTTACCATCACATCTATAAAATTTTAGGTTCTCTATAAGGAAAAATCCTTATTTTGATGTTTTGGGAAAATAGACCTAATAAAGCAACTTTGGGTGCCTAGGATATTTTTTCAAGTTACCTTACTACAAAGGTGTAGATCCTTCTCTTAACTCCACATTGGGCTCCTATGAAGTGATTCAAGGAAACACCACAAGAAGTTTCCTAGGTAAGGGAGAGATCTTCATCACTATGGTTCCTAGGCCCCTTGCTAGGAAATTTTGGTGCAACACCCGACCAAGGCTCTAAGGCTTGAATCATCACCAACCTTGAGTAGATTGGCTGGTTTTAGGATCATATATGACCCAGGAACTCACTTTCACAAATTGGTTACACATAAGGAGGGTACTTCCCATGTAAACCAAAAACTAGGCTAGTAGCCTTTTAAAAACTAAAAAGTTGCCTTAAGTTTTGAAAACTCTTAATGACTAATCAAACTAATTACTGATTTGATTACCCTTTTTGTGGGTACACATTATCCCTAGATGGTTTACACTAACTCTACAACCTAATCAAAAAACTCTAGTTTTTTCCTCAAGGCTAGAGGACTAATTAGGCCCCCATTTACAATGAAAGTACAAAAATATGACTAGTTGCCTTCCCCAAACCACATGGAACATCTAGGGGATCATGATAAAGTGTTAAATTCTAGATTTTAGCCTCACTAGTTCTGTAATTATTTGTCTTCGGCCAGAATTCACCCAAGAACAAAAGACCACAAAACAAGCACACAATAGACAAAAATAGAGAGAATATGATCAGAATGATATTTCTTACTATTCAAAAGCATGTCAATACACACTAGGAGTGGCTACATATATAGGCCTCTCAGGAAGCACCTAGAATGTCTCTTGAAATAATCAGGAGATAAGACAGCTAATCACCTTATCCAACATTCTAGATGAATGGATAAGAATCACAAAGTGTCATATGTGTGTAGAAGATTTTTGTGTTGTAGACAACATGTGCTTAAAAGAGGTGTGAACCCCTATAATGTAATCATGACAACTCACAAGAGTGCACATACTCCTAGGTGACTAATAAATAAATATTACTATAATGCATTAACCTATGTAAACTTAAGTAAGTGTAATAAGTAAATACATTTTTACACCAACAGCCCCCTTAAGTGCAACTTAGGGGAATGCCCTTAAGATTTAAAAATCTAGGATGCAATGTAGAATGGGTCTCGACTACTAGGCCATGTTAGGTACCCATGTACATAATGATATGCAATCTCTCATAAAGTGGGGAAAGAGGGAAAACCTCATGGGAAAAACCCTCCCCCAAAAATAGAGATGAATAGGGATGCATGGATGGATGGAGTAATCAAGAACCCCCCCAATATGACATACATCCAATATATACATAAGAGAATGATGAGAAGAGGAAGAGAGATATGATAGGCTCCCCCCCCCGAAAGAAGAATGTTGAATAGTGAGTTCTCTAATGAAGAAGCTAATCCAAGACTGTAGAATGGTGTTCGTCCCCTTAGGAAGAAATAATGCCAAAGGTAAAAATAAGATGCTTCTGCTGTGCATGGAAAGAATCCCATGGATAAGTGATGTCTCTAAAACTTGCTGAATTGGCTAAAGAACATATCCCAAAGAACTATTTGTCTTTCCAACTGATGAAGAACCCTATTGCAACTGTTGATCATAATAATCCACAATCACATCAACTTGTGATGATCAATCATGTAGAGAATGAAGAAGAGAGTCTGAAGCCATCATGACAACTAAAGAAGGTACTTCTGCATCAAGAAGAAGAGGCAAATCATTAATATTGTCCCCCAAATCTATCACTAAACCTATATCTGGAAGACTGGATGTACCCTATTGTTCTAGACCTATCACTATGGCTATGTATGCATGTGGACTGAGCTCATAGAGTGACCTCTCACTGTAACTGTCGATAGAACCCCATGTGTCTAAATTCATTGAAGCACTATTGTTGGTGTCACTATCAATATCCACATTGAATGATGTGTGAAGAGGAGTAGAGGACAAGCTTGGTGAACTTTCCTCAAAGTGAACATCCTTCTCCACAAAAATTTGATGTGTCTTAGGATCTAGAAGTTTATATGCCTTCACACTGTCTTCATAACCAATGAAAGTACAAGGCTGAGATGATTTTACCTTGTGACCCTTGGAAGATCTGTTTGCCCATGCATGACAATTGAAGACTTTGAAGTCTATTACAATAGGTTTTCTACTGCACCATTCCTCAAAAGGATTTTTTCCATCTTAGGCTAGATGAGGAGAATGATAAAGAATGTGATTGGCACTAGAGATTGCTTCAACTTCTAATGATGGATCTAGAGGCTTGGCATGGATCATGCAATGTTCCATAGAATGAAGAGTTCGAATCCTCAAAGTTGCAACATCTATCTTATATAGATTTAATGGTGCTAGAGTCTGACGATCAATGCCCTCATGTCTGCAAAAGTCCATAAGTCTTCTGTTCACATACATGCTTCCATTGTCCATGCATAAAACTTTGATGTCCTTTCTAGATTTTGTTTCTACATGAGTCTTGAAGTCTAGAAACTTGTTCAACACTTCATCCTTGTTATGCAAAAAGTACACCCAAGTGAACCTTGAAAAGTCATCAACAAAGGTAAGTATGTAGTGACCCTAGCTGAATGCAAAAGGACCTACTAATACCATGTGAACCATCTATAGAACACTTGGTGCTCTTGAAGGGTTTCCTCTTTGTAAGTTCCCCTTTGGATGCATATCCACCAAATCTATTGAACATTCATCCTTAGAAAAGTTGATTTGAGGTAGACCTTTCACCTTTTGGTATGTACAAAGTTGATAAAGATAGTGGTAGTCAAGATGACCATACTACTCATGCCATAATTGCATGTTTGAATTTGATTGTGTTAACAAGGCCTTTGAAGGAGACTTGGGCACAAAATGGGAGAAAGAGTACAACCTTTTCTTATGATTCACTTTCCCCACTGCAACAAAGGAATCATCTTTGAGACTACGCACTTCTATTGAGTCTGGAAGGAACTCAACTCTATGTCCATCTTCGAGGTGATTGATTTGGTAGATTGATAGGAGATTAGAACTTAGGTTTGGAACATAGAGAACCTCTTGAAACTCTTCATTTTCCATCTCCATGTTTCCTTTTCCTTCAAATTCCATTTTGGTATCATTCCCCATGAAGATGTGTGGTACCTTTGAGTGATTCAATGAAGAAAATTCCTCCTTTAAAGAACCCATGTGATAAGAGTCACCTGATTCAAATAGCCATTCGTTTGAAGAGTTTGCATTAGCCATGAGTGCTTTCCCTTTGCCCTTGGAATCGGAAGAAGACCCTTTATCCTTGTAAGCATTAGGTAATGGAACATTATGTTTTTTCATGATGTTGGTCAATTCATCAATATTTTTAAAATAGCACTCATGCTCTTCATGAACTGATTTCTTGCAATAAGCACACTTCTTCTTCTCCTTATTGTTGTCCCCTTTCTTCTTTGAATTAGAGGACATGCCTTGTTGATTGCATTGTGGTGTTGTCTTTTCTTCATCCTCTGATTTGCACTTCCATTTCTTCTTACCCTTTCCTTTATTTGAAGATTGTCTAGCTGAATTTTGGAAACCCTCATGGTTGAGGTGATTTGAGAATCCCCATTGATTTCAACTTCTTTTCTTCATCATCCAATATTTTAGCATATTCATCAAAAGTGAGTTTCTTGTAGGCTGATCCTAAGGTAGTCTTTGAGGTGTTAAAAGAAAATACAAATGTGGAATACTCTGATAGTAGCTTATTATGAATGAGATAGATCAGTTTGTCATCTTTAATTGAACTCCCACAATTAGTAAGCTTTGTCCTTAGTTCATTCACTTTGATGACAAAATCATGTATAGAGTCATAGGACTTAGGATCTAAAGAGACAAGCTCATCTTCAATTTTCAACACATCCTCTTTAGACACTTTACCATAAAGGATTTCAAGGGTATTCCAAGCTTCCTTGGATGTAGTACACTTTTTGATTTGATACATGATCTTATCATCTATCCCCAAACATATATCACCTAGGGCTTTCCTATACATTGGTATCCAAGCTAAAATATCACTTTCTAATGCCTTACCACCTACTGGTTTAGGAAGAGAACCATCTACATATTGTGAAACTCCATTATGCATTAAGTGATGCGAGTTAATTTAGGAAACTTAAAATTACCCATAATGAAAAAAATGAAAGAAAAGTGTAGAAAAGAGAGAACACAACACCAAGAACACCCCTACCCCCAACCTTCACTAAATCAAGAAACCCCCTCCAAAATAGATGCTTTGGGTACTTTATTAATAGTGCGATTACAATGGGCCACTTGCCAATTTTGGCCTTCATGGACTTCTAATTTTTCTTCTTACAACTTCTTAATAGAGTATAAATCTAGAACTTTATAATGTGCTACAATTCTGAAGCATTACAAAGAAAAGAAAGGCCCTATTGTTGAAAGGGAAATTTTTTTCCACACAACCCTACAATCTAATACCATATTTAGAGAGTAGATACGCATGTATGGAGTGTTTGAAGTTACAAAATGCAAGATTATGTAGGTACAATTTCCAAAATATGCAATTTTTGAACAATCCTTGCATCAAAACTAGAAAAGAGCTCACCAATGAAAATTTTCAAAAATTCTGCCCAATTTTTAAAAAAATTGCACCTAATTTTGAGTTTGGATGTCTAAGTTATGGCCTCCTGAAGTCAAACTGCAAAAACCAAAATCAATTTGGTGAGGGGTTGCATCAGTGAATGATAGAGTTAAATTTGATGATCATATGACCATCACCGTAGTTCTAATTTGGCCTAGAATGATGTCTAGATGGATATCAATTTTAGGCTCATGAAAAGCTGACGTCAGTGTTCCCTTGGCCTATGATGACATCAATAGATGCTGTGGTTGTATAGTCTACTAACTGTATTCGGGTACAGATTGCTGACATAGGGCTGATAGGGATTACAATAGCTAGCATGTCAAATTGCCATGTGTCAAAGAGATATTCATGTATGGTGCAGTGACTGTACATCAATGTATCACTGACTATAATAAATGCTGACTATGTGTCCTGAATCAAAGAGAGTTGCATGGATGGGAGCAAAAAAACTATGCTCTCCACATGGTAGATGTGTAGAAGCACCATGTGTCTGGGTTCACCTTGCTATGCATTGCCAGAGTTTGGTTAGATGTCATGCTAGATTTTTCTTCACTTTGTTGAGACTTCCCTTATCGCTACTGGGTTTTTCAATTTTTGTCCCACATTAGTGGGAACATAGCAAAGTTTGCTATTTAAAATTGAATGCCCATGCCGATAAAAAAAATTGGGGTAGCTAAACTTTTCTTGTTGCCGGTGATGAAGGATGCTCAGCCAGAAATTATGTTGTTGTGCTAGATTTTTCTCGCCAGAGGTTTAGTGCAGGCCCGGTCCATGGATGCACAATTCTTGAGGAATATTTAGGCTATACATTAATAATGCTCCCTATGCAATAACACTAGAATTTTTCCAAAAAATATAGAACCAATTTGGGGTGTCACTACCCAGTTTGGCAAAAAAATTTCTCTGCTAGGACAATTAAAATTTTGAAAATACTAAATCTAGGAATAAATTGCAAAGAACAAATAAATGCATATCTGAACAAGAATTAATCAGATCCATAAAATTATTATACCTAAATTTCAAATTGGGGCCTCTAGGGTCTGATTTGCAAAAAAAAAAACCTCACAGTTGACTTCCACCCAACATAGGCAAATTTATAGTCAATCTTCATCAAATCAACACTCTGGATGCAATAGTGAGGTCAGATCTAGCTCTAGACACTCTCAATTTTTATAAATTCTCTAGATTCATGTCGAGGTGCTAAAGCATGAATTGTTTTGAATAGCTATGTGTAGAGAATCTCCCTCAGCTTTGATACCATGTAAGAATTTGGCTTAGGCCACAATTCACCCAAGAACTAAAGAACTCAACACAAGTACATAGTAGACCAAAATAGAGAGAGTATGATCAGAATGATATTGCTTACTATTCAAAAGCATGTCCATACATAGTAGGAGTGCCTGCATATATAGGCATCTTAGGAAGAACCTAGAATGTCTCTAGAAACAACTAAGAGATAAGACAACTAAGCACCTTATCCAACATTCTAGATTAATAGATAAGAATGAAAAAGTGTCATGTGTGTAAAAGATTTTGATGTTGTAGACAACATGTTCTTAAAAGAGGTGTGGACTCTTTTGATGTCATCGTGACAACTCATGAGAGTACACATACTCCTAGGTGACTAATAAATAAATATTAATATAATGCATTAACCTAAGTAAACTTAAGTGTAATAAGTAAATTCTTATTTACACCAATAGGATCAATCCATGAAAATTTATGCACTTGGTTGCATAAAGATACATGGTGCATACATAGAGATATACACCTAGGGCTCATTGATTCTCCTATCCCTACAAGTACATGAAAAGTAACAACATAATATGTAAGGTAATATATGAATCTATCATTCCACCAATGGCCATGATTTTTCTATTAGAAATAATAGTCCACCAAGACAACTGGGGGGAGCTGGTGAATCAGTTATCCAACAATTAAAATATTTATCTTCTTTAGAAAAATTTAACCATTCAATCAAAGTAAAAAACAACCATAATAAAATGCAAATAGATGATTACACTAGATACGTTGACTAGGGAAACCCTTGATCAAAGGGAAAACCGCAGTGGGAATGATGCCCACAAGATGATGTACTAATATAGATATTCCTTGGTAGAGGATGGACCCTATTAAGAGTCTATTAGAATATTTAGTACAATGAGTCCTTTTAAGGAGATTTCAACCCTATTAGGAGTTGTAGTACAATGTTTGCAAGAAGAGCCCATTGTCCAAACATGCAATTTCAAGTACAAGAAGAGCTCACTACTGAAACATGTAGTTTACTATTATCTCCTTTCCTTTGTTCTATTAATTGAACCAACCACTGTCAAACCTTGTAGACTAGGTCACAAACCTTGGATCCAAATACCAAACCTTGGATCACTTAGCATAACCTTGATAGCGAAGTTTCTTTCACTTCTGCACTACTCTACTCAACTTCGCATTCCACACTTTCTGCTGCTTACAATTATCCTCCACACATAAATTTCATTAGTATAATAAAGGAAAATTTCCTAACTTTATACCAAGTCCTCAAAACAATTTCATGAGTTGGTTGTTAGACTTTCTCAATTAATTATTATATGAACACATTAAGAACACATTACACTTAGTGATAACATAAATCTTTCACCTTGAAACATGAATAACTTTCTGTACATGTGATAGCATGACCAACGAGCTTAGCCATGTGATTGTCAACATGTCTTCTTCATGTCTTCCACCTTGATTTATGTAATATCAATTCTACTTTAAGAGATATAACAAGTTTACTAAAACATACCTTTGTAAACTCTATCTTAGAACATACATCACCAAAACTTACATAACTTCCTCCAGACTTATCATTACATCTTTTGATGTTAATTGCATATATTAGATACTCAAAAGTATCTACCATAACCTTAGATAGTTATAATATTTAACTAGATGTTCCTACCAATTTAATCTTTCCATTGCTCTTCTATCAGATACCATCAAAAACTACTATGTTGACATCAATGAAAAAATCAGTCATGAATGTAACATATCATCATAGTAACCTATCTAAAATAGTCCCCCATAGAAATATCATTAGAATTCATGCTTGCAACCAATCTTCTAACAATCTCTACAATCTTCCAAAAATCTCCCCCTTTGGCATTAATGGCAACATAGATAAAAAAGAAAAACATCTAGTTCCAAGAATACCAACAAAAGAACAAAAGACTGTTAATCTTCTTTTCAAATCCTCTTCATCAATCATTCTCCCTATTGATATACCTTAATGTGCTTTCTACAATACTTGTCCCCTTGATGTTCATTGATTCCTTTCATGCAATACTTCTCCCCCATTGACATCAATGTCAAAGGTTTCAACAACCAATATCTTTGCGTCAATCTCTACAACAATTAATTCTTAGTAGCTTGAGTATCAAAAGACACTATTCACAATAATATCCAAAAAGATTCCTAGATGACTCTATCCCTCACAAATACTCCACCATACAGGAAGCATTAGAATTTAGTCCAAATGACACAAGTGCTCTATTACAATGGATTGATGTATTCTTGCATCCTCTACGATGAATTAGGAAGGGACATAACCCCAATCATACCTCACAAATACTCAAAAGTCTCTTTGGGAAGAGGCTTAGTGAATATATCTATAATCTAGTCTTTAGTCCCCACATACTCTAATATGATTTCCTTATCTGTAACTTTCTCTGTTAACATGTGATACTTAATAGAAATGTGGTTAGTCTTCAAATGCAACACTAGATTCTTAGACATATTTACTATGCTTGTGTTTTCATAATGTATAACAACAGGTTCATTAATTTCTAGCCTTATATCCTTTAGCATCTACTTCATCCAAAAAACTTGATTGCAATTATTTTTTGGTACAACATATTCTTCTTTTGGTATACTTTGAGATGTACAATCCTACTTCTTACTTAACCAAGAAACCAATCTTCCTCCAAGACAGAAGGCTTCACCACTGGTCCTCTTTCTATCATCCATATTGCCTACCTAATCTACATTAGTATAATTAGTTAGAGTAAAATCATTAGATCTATCATAACACAATCCAAATTCTAAAGTTCCTTTCAGATATCTAAATATCTTTTTCACTACTACATAATGTGCTTCTCTGGGATCCACCTAGAATCTTGAAACAATTCTGATTATATTTTCTATATTTGGCCTTGTGTGAGTTAGATATTGCAATCCTCGGATCATAGATCTATACTTTTTCTACTCAACAATAGATGTCTCAATCTTTGTAGATAAATTGTGTCCAATTACCATAGGTGTTCCAATGGGATTGCATGCTTCCACACTAAACCTTTTTACTAAAATCTTCAAGTACTTAGTTTGAGAAATAAATATTCCTTCTTTATTCTGTACAATCTGCAATCTTAGGAAATATTTCATCTCTTCTATCATACTCATCTCAAATTCTTTCTTCATCTCTTTAGAAAAATTGTTGCTTTCTTCATCATTTCCTCCAAATATGATGTCATCAACAAATATTAGCAAAATCATCAAACCATCATCCATTTCTTTCAAATATAGATTACTATCTACCATACCTTTTCTATATCCAAGCTTTGTCAAATGCTTGTCCAACCTCACATACCAGGTTCTTGGTGCTTGCTTTAGTCCATACAATGCTTTCCTTAGTCTACATACTATGTCCTTCTCATCCATTTTAGGTTCCTCAATGTACACTTCTTCTATAAGTTCTCCATTCAAATATGCTAACATGATATCCATCTGATATACTTTGAAATTCTTTTGTGTTTCATAGGCTAAGAATAATCTTACTACTTGTATTCTAGTCACTGGAGCATAGTTCTCATCATAGTCTATTCCTTCTTGCTGTGAGTAACCTTTACATACTAATTTGGCTTTATTCTTTACAACTTCTCCTTGTTCATTCATCTTTTTCCTAAATACCCATTTGGTTCCTATCACATTGTTGTCTACTAGTCTAGGGACCAATTCTCATGTCTCATTGTTTACTATTTGATCTAATTCCTCTTTCATAGCTTGTTTCTAGTAATCATCTTTACATGCTTCATCTACATTCTTTGGTTCAAATTGAGATATAAAACATAGTTCTTCATTGACTTTGCTTCTTGTCATTATATCTTTGTCTTTGCTTCTAAAGTTCTACTCTAATGGGTGATTCTTTATCATATTTTTTCCTAAAGTAGGAGTTGCTATCTCAACTCTTGGATCTACTAAAGATCTTAGTTCCTATCTTGGCTCTCCTTCAGTCTAAAAATTATTTTTAGTCCCAAGAAATACCTCATCATTCCTTGGTTTAGTAAAAACATCATCATCTAAATTGTAATAAACTATTCTCTCTTCTATTCTTTATTTCTCATCAATTCTCACATTTCCACTTTTCGTAATAGTCTTGGTTCTCTGGTTATAACATCTATAAACCTTATTTTTCAATGAATAACCAAGAAACATACCTTCATCACTTCTAGCATCAAAATTACCAATATCATCATCTCTTTTGATACAATACGTACTCCCAAAAATTCTAAAATACTGAACTATAGGTGTGTGACTAAATCATAGTTTATAAGGTGTCTTGTTTGTGTATTTCCTGACTTACACTCTATTCATAGTGTAGACTATTGTATTCATAGCTTCTGTCCAAAATGTTTTGGATACATCATTCTTTGCTAACATAGCTCTTGTGGCTTATGTAACTGACTCGTTTGTTCTCTCTACAATGCCATTCTATTCAAGAGTTCTTGGGGCTAATAACTATCTTTTAAATCCATTTTCTTCACAAAATATGTTAAACTCATTTGAAGAAAATTCTCCTCCTTTATCTAATCTCAAACATTTAATCTTCACGCAAAATTCAATCTCAACCCTATTCTTGAATATCTTAAACTTATCAAATGCCTCAAATTTATCTTTAAGAAATGCAACCCACATCATTCTAGAAAAATCATCAACTAGAATCAAAAAATACCTATCACCATAGAATCCTTTAGTCTTTGTAGGACTAATGAGATTTGTGTGTACAATCTCCAAATTTTTTGTAGTGGTAAACTTCTTGTTGGGAAAAGAAGTTTTGTTATGTTTTGCCAAAACACACTCCTTGCAAATTGTGTTACTAGGCTTTACAATCTTTGGCAAATATTTAACTACAAACATTCTACTGGTCTTCACAATATTGTCAAAGTTTATATGAAAAAATCTCTTATGCCATAACCAACTGTCATCTTCATTTCCAACCAAACAGGTCATTTCAGTAGGATTCAACTGAAATGCATTACCTCTAGATTTGGTTCCTATTCCAATTACCTTTTATATTTGTCTTTGATCATGCATGTATTATCTGTGAACTGAAACTAATAACCTTTTTCTACTATTTGTACAACACTCAAAAGATTTTTCTTTAAACCATAAAAAAAAAATACATCCTAACTATCAATTTTACCATCAAGAGTTATTGGCTCAATACCTTTAACTTGGCATGCTGCATTGTTTCCAACTCTAACATTTCCTCCATCCTGACTTTTGAAGTCAAAAAAATTGTTCATATCACTAGTGATATGATGTGAACAACCACTGTCAATTATCCAATTAGATTTCTTCTCAACCTATGACACCAAGGTTCCTTTTTCTAGACTTTCTTCTTTAATTGTCACAAATCCAATTTCATCATCACTAGCAGTTAATGCTTGTTCATCAAAATCATTATCTTCATTTGCAAACAAACACTCTCTATCCTTTCTAAGTTTGTAATTTCCTTTATAATTTTTCTCTCTTTTAGGATACTTAGATGCATAATAACCATATTCATCACAAGTCCAACATTTAAAGATTTTCTCACCTCCTTTTTCTCTTCTTGCTAGAAGGGCTACTCCTTCTTCAATATATTTGTCTTGCTCAGATCTATTGCTATTAGCAAAATGTCCTCTAGCACTTGTTCTCCTTCATAGACTAGGTTGAATATTCAAGGCACTAAAAGTTCTCTCTATTCTGGTCAATTCTTTAGACTGTTTAAATTCATTCTCAATTGCTTTAAGTCTTCCAAGCAATGTGTCCTCTATGAAATCTTTGGTACAAGATATCAATAGCTGTATCATCTAAACTACTAAATTAAATGGTGGTGTTAGAGTTTTCAATAACTTCCATATAACCTCATCATCTTCTTTGGTTCCTCCTTGAGCTTTGATACCTATAGTAATTTTTGACATCCTACTTATATATGTTCTTACAGATTCATCTTCCATTATTTTAGCATGTTGAAACACACAAATTCAACTTTGTATTCTCAACTTCTTAGAATGTGCATCACCTTCAAAACTATTTTTTAAAGCTTTCCAAATCAATTGTGAAGTAGCAAGTGATTTTACCTAATTGTACTCAATTTTAGGAAGTGTTATCAATAGAGCTTCTCTAGCTCTAATGTCACACATGAAAAGATTTCTTTCTACCTTAGTACAAGTTTCAAATTTTTTTTCAGCAATGATTGTCTTCTCTCATTTTGTCAAGATTGAATATCTTAGACCCATACACAATAGATGTGTCTTAATATTTTCTTTCCAACTGTCATAATTTGTTCCATCAAACTTTGAACTATCTTTCCTCAATATGTTTGCCATGAATTTCCCATAGCTATTAAAAATTATCTTCAAGGACCTGATGCTCTGATACTACTAAGATAACTAATTGGGGGGGGGGGGGGGAATCAGTTATCCAACAATTAAAACATTTATCTTCTTTAAACAAACTTAATGATTCAACCAATGTAAACAACAACCATGATAAAATGTATACAAACAATTACACTAGATATGTTGATAAGAGAAATGTTAGGATTAAACCATGGATAGAAATAACAGTTACATGCAAATATAACCAATAACAAAAAATAATAGATCACATAGAAAAGAACATAAGGCACCAAGATTTAACATGGTTCACCCAATACTTGGGCTACGTCAACCAAATAGCAAGTTTAATATTTTTATGATCTAGTGATTACAACCTGATTACAATCTGTAATCCCTTATAGCTCAATACCACTGCAAGAACCAATTTTGCATCACACCCCTATGAAAAGAATCCCTAACCCTAAGCCCTTTTATAGAATTATTTTAATCGCTTTAGGGTTATAATTAATAATTACATTTCAACCCAAAATCTCAATAAAATAGGGCCCAAATTTTTTTTCGGGCCGATGCCCTGAACCCCAAAGAATTTATGAAGTATGTACAGTACTTTCCTAATTAGTCACCACAACCTAACAATCTCTTACTTCAGGACTAATCAGGCTCTAGACTAAACAAAAATCTCCCACTTGGAGACTAATCTACTCCATGAGGCTCCCACTAGAGCAAACCACCCTAGACTCTATTGTTCTTGTATGCATGTTTAGTCTAGAAGACCAACCACAACTGAAGAGGAGTGTAGCTTCTCTCTTTTTACTACCTTTGTTAATATATCTACTCGATTTTCATTTGTATGTATCTTTTTAAGCATTAACTATCCATCCTCCAAAACTGACATAATGAAATGGTACCACAACTATATGTGTTTGGTCTTTGAATGCAGAGATGAATTCTTTGCAAGATGAATGACACTCTGGCTATCTGTGAACAAATAATTATCCTTCTGAGGATGTTCCAATTCTCTCAAGGAGAACTAAAGCCATATCATCTCCCTAGTTGCCTCTATAGCAACTACATACTCTACCTCTGTAGTGGATAAAGCATTAACCTTTTGTAACCTAGAAACCCAGCTCACGATTTCCCCACCAATAGTAAAGATGTAACCTGTAGTACTCTGCCTAGTATCATTATCCCCTACCAAATTTGAGTCAACATAGCCTTGTAAATTAGTAGTAGAGCCCCCAAAGTGTAAACACTTATTGAATTTTCCTCTCAAATATCTTAGAATCTATTTGACTACATTCCAATGCTCAATTCCTGGATGACTCATATATCAGCTAACTCCTCCCACTCCATGTGCAATATCTGGCCTAGTACATACTATAGCATACATCAAGCTTCATCTAGCTAAAGCATAGGGTACCTTGGACATCTTCTTCTCCTCTTGTTGTGTCTTGGGACAAATCTCCTTAGTAAATTTCAAATGGCCAGCTAAAGGTGTGCTGATAGCTTTAGCATTCTCTATAGAGAAATGTTGCAACACCTTCTCAACATAATTAGCTTGAGATAGTGTTAATGTTCTATTTTTCCTATCTCTACAAATCTTCATATCAAGGATTTTTTTTGCTGCCCCAAAATCCTTCATAAAAAATGCATGTGCTAATTGGCTTTTAATCCCCTTAATGTGATCAATGTTAGACCCAGCTACAAGCATATCATCAACATATAACCATAAAATAATGTAGCTATCATCATCCAACCTCTTAAAGTAAACACATTGATCTGAATGACACCTACTGTAACCATGCTCATGCATAAAACTGTCAAATTTTAGATACCATTATCGAGGTGCTTGCTTCAAGCCATATAAACTTTTCTTCATTTTTCATAGTAAGTTCTTCTTACCTTTGATGGAAAATCCCTATGGATAAGCCATATATATATATATATATATATCTTTTCATTCAAATCACCATGAAAGAAGGCTATTTTAACATCCAGCTGCTCTGAATGCAAATCTTGAGTAGCCACTAGACTTAAAATAGTATAGATAGAAGTCATTTTAACAATAGGAGAAAATATCTCATCAAAATCAATTCCTCTTTTCTGTGAAAATCCTTTTACAACTAACCTATCTTTAAATCTTTTCTTACCTCCACCCTCTTATTTTAACTTGTAAACCCACTGATTCTATAAAACCTTTTTACCTATAGGCAACTTGCATAAATCCCATATTTTATTCTTTAGTAAAGAGTCCATTTCATCTATCATTGTAGACTCTCACTGAATCTTAGTATCCACCTACATAGCTTCATCATAACTTTTAGGTTCACTAGCATTAGTAAGTAAAATAGAATACAAATAGAGAGAAAATATTTGTGGAGGTCTAATTTTCCTTTTTGAATGTCTAACATTCACTAGTGTGTGTGGTATTTGTTGTTGCGATTGTTGCACATCATGAGGAATAGTTGGAACATCAACTGTTGGAGTATCATCTAGCACTACATAATCATCTTCTTTCTTCTCATGTTGCTGCAATAGATCTTTGTACAACACTTTCTCATTGAATATGACATCCTTTCTTCTTAAAATTTTATGATTTTCAAAATCCCAAAGCCTATAACCAAACTCATTAATGCCATAACCAAAAAATACACATTTCTTTGACTTAGTTTCTAGCTTGGTTCTATTTTTAGAATCTATGTGAGAAAATGCTTCACAACCAAAGGTTTTGAGAAAATAATAACTCACCTTCTTACCAATCCATGCCTCCTCTGGAATATCATAGCCCAAAGGAGTAGAGGGACATCTATTAATCAAATATATAGTAGTATTGACAGCCTCCACTCACATGTGTAAGGGTAACCCACAATGCAACCTCATGCTCCTTGCACGTTTTTTTATAGTCCTATTCATGTGTTCAGCCACTCCATTTTCCTATGGAGTCCTTGGAATAGTTTTCTATCTACAAATATCATTAGTGGAGCAATAATCTTCAAATTCATGAGTGCAATACTCACCACCATTATCAGATCTGAGACATTTTAATTTTTTACTAGTCTCATTTTCAACCAAGCATTTCCATTTCTTAAAAGTTTGAAATACATCAGATTTTTGTCTAAGGAAATAAACCCATACTTTTCTAGTTGCATCATCATTAAATGTAACATAGTAATGAGAGCCACCAAGGGAAGATGCCTAAGCTAGTCCCCATATATTGGTATTCACAAGCTCTAATTTCTCCCTTTTATTTTCCTTCCCAGTCTTTGTAAAACTCACTCTCTTTTGTTTTCCATACACACAACTTTTAGAGAAATCCTTATTAACACATTTAAGACCTAGTAAAACTTTCTTTGAATAAAATACTTTTATAACTTTCTCACTCATGTGCCCAAGTCTATTGTACCATAGTGTTGTATCAGAATCTATAGTAGCTATTTGTTCTCCTTGCTCAACTGTAGCAATTATTCCTAAACATTCATTTTTCTCTAAAACAATTAAAGTAGAAGGAACAATATGACCTGTACAAAGATATAAGGTGTCTACTTTCACACCTTTTTCCACTACAAGGGAACCTTTCGAAACCTTCCAATTTTTATCATTAAAAGTAACTAGACAACGCTCATCACTGAGTTTTGCTACTAAAATTAGATTCCTACTCAGTCTTGGAACATGCCTTACCTCATGTAGTAGCCAATGATTCCCATTCTGCAACTTAATCTTAATATTTCCCTTTCCAACTATCTAACATGGTTCATTATCCCCCAAATAAACAAGCCCAAAATCCCCTTGGAAATAATCAATGAAATAACCTCTATGAGGTGTAGCATGAAATGAAGCACCTGAATCTAGAACCCATGAAGCATCAACACTTTCTAAAGATAGAAGCAAAGCATCCTCTTCAGATTTTTTACTTACCACATTTGCCTCCTTGTCTCCATCTGATTTATCTCCTTCATTTTTCTTTTGATTCTAGCAATCTTTCTTTCTGTGCCCTAATTTCACACAATACTAATAGTCATTAGATCTTTTTGATTAAGACCTGATCCCCTTTGATTTTCCTCTTGATTTCCCATGATTTCTAGAATTACTTCCTCTCTTAGTCATTTTTCCCTTACTTTGTGCATTCAAAGTACTTCCTGATGTAGATCCACCTGAGGTTTTCCTATGAAATTCCTCACCCAAAATAACACTAATCACATCATCATATTTTAGGGTACTAGATCTAGGAACAAAACTACTCAAAACCATTACCAAGCTATTCTAGTTTTTAGGCAAAGAACACAAAATTAAGAAAGCCCTAATTTCTTCTTCAAAATTGATACCCACAGAAGATAACTGACTAGTAATAGTATTAAACTCATTTAAATGATCTGTAATAGATCCACCTTCTACCATTTTCATATTAAATAAATTCTTCATGAGAAATACCTTGTTTGAAGTGGAGGGCTTTTCATATAGTGTCACTAGGGGTTTCATCAATTCTTCTATCATCTTTTCTTTTGTAACATTAAATGCCACCAATGGTGCTAGGCATAATTGAATGCTTACAAGTGCCTTTCTGTCCAAAACATCCCATTCATCATTGGAAGTTCTACCCATTAAACCTATCAACCTTTAGCTTACCCTCATCTTCCATAGCTCCCTCTCAACCATGAGACTCCCACTCAACTATGAAACCTTCCTACAAAGGATAACTGAAAACCAACTAGGCTCTAATACCACTTGTTAGGATTAAATGACAAACATAAATAATAATTACATGCAAATATAACCAATAACAAAAAATAATACATCACACAGAAAAGAACACAAGGCACCAAGATTTAATGTAATTCACCCAATCCCTAGGCTATGTCCACCAAACAACAAGTCTGATATTTTTATGATCCAGTAATTACAACCTGATTACAATCTATAATCCCTTATAGCTCAATACTGCTACATGAACCAATTTTTCCAACAAGATGATGAACTAATATAAATACTTGTTATTAGAGGATGGACCCTATTATGAATCTATGAAAAAATTGAGTAGAACGAGTCATTATTAAGAGATTCTAACCCATTAGGAGTTGTAGTACAATGTATGCAAGAAGATCCCACTACCCAAACATGCAATTTCAACTAAAAGAAGAGATCACTACTCTAACATGTAATTACTATTATCTCCTTCTCTCCTTTGTTTTTCTAACCAAACCAATCACTTTCAAACCTTTTAGACCAAGTCACAAACCTTGGATCTAAATACCAAACCTCAGATCACTCAACAAAACCTCAGCAATGAAGTTTCCTTCACTTCTACACTACTCTACTCAACTTCGCATTCCACACCTTTAGCTACTTACAATCATCATTCACACATATATTTCATTACCAAGATAAAGGAAAATATCCTTCTTTTATACCATTTCCTCAAAAGAGTTCCTTGAGTCAATTTTCAAACTCTCTTAATTAATTATCATAGTACCACATTAAGAACACGTTACACTTATCGATAACATAAATCTTCTGCCTTGCAACTTAAATAACTTTCCATGCATGAGATATCATGATGAGTGAGCTTCGAAAAATCATTTCTAACATGTCTACTTCATGTCTTTAACCTCAATTCATATAATATCAATTTTTCTAAGAGATATAACAAGTTTACTAGAGCATGCCTCTATAAACTCTATCTCAGAATAAATATCACCAAAACATACATAATTTCATCCAATCTTATCATTACATATTTTGAAATTAATGACATATAATAGATACTCAAAAATATCTCCCATAACTTTGGCTAGTTATAATACTCAACTAGTTGTTCCTAGAAACTTGATCTTTTCGTTGTTCTTCTGTCAGATACCACAAAAAACTGTTATGTTGACATCGATGAAAAACGCAGTCATGAATGTAACATATAATCATAGTAACCTATCTATAATACTCCCCCATAGAAATATCATAAAAATTCATATTTGAAACAAATATTCTAACAATCTCCCCAATCTTCCAACATTTTCCATGGTGGAAATGCCAAAAATCCACAAAAGATGCCGAACCCCAAGGTTTGCTAGCGAATTTGGAACAACATTCACAAAAGCTTGAATATTTGGTGTTATAGACCGAATCAAAACATGAGGCCAAGTGAAAAAGGAAGCTAGTTAATATGGTAATTGAAAATGGTAACCCTCTTCAAAATATATGTCTGCACACATCTGTACAACCAAGCAGAACAACATAGAATACAGGAAAATAGATAGTTTTTATTGATTTGAACAAAAAATGTATATTTTATGCCTTTCACCCACCTAGTAGGGATATTTTAAGGCCTTCCCCAATGCATCAAATTTATTTTAAAACCACTTAGATAGTTGGGGAGAATTTTTATAGTATTTTGCAAAGTTTGCAACTTTATAACAAAAGTTGCTAAGCAATTTTTTGAGCATTTTTACAATTCTTTCTCACAAGAGAAATTTTGATCCTTGAGAAATCATAAATGATTCCTCATGGATCCTACCTATGAAAACACACAAAAAATACCAAAATTCACAAAAATCTAAGGCCCATTGGGTCCTTCAACCATAGTTGACCAAGTGGCTTACAAATGCCAAATCTTGGGACTAGGTCTTACAAAGTGGACCAAAAGGTGTTATTTGCCCTAATTTCGAAAATGACTTAATGATTTGATACTTTGGATGTTTCCAAAGGAATTTTAGCTTTCAAATTAAATGGAAGGTGCTACTGCACCAATGATACTACTTCTCCTAAGAGACATTGGAATGTTTTTTTGAGACATTCATATGTTGCCATCCCTCATAAAATATTGAATTTGAATTACACTTAAAATAATGTACATTTTAACTTGAACTTAATAAAATGTTATAATATATTATTTTTCTCTGATTTTGTAGGGATTGTCATCAATTACATAGTTAGATGCTTCTACAGGTCTTGATCCATCCATCAGTGAGTTACAACCTCAAATACCTACAGTATGAGATTTTCATGAAAAATACTTTTTACTATTTTAGTGTACAAATTTTTATTAACTTATCTTCAACTTTGAATCATGTATAATAATGTATGTTAGTTTTACAAATAGGGGATGGATCATACTATTCCATCTAGGCCTCAATATAGTTTTTTTCAAGTCCTTCATCTTTTAGCCATTTCAAACATGTTGATGCATCTAGTGGTGAGTCTTAACCTCAAATATGTATTGTATGTAGTTTTTCAAGATTGTTTTGCTACATATGTATGCTTACTAACTTATATCAACAAATCTGATCCACCAATGTGTTTTGTAATTGTAGGCCATTATCTAGTGCATGATCATCATGGTAGAAGCATATCTCTAGACTTATCTATGACACTAGTGAGTAATCAAGTATGATATATATGCTTTTATTTCAAAAAAATGTAGTGTAAATTATGTACTTTTTAATTCATGAATATATAATTTTGACTCAAGGTTTATGTATCTATGATTTTAGGAGGATGTCACCACGAGTTTTGGTGGGATTATAGGACTAAGCTAGATGGATGTACAAACATCATCCTTTGAGGTTAGTATTTTTATTTATACATAGTTCATTATGATCTTTATCAAAATTTTAAAATTTAGGTATTATATTATAAGACTTGACCACTGCCACATTTGGTAGTTGTGATGGTAGAGCTCCTCTTGTTATAGAGGGACACCTATCTCACATGGTAAAATTTTAAATAAGTACTAAAATTAATTTTTATTTGTAAAGTAGATTTTGAAACCCATTTCAATTAAGCATTTACATATTGTCTTCTTGAAATGCCACACAAGATGCGACATATGATGCCCCATATGATGAGAAATGTCATGTTACATAAGATGATCCATCTAAGTCCTCCTCATGTGGAGTAAAGAGGACTATAGATCAGATAGACTAGGTCTTTTGGCACCTTTACATTATGTTTTTATGACACATTTTGTTTATTAAGATACACTTTGTATTACGACAATTATTTGTATTATATATATTTTAATTTATAGATCATGTTATCACATATTAGAAAATGTTATATATTTTTATGACTTGTTATCATGCTACTATATGGTATCTTCTTATGTTATCATGTGTTAAGTATGACCCATTTTGTTTATTTTGACATATTTTATTCATGTTATGACACATTTTGTTAGTATATGATATGAACAATAATTTAAATGTTTTAAATTAAACATAGGAACATTAATTTAAACATGTTTTAATGTAAAGCTAATGAAAAAATATAGGATGTCATTAAAATTTGACGAAGAATTTAATATCAAGTGCACACCAATAACTTTCAAATAGAAGTGCACACATATATTTTATGCAACTGAACTCATATATTTAAAAAAGAAACTAAAGTCATATATTCAAAACAAGTGAAGTCATCTATATGTAACACAATATGAAGGACATAAATAGAAGTGAACTCATATTTTTAAATGTTTACATGTTTCGATTGAAATAGAAAATTGGCTGAACACATTTTTTAAATGAGGTCCTACAATTTTTTAAAAAAATACACAAATTGAAATGTTAGTAAAACCTTAAATTTATAATACCTAATTGTATTATATAAATATTTTTAATGTACACTCACTATGACTAATTGCACATGATGTTGATGTTGAATCGACCTAAAACATTTAAATTTGCATAATTTGTACTTGAGACATGAATAACAGGTATATAAGTTCTCTAATTTTCTATTGACAACATATACATACATTGAAATTATATAAGTACATATATAAAAAGAGAACAATAAAGAAAGAATAAGTACATGTGTGTACTTTGTATTTATCCTATTGTCACATCTGCATCCTCTCTCTTTTGCAATGCATCTATTATTGCCTCATGGTCCTCCATTGAAATTGTCCAATATACCTTACTATTTGATATTTATTTCCATGTTCAAATGAGAATAGTGTAAAATCTTGTTTTATGATTGGTAGTCCTCAAATGTTGGTAAACCATTTCTTCTTGTTAGGGATGTATGTAGCTAGGTACCAGCTACAACGACAGACCCAATTGGGCACTCAAAAACATCATCCTCTACTTTATGATATTTTTTCTTTGGTTCCACACATCTAGCTAGCTAATACTCAATTTTTTCATCATTATCATTAGGTGCAATAACATCGTAAATATGTCTTACAAGATAAGATAAAGTACATAAATAATAATGACATTTGTACATAAATAAATAATATATTACTAACATGTACTTGAATTATATTAATGATATGTACATAGATAAACAATGCAAAGTGAATACCAAGTTGTATGAGGTTTGAAATACAACCATAGTATTTTGATGTAAATGTAACATTTGGGTCTTCATTTACTAGATCATCTTCAATATGTGTGTCAAAAGGTGCTAATGATTTTTGTTGCCAATCTTCAACCCATTTTGTATTCTTGCATTCTTCCCATTCACCTACAAGACAAAAATGATAAAAATAAGTAAGCTCTGTTGTCCATATAGTCCAAGGGTTAGAATCCTAAATCCTAAATGAATGCCATTTAGCTGACCTATTAATTGTATCACAGTCATATCTTGAAAGGATATTCTTCTCTTCAACTAGGTAGAAGAAACATTAGATTGTAGAGTTATGACTTGATCCTATGTATAAATATTTGTTACATCATTCCAAAATGTCATTTGCCTTTTCTAATTTGGTAATTTTCTCAAATTTTAATTGCTCTTTGCAATAGGCTCTCTTCACGCATGAACTAATCCCATCATCTTCTTTGTTACCATGTGTAGCCTAACAAATCTCCATATATTTTGGATATTACTTTTGCTATGTGTCCTACTCAACCAATAAAATATTTTAGCATTCTTGAATGTTTCTATATAATTATCTGACCATACTAGATATTGTGTCATTTAAATTTGTCTCTCTCTTAAATTATCATAAAGACCTTGAAGCAATATTGGACAAACTCAAATGAATAAAGTTTATTATCACTCATATAGAAATGATACTCTCTCATTTTTTTTTTATCAATCTTTGTACTATCGAGTGCATTCCTATAAACTATATGAATAAAAAATTCTACTTACACTTAATTTTTATATTGTGCATGTACTCATCTTCAGGTGCAAGTGTGTATTTTTCTACAAAGTTAATGAATGAAAGTATAATACTAATTGAAAACTTTTTCTTATATGTGTAAAATTGGCCATCAAGCCATCTAGCACATTAAGAGTGTTAAACATATTTTGGTATGATCGCGCTCTTACACTCATCCATAAATGCATGAAAACTAACTTTAGTTGTAACTTGATCACACTATCTTCCAATCTTCCCATCCTTAAATGGATATTAAATAGTTTTGAATATTTTTACATCAACTAATTGTTGTCCAAAATTAGTCAAAGATTTTTCATGCAAACATTCATCTAACAAAGCAAGATTGCCACACATATCACATGTACTAGGAAGATATGCATTGAAATGAAAATATTGGTCATTAGGTGGCTTACACAAAAATCTAACATGAAATCCTTTATAGTTTGAGGTGGTATTTTTAAACTATATTCCTAAAAAATTTCTTTATTATGCATGGTACTAGATATAGATCGAAATACATCATAATGGTGATGAAATTGAAAATGAGTTTTACAACAACGTGTGATTCTTTCCTTGTTAATCCTTACATACCACATTTTACACTTTTCAAAAGATCTTTGACTAAAGGTAAAAGTTAACACCTTGTCATCTTTTTCTTTTCTTTTTTCTTTGAACAATTTAGTTTCAGTAATGTCCAAAAGGTGTTTAGGATGCGGATCATGTATTTTTCAGCTAGCTCTCAATTTTAGAACATCTTTTGAACTAGGTGATTCTCTTGTATTATCATGCCAAAAAAATTCAACAAAACTTTTGACTTCACTATTAAGTTTCATATCAGTCCATAAACTATTTGTTGGATCACATTCAAAGTTAACTCTTCTATTTAAGATTCTTTCAAAAATTTTCTGACTCACATTAAGATATGCACTTATGTTAGAAATCAATATTTTTTCAAAAGTTAATTTGTTAACTAAAGTTGTTGTTATTGCTCATTGTGTTGCATTTTTATCTTTAGAATGAAATCTCTTTTAGATAACATTAAAGGCATTAGCAAAACTAGATACAACTTATTTTAAAGAGTCATTTTTATTCTTGGGTTTTTCATACATTCCTAAACTTTTCATCACTTTTAACATTTTCGACATTTTAATTAGTTGCAACATCAACTGGCATTGAAACCCAAATTTCTTATTCTAAAAAAATTGTCTATATAATCTATTAGAATGTGTCCTAATCCATCTCCATGAAACCAATCCATGAAGATTATCTAGCATATCATTGGAAAAATGAAAATTATGTTCATGCATTTCAGTAGCATTCAAACATGTTTCTTTAGTACTTGGTGTTTCGATGTCTACATAAATATATTTTTGTTTTCAATTGGCATTTCATTTTCAATGTTATTTGAAATTTGAATCTCATTTTCATTTTTTGTTGGTATTTCTTTTGTGGCTTGCATTTCCATTGGATTTTGTTGTGTATGATCATTTGACAATCTATTCTCATGAAGAAAACCTAAATCATTTAAATTATAACCTTCTTCTACAAAATTACTAATTTCATCATGAGAACAAATTCAAGGGTTTAAAGACACACCTATATTGAATGTTTTATTGGAATGTGCACCTAAATATCCTTGTATTAGGTTCTCTTCTTCATCCTCTTCATCCATCATGGTATCCTCAATGTCCTTCTCTTCTAAGACAATATTTAAAATTGAAGAACCAACACTGCCCAACTCTCTAATTATTTGTCTTCTCTCTCATTGAAATTGCATGTCCTTCTCTTTGATTGTTACAATCTCCTCATTCATCAAAACTTTCATCTTCTTCTTTCTTTATTGTTTTGATCCCCTATTTGTACCAAAGTTGAATTCTAATCAATTAGAGCTTGCAAAATATAGAAGAAGACAAGAAAGTAGAATAATATGACATAAATTTGTTGTTGCATCTCAGGGTTGTCTAACAATGATTGTAATGATTATTTAGCACTTTGTGGATCATCTTTGGGACCTAATGGGTATCTATGAATGAGGTTCCTGATTTAGAAATTGGGCACCTAATTTTTAAATAATCGAGTACTCAATACTTTAAATTATCAAGTGTCCGATTCTTACAATCACTAAATTAGAATTAGACGTGCAATTTTTGAATTAAGAATTAGGTGCCTAATTCTAAAGCCATGGATAGGAATATCCCATTGGCATTGGGAATTTCCTTTAGGAAAGGCATGGTATAGACTTGGTGGGGCCAAGCATGTGCCTTTGTCTATCAAATTTTGACTAAGGCAATTATTTGACAATTTCAAGCATTGCCATAATTTTTATAGGGTCTTCCTCATAATTTTTTTTTTGAGTAAACAAAAACCCATTATAGATCTTACTATTTTGATTTTAGAAATGTAAATTTTGTAGTAGTATGAGTTCATTTGTTAATTTTTTCATTATTTATTAATCAAGAGTGTCCCTTAAACATAAAATAGTGAGATTCACTAAAAATTTAATATATTTTTTGATTTATCATATTTCTTAAATTAATTTAAATTTCTTCACAATTCTTTTGAAGTTACAAATTTTGAAAAAGTTAAACTTTGATAAAATTATGGTGTCTATACATGAGAGGTTTTAGAAATTGGCTTGATTTTTATTTTAAAATTAATAAAGAAAATTCAATAAAAAAATTATGGAAATTTATTCTCATCAATATTTGGTGTGGTAGGTAGCTTCTTTTAAAAGGATTCACAAAAATTCATTTAATTGTGTCAAATTATAGTGGTCGTACACAAGCATGGTATGGTCCTAAAAATAGGCATTTTGTAAAGGTTATTTTTAAAGATCTATACAATATTAAAAAAACATTAAATAAGAGATTTCATGGTATTCTTTCATGGAATAGGGATGTTGGGAAATCTCTTCAAAACATGAAAGAATAGATAGGTGAGTAGTGATTCAAATATGAAAGTAGCATACTTGTTGTTCTTTATCCTCTTAAGGTTATGAACTATTCATTGTCTCAAAATATTAAAAAGCCTTTTTCATTTCCCTCAACACACATCTTATAGGCTACATTAATGAATCATTTTGATACTTAATCTTCTCTATAACTAGAATTCATCTCAAAACAAATAATTTTACTGATAAACCTCACATATTTTTGTTTAATTTGACTCAACATCATTTTTGTTTTGTTCCACTTAGTCTCTACATTCTATAGTATAATTTTCTTCACATTTTTTCTCATTATCTAGTATTATCCATTTTTTTCTCGAACCTATCGATTCATGAATTAGGTCACAATGATTTCTATAGTTCACTTCTAATCTTTAATTTGGTATAATGCACATGGCTTGGAACAATCCTTGTCCATTCTTCATTATCAATTCATGGAAAAATATGTATTTCACAACCTTAAGTTTCCCTAAGTGCTCAAAACCATCCTTAAAATAAATATCTTTCTTGTAAATATTTTAAAATTCACTCATAATGTTAGAATCTCAAATCATTTTCAAAATGATAGTGTATGTATGCTCTATAATATTTCATGGTTAAAACTGTTGGAAATATTCAGGATATGACAAGTTACTAAGAGGGGAGGGGTAAATCAGTAACCTTAAAACTTTTTATTAATTTACCACACACCCATCTATATTACTACATGCATAAGTTCTAAAACATAAAACAATCATTACACAAATGAACACAATATTTGGTGACCCAGAAACCTTCCAAATAGAAAGTAAAACTGGGGTGGGGATGATACCCACAAAACTTCAATACTGTAGTATAAAGTGGGCTAGTTAAGGCTTACATTGACCACTTCTAGTGATCTACCTTGTTAGGAGCACAAAGGACTACTAGGTCCACCTTGTTAGAGGATTTGTAAACATACAAAGAAGTATGCACTCTATTAGGAGATTTGTACAAAGACTATTAAGTCTACCTTATTAGAGGATTTGAAAATTTTATTCATCTATTAGGATGAAGTGGTGGATCTACTTGCAACTGATTGCTGATAAGATCCCTTATGCACTGATCACCTCATGTGATGGATATAAATTTTTAGTCTCTAAATTGACCTTGCTATGTACCTTGAACTACTGCTAATGATCTTTCACATATACTTCACATTACTTCACAATTCATTCTCATTCCATGCATAATACATGCACTCACACATACATACTTGATATCTTACAATATTCAAACTTACAAAATTACAAGGTCAGCCAAAATACAAGTAAACAAATACATTATAGAGTCATCTCAATAGTAAATAAATCGGGTTCAATGAACTAATTCGATAACCTTCTGATACTTGGCATCCACTAAATTACTTGGCATTGTCATGCACTTGGTAGAAGTGAAGGCTTGGCCCATACTAAACACTCAGTGTAGTTCTAAACTCGGTAGCCACTGGTGACTCGATAGATGTAGTGTCACCCGATAGATATTGTACACTGAGTTTAACTTACTTCATTTGGTAAACACTAAATCTTTCATTGCTCAGTTTGCACTAAATCTTCATGACACAAACTATCTACTCGGTAGACACTGTGAAGCACAGTAGATACTAAGAAGCTTGGTAGATGTAGCTAGACTTCACATTGTTTGTATTTTCTTAGTAGTCACTATCTGCTTAGTGTAAACTGTTGAACTGCTAAGTTTACAAGGTAACCACTTGATGCTCGATAAGCATACAAAATTGAGTAAGTGTTGTCACTAATGACAAAATAATCATAATGCCACCATAAAACTATGTCTAGTATTTGTGAAAATGCCCCGGTAGGGTCATCTTCCAAAGGTGGAACAGGGTTCCTCTTAAATTTGTGCCTAGGTTTCTTCATGGTGTCATGAACTAGTGAAGGGTCCATCTTAACAATTCTTTTCTATAAGTTAACTTCAAAAAAAACTATGAAATTGAAAAATACCTATTTTCTTACAAATTTAGGACTTACCTGGTATCTGTTCAAATCATACCTCAAATTCTTAAAATCAAATTTCAATCTCTTTATTGACTTGTTGAAAAATTCAATCTCTTAAACAATATATATATTTAATTATTTTCATCCCTAAATCCTTACAAGATCTCATCCACATTAATTTTTCATGTATGCATAGCTCAAAAAGTTGATTCTTTGCCTAGTAAGGTAGATTTCTTTCTAGTGATTAAATACAATCATATTTTCTTATGCACACTTAATTGTAGCTTTTAAGAGCTATTTTGTTGTTTCTCCCAAGTGTGCAAAAATTTATGTTATCATTTATGGGTTTGAAGAATAACTAGTATAGTATCCCTATTACCCTTGTAAAGATGTTTACTTAAGTTGATAAGTGGTTTTAATCTACTACTACTAATTAGATATATCTATTTGATATGTCTTATATCTTCTGTATTCATACCTTAGTGTTTTCTGGTGTTCCTTCTAAAATAATGTTTTTGTTTAGACTCTCAATTCTTTTTCATTTGTATTCTTATTCCTTCTTACATTTTTGTTCACATTTCTTCTAGAGTTCATATTTTTTGATGTCAAGTGTAGTGTTTTCATGTTATTCATTCTACAAAACCTTGTTGTTCATATTTATTTTTCATTCTAGATGATTTAATATGTTCTTTCAATTTTTGAATGAAGTCTTATGCATCTTTAAGTTTGATCTTCAATTTGTTGAACTTTTCTTTGTAACTATATCAACTACAAATTGTTAGAAATAAAAAATAATAAAAAGCGGGGAGGTGGCACAGGGGGTGGGGGGTGTTGGATACAATTATTTAATTGTATGTTGGCTTTGATGTTATAAAAATGTCATATTAGTTGATAAAAAGTGAATGCCAAGCACACTCGGTCAATGAAGATAGTTTTCTTAGTCTAGCAAGCATTTTTGAGTTTACTCTATACAAAAGATAGTATCGAGTTCACTCGAGCATAGAAGGAAGTTAAGCAAAAAAGAGTGTTAACCGAGCTCACTTGCTTAACAAAGGGAAAGCTAAATAGAGTTAGTGTAAACTAAGTTCACTTAGTCACCAAAGTAATTTTTTAATTTTGCAGTGTTAACCGAGCTTTTATTGGTTAACACAAGGAATCACCTTAGAATCGATTTCTACCAACCCGGGTCAGCTACCAAAGGATTTTCTTATTTTGGCATATAAAACTTAATTATTTTTCCTATTGATCCTAGCTGATTGAGGTGATGAATATTGGTTATTCTAATTTGTATTTGAGTTGACTTAGCAATTTGAAAGGTAAAAGTAAAAGGTCAAGTTGTGATTTCAAGTGATGTGTGCAAATTGAATAAATTATAAAAGATAAGAAGAGAAAGAAAACTTGGAGGATAAAGAGATATCCTTGTGGTGTAAAAAAGTACTATTCAATTAGGATGGATCAAGTATGAACTAGAGTAGAGATCTGTAATCAACAATTTAGTTGCATCACAATCAGGTAATTTCATTGTTACTCTCTAACCATTGTAGCAATGATCTAAAATCTCTTAACAGAGTTTATTTAATAGCCATTTGTAAATCCTCTAACAAGGTGGCAATTTCATTGAATTATTTCAAGACCTTTTGCAAGGCCACTCCTAATAGGGTGATTAAATCATTTAATATGGTCACACCTAACAATGTGTTTTCTAACCTTTAACAAGGTTGGCTCCTAACAAGGCCCACATCAAAAGAGTGAAAAATAGTAACTAGTTACATTGATGATTTTTCCAAACTTGGATTTCCACATTAAATCTTAATGTCTCATGTGTTGATGTTATTTATTTCATGCTTGCAAGTAATTATTGATAACATCTTATGATTCATTAAGTAATTCACACTTTGCATTTATCGAGTTATAACAATTTCTATGTGTTTACTGAGTAACAATAGTAATTTTTTTTATCAGTCTAAATTTTATAATTGACATCTAAGGGATCTGGGATTTATTTTAGTGGTAACTAATTCACCCCCCCCAATTACTTCTCTTATATTTCCAACAATTAGTATCAGATCTTTGGTTCTTGTAGAGAATATTTCAGGGACCTAAGATAAAGATTAGGATGTCTTACAAGAGAGAGATTCCAAAGCTAAACAGAGATAACTTTGCAACATGGGAAGGACTTATGAGGCTTCATCTAGCTACCATCAGTGATTCATGATGTAAATATCTGGATGAAGAATATAAAACTCCCACTAGAACATTATCAGGTGATGACATTGCTAAGAAGAAGAACCATAATATCATGATGATTGACATTGCATCTACTCTAAGCAATTTTTCTGAATTTGATGAGGTCAAAGAATGTAAGACTACTTTTGGTATGTGGAACACACTAAAAGAAATCTATGGAGGAGATGATAATGTAAGAAGAACTAAAGTAGAAAGCCTTAGAGGACAATTTGATCAAATAAGGATGAGAGAAGATGAAAATGTTGCAAAATATGTGTAATGAATCAATGCAAGTGTTAGTGCAATCAGAGCATTTGGGGGAGAAATAAAAGAAGAAATTGTTGTAAGTAAAGTACTTAGAACTTTGCTTTCGATCTATGCAATTATAGTATCTACTATTCAAGAAAAGAGATGTGCTCCAAATCAAAAGTTAAGATTGGATGCCCTAGTTAGGAAGATTAACAAATTGTGAACTAGACAACTTTGACAGCTATGTTCCTACTTCCAAGAATGTTGAATATACATTAGAAGCTAAACTCTCACTCAAAGAAAAAGGCAAGAAAATAAAAGATAATCAATTAGAAAGTGAAGAAGAAAGTTAAGAAAGTTTAAGCAATGATCTTGAAATTGTTGAAGCTTTACTTGTAAAGAAATATTCTAGGAGCAAAGGAAAATACAAAAATAAAATTCCTCTAATATGTTTCTCTTGTGAAGAAATTGGTCATATTGCTGCTAGGTGCCCAAAAAAAGAAGGCAAGGAAGAGAAGAAAAGCCACAAGTACAAAGGCAAGGAGGAATTCAAAGGTCACAAATTCTATAAAGGCAAAGGTAAGAAAACTTATTTTATGGCTAAAGATTCTGATAATAGTAAAGATGAATCTGATGATGAAGGAGATAAGATGGCACTTCTCTCTCATGTAAGAAAAGATGGCATGTGGATCATAGATAGTGGATATTCTCATCATATGACTGGAGACAAAATTAAGTTTGAACACTTTGAACACTATGATGGAGGTAGTGTAAGGTTTGGAAACAATGAACCTTGTTGCATAAAAGGAAAAGGTCAGATCTCATTAACCCATGAACTTGTATGTGCTAATACTTATTGGGTTGAAGGACTAAAACATAATTTTTTGAGTGTGGCACAGCTAAACAACATTGGATTCAAGGTAGAATTTATGAATGGAAAAGAAAGACTATTGGATAACCAACAAAATCTAATTGGATCATGCAAGAAAACAAAAGTTAACCTATTTTATCTTGATCTTGGTGATTGTTCATGTTTTATTGCTCAAGTAGAAGAAATTTGGTTATGGCACAGAAGATTGTGTCATGTAAACTTTGATAATATGGTCAAGATTAACAAACTCAAAAGAGTAAGAGGTCTTCATAATCTGAAGAAACCTAATGTTGGATTATGCAAGAATTGCCAAATTGTTAAAATGGGAAAAACTATTTCTAAAAGAAAAAACTATCAGTTAGAAGATGTCTTGGAAATTGTGCATGCTAATTTGTTTGGAACCTTTGGAATAGAAACTTATAGTGGAGAGAAGTTTTTCATTATTTTTGTTGATGATTACTCTATAATGATGACTATTATGTATCTAAGAGAAAAATTAGAAGCTTTTGAGAAATTTAAATGCTATCTTGCTAGAGTAGAAAAAGGAACTAGACAAAGATTAAAACACTTAAGATCAAATAGAGGTGGTGAATTCATCTCAAATGAGTTCAACAATTTTTGCATTGAAAGAGGAATTAAAAGACAAGTATCAGCCCTTGGTACTCCTGAGTAGAATGGAATAGTTGAAAGGAGAAATAGATCCATCATGGATTGTACAAGAACACTAATGATTGAGAAGAATGTTGCTATCAAATACTGGAAGGAAGCTATCAACAGTTTAGTTCATATGTTGAACTGAGTTCAATTGAAGAAGGACTCAAAAAAACTCCCTATGAACTATGGTATGGGTACAAAACCAATGTAAGTTACTTGAAAGTATTTGGTAGCAAATGTTATATCTTGAAAGAATCTAGAAAAGGAAAAGTTGATGTAAAAGGTGATAAAGGTATATTTCTAGGATATTTGTGCCAAAGTAAAGCATACAACTGTCTAAATTTGTCTACTCAAAAAATCATAGAAAGTGCACATGTGAGAATTGATGAGTTTGCAGAAAAGACTGAAGAAGAAAGTAGAAAGGAGCTAGAAGACTACAGAAGATTTGTTTACTATGAACCTGATACACTGCCAAACACATTTGACAAAAAGGAGACTTCATCTACCAAGTTGATTGAATCTGCATTAGCTATTGATTTCCAAGAAATTGAAACTAATTCATAGGAACCAGAGTCACATTCAAAGGCTATAAAGTCAATGCATACCGACTTTGAAGAACTTGAGACATATATAGAATAACCTGAGCTAGAAATTGAAATTCAAAATGAACATAGTACAATTCATTCAAAAGTCAAAGAACCTATATTGGCTAAATATGTTAGAAGGCATCATGTACCTAATCAGATTATTGAAGATAAATTTGATGGAACAATGACAAGAAGCAAACTAAAAGGTACATGTTTACTTGTTGAATTTGAACCTAGAAGTGTTAAAGATGCATTGGAAAATAAAAGTTGGATTGAGACTATGAATAAAGAAATAGAACATATAGAGAAGAATAGAACTTGGACTCTTGTACCTAGTCTCAAAGATAAAAATGTAGCCTAGTATGAAAGACTACATAACTACTTGATATAGATTGATTTTCAAAGAACAAATGATACTAGTAGCCTATACATCAAGGAAGGACTAGACAAGAAGTTTTTGTTGGTAGAAGTATTTTTGGATGATACTCTATTCACAAGAAATGATGACTTATGTAAAACATTTTTAGAACAAATGAATAAGGAATTTGAGATGTTCATGTTTGGTTAAATAAAATTCTTTTTTGGATTGCAGATACAATAGAACACAAATGACATCTATTACACTCAATCTATGTACATCAAAGAGATACTCAAGAAATTTGGAATGGAGGATTAAAAATTAGTTGGAACCCCCATGTGTACTAGACTCAAGCTTACAAAAGATGATGACTCCAAAGAAGTAGATCAGACAATATACAAATCAATGATTGTGAAATTATAGTATGCGGTACGTAAAAGGCCTAATATTTCCTTAGTAGTTGGGATAGTGACAAGATTCTTAGCTAAACCTAGAGAAAACAACATGATGGCAATAAAAATAATCTTAAGATATCTAAAATGCACTAAATACTATGGATTATTGTACAAACTTGGAGGAAACCTTGATTTAAAAGTGTTTAGTGATGCTAATTGGGCAAGAAATCTTGATGATAGAAAAAGCGCTAGTGGTGGAGCATTCTTTCTTCATAAAAGGCTAGTATCTTGGACAAGAAAGAAGCAAAACTACACATCTCAATCTATAGCAGAAGCAAAATATGTAGCAGCAATAGTGAATTGCTCTAGCATTGTTTGGTTCAAACAGTCACTGGATGGAATGAAGGTTGAAATCAAAGAGCCAATAGTGATGTATTGTGATAACACCAGTGCAATCAAAATATCAAAGAATCTAGTGATGGACACCAAAACAAAGCACATTGCTATCAAATATCATTTTGTAAGAGAATTACTATAGGACAAAGGAATCAGATTGGAATATGTGCATGCAAAAGAACAAATTGTAGATATATTCACAAAGCCGTTACCTAAAGATTCATTTTTGTATCTAAGAGGTAAGTTAGGGGTCATTCCCCTATCTAAAGCTCACTAATTAAAGTTTAGTGATGCATCAACAAGAACCAAGTTGAAAATCAATCAATTGATGCACTAGTGACAAAGGACATATTGTAGATGAATTTGTACTCAAGGTACATTAGCACTAATCAGGATTGTCTTTGTCAAAGAGGGAGAAGTCTACTATCATATTTTTTTGGAAATTTTGTAGGAGGATAAATTAAGAAGTTCATTCATAGAGGGAGTCTTGTTCTCAAAATTTCATTGTGCTATGACATGTTGTGTTTTTATCAGTGCCAAAGAGGGAGATTGTTGGATACAATTGATTAATTATGTGTTGTCTTTGATGTTACACAAATTTCATATTAGTTGACAAACAATGCATGCCAAGCTCACTTGGTTAATGAAGAAAATTTTTCTATTCTACTGAGTGTTCTTTATTTTACTCTGTGTAGAAGACAGTTTCTATCAAGCTCACTCGAGTGTCAAAGAAAGTTAAGAAAAAAAGAGTGTTAAATGAGCTCACTCAGTTAACAAAGGGAAAGTTAAATAGAGTTACTAAAAACCAAGTTCACTCAATCACCAAAGGAATTTTGTAAGTTTTTAGTGTTAATCGAGATTCTATGGGTTAACACATGGAATTGTCTCAAAATCAATTTCTACCTAGCTAGGTCAGCTACCAAAGGATTTTCTTGTTTTGCCATATAAAGCTTAACCATTTTACCTATTGATCCTAGATAACTGAGGTGATGAATAATGGTTATTCTAATTTTTATTTGAGCTGACTTGACAATCTGAATGGTATAAGTAAAAGGTCAAGTTATGATTTAAAGTAAGTGATGTGTGTAGGTTGAATAAGTTGTAAAAGATACGAAGAGAAAGAGAACTTAAAGGATAAAGGGATATCCTTGTGGTGTGGAAAAGTACTATTCGATCAGGAAGGATCAAGTTTGAACTAGAGTAGAGATTTGTAATTAGCAATTTGGTTGCATCACAATTAGATCATTTGATTGTTACTCTCTAACCATTGTAGCACTGATCTAAAATCTCTTAACAGATTTAACAACCATTTGTAAATTGTCTTACAAGGTGGCAATTCCATTGAATTGTTTAAAGACCTTTTGCAAGGCCACTCCTAACAAGGTGATTAAATCCTTTAACAAGGTCACACCTAACAGTGTGTTTTGTAACCTTTAACAAGGTTAGCTCCTAATAGGGCTCAGTTTAGAAGAGTGAAAAATAGTAACTAGTTACATTGGTTATTTTTCCCAAATTGGGTTTCCATGTTAAATCCTAGTGTCTCATGTGTTCATTTTATTTCTTTCATGCTTGCAAGTAATTACTAATAACATCGTAAGATTCACTAAGTAATTCACACTTTGTATTTACTGAGTTACAACAATTTCTATGTTTACCAAATAACATTAGTAATTTGTTTTATTAGTTTAAATTTTATAATTAACATCTAAGGGATCTAGGATTTATTTTAGTAGTAACTGATTCAAACCCCAATCCCCCTCCCCAAAAAAAAAAAAAAAGTTTCTTCTCCTATATTTCCAAGAGTTGGGGGGGGGGGGGGCGACTGTGTTCAATTAGTGTTCCATAAACTTTTCCCAACTATGGACATTATTAGTAATATTCAAACTTGCATATAAGATCAAATTGAAAATCAAACATAACCATAACACAATGTAACTCATAACACCAATACTTTTTACCTAGGGAAGACCCCGATGAGGATTGTACCTACAAAATGATCCACTCACCAAAATTATCATGTACAAGATATTGACCCTATTAAGGTTCTATTGCATCCATATATCATATATGCCATTGTTAGAGAACTACATCTTGTTAGAGGCCTAAATCCTTTTAGGAGTTAGAGTTGTACAATATAAAGTATGCAAGAAGAATAAGTGTTGATAGATACAAAAACCTCTTTGAAAGTGTTTATATCTTCAATATATGACCTATCCTTGTATTTTTGTCTTACAAACTTATAATACAATTGTACCAAAATGCCTTTATTCTTCATTTATCTCTATTTTTTCATGTTAACCCATACCTAGGAAAACTATCATAACTTTGTATATACATATCTATACATTAAGAACTTTTACCAATGTGCTTTCTTCTTGTAAGTTCACATAAGCCCACATGCCTCCAGTAAACTATGATAAAAAAATTTAGTTGAATGTATTTCTTTTTTTTATCTATATTGAGACAATTTTCTAAATAACTGTAAGTTTCAAACTTTTCCTTTCAATTTCCCTTCTCAACATAAGCTATATGTTTCCATAAATGAAAACCCTAATATATATCCCACTAGTACAAAATCATAAATATATGACTAAAAAAGTGACTAAAATTTCTATATATGTAACTAAACTTAGTCACGTGACTAATAGTAGTTAATATCCAATCACTTATAACACTACTAAATTAACTACTAAGAAATTTTAGTCATTTATTTGATTACTGATTTTGATCATTGATTTAGTGTTATATTTAGTATTATATATATTTGATCACTAATTTGGATCATTGATCACTCTCTCTTCTTGATGATGGATCACTGAAAGCGATCTATTACTATTCTTGCACACTCTCTTCCTGATGATAGATCACTGAAAATGATTTGAAATGTTGATGCTAAAAACACACACAATCAAATCTGGTAATAAACTTACATTTTCTAATCGATTGTGAAAATCTCATTATGTCAACCCCTTCTTAATTCAAGCCTCTAATATTCTACTTACTTCGATTAATTATGCCTTATGGCAAGAAAAGTAGCAACACCATAGTGAAAAAAAATATAATATTTGATAAAATATCCAACTGAAAGGAAAGCCAGTGCATGACTGCGGCCTTATGGAATCTAGGTTTAAAAGATCTATCAATAAACTATAGATTTGTGTCCATGAACAAAGACTCTTGGTCAAAATTCTTGATTTTAATTTCTCTGGAGATTGATTTTTCAAAATGATGTATGATAGGAGCCTTACAAACTCCAATTAATCTAGCAAGATCTCTAGATGTGACTATATAATATTGTTGCATGCATGTTGCAAGAGTACCTCTATCCTGGATAATTTTGATTTGCAAGACTTAGTATAGGGTCATAGACATAGAAAAAGGGTTCAATAGCAACTCAAGCATGTGTGTTTTCTTTGACCATTTATTTTTGTCATATATTTTAATTATTCCTTGCTGAAACTCCAAACAACTAGAAGAGCTTCCTAGCTAGGCAAAAGCTACCCAAACCTAGTCAAATAGGCCAAATAGGGTTCCGAGGAGTGAGTTAGGTGTACTAGGGTCTGATAAGTCCTAGAACACCTAAGGAATTTCTTTTGTATTGATTTGTAGCAAAGAAGCCAAATGTTGTCAAAAAGTGTCAATTTTGAAAAAATTAAAAAGTTGCAATGTTGAAACATTGTGCAAACTCGAAAAATAAATTGTGTGCTTGCAAAAGGAGATCAAGAATTATTACCTCCATCCTACCAAGGATTATAATGAGTGATTAAACATTATTAAGAATTTCTCCAAGGTAGTTGTACATTTGAAATATAACTATTGCTAAAAAATGAATGAGAAGTTACATTTTTTGATTGAAAACCTACTAGTAATAACTTTTATTCATGTAAACAATGCTTAAATTAAAAATTTCCTTGTAAATACTAGTTAGTAATCACTATTACCTAGGTCAGTGCAAGTTTTAGTTGATTTTTGTTGAGTTTTATTCAAATTCTTTAAGTTCTAGCAACTTTCTTCCATAACTAGATTGTTTTTGCAAAATGTTGTGCACTTCTTGTTAGAAATGCTTCTAGACTAACTGAGAGGGGGGTTGAATCAATTACTGAAAGTCCAAATTTCCAATTCAAACTTTTCATCAAGTAAATTTATCCCATTAAATAGTTCATTCATCCAAGCTTTAAACTTTTCTACTTAGCAAGTTAGTGTAAATCAATATGCAAACATAACACATGAAGAATCAACACATAACCTAGTGATTTATGTGGAAACCCAATTTGGGAAAGACCACCAATAACATGCTACTCAATTTTCACTCTTTTGAAGTGATGCCTTGTAAAAGGCTTACCCTGTTAAAGGCTACAGCATATTGTTAATGTGACCTGGTTAAAGGATTTATCCAACTTTAGAACATTCACTTGGAATGCCACCCTATTAAATGATTTAAAAATGGCTATTAAACCAACCTAATTCCATATGATTTTACCCTAACTGATACAATTGCTAGAGAGTAACAATAAGGGGTTTTGATCTGATTATAGCATACAACTTATCTTGCAAATTTTAAATCACTCTTCAACTCATAACATTGCTTGGCTTTTAGCCTTTTTAGCTCAGATAGCTTGTCCCCCTCTCAAGATTTGTCTCCTTGACTCTCCATGCTCAATGTACCAATTTAATCATCTCTTTATTTGACCACTTATCAAAGTAGGGTATTTTTTCCCTATACTTCCTTCTCCTAGATGTCTTCTCCTTGACACCCCCTTACTACTTCACAATTTGGCACACTGGAAACTCTTGTTTCTTGGTCTATGACTCCTTAAATAGAAGTCTAGAATCCTCTTATCCACTCAATTCTTCCATTATTTGATTTCAATTCAAATGGATTAGCTAGGATTTATTAAATCTGACCTATATCTTGTTTCTTCTAGAAACATCTTAAAGAATCCTCTTGAATTCACCCAAAAATGGTTTACATAGAATTCTGTGCCTCCCTATCCTCCATTTGGTTCACAAAATTCAATGTAACAACTTTGTTAGCTTAGATCTGGTGAATCTTTGACTTTTCCAATAATGCAATAGTTGGGCACTATTGAAATTCTAGTGCTCGACACATACTATGTTACTCAACATTAGCTATATTTTATTGATGGTCAACACCTATCGTGAATTCACTCAGCATCCGCTAAGTTTTCTATTTGCTTGGCTCCTTTTGTATCACTCAGCACTTGAACTTCACTTGGCACTTGAACTTTACTCAGCACTTGAACTTCACTCAGCACACACACTAAATTTTGCATTCACTAAGCTCTTATTGAGGATTTTCTCTACTTCAACTAGCTTCCTCGACACTCATTGATGAACTTAGTTTAGGCTTTGTAGTCAACCTTGTTACAATGTATACTTCTAAAGTTTCTAAGTGTGGCTAACATCTATATCTTCAAGTATGTTATCAATACATTATTTTAACCATTGTCTCAACTGATTCTTGCACTTCATTACAAAACCATAACTCAACCTTTCCCTTAGGTGCTCTTGTTACATCTTGTCGATGAAATCATTTTCATCAATCAACTGAGTGATAGTACTTGGATCTTATAAGCAATTGTCATTCCTACAAGTAGCAAGTTTGACATTACTCAAAAAACAATGATTGAAAACATTCTTTATCAACCAACTTCCTTCTCAACAATATCCCTCTTTGATCTTCAAGAATGATCTCTTCAATTAGATTTCCAACAATCGCCCTCTCTGGCATTGATGGAAAACCAAACTGATCAGCCATTAGATCAAATTATTTAACCAAGTTATCAAAATGCTAACTTTGTTCGAATAGTAAGTCAAATGGAAAAAAACAATTGTGTTATCATCAGTTTCCACTTCTCCTTCTATCATCTACTATCCTGAGTATTTTACCTCTGCTTCTCCCTCTTACCTATTTTTTCCTTTCTCTTTTCACTATTTCTTCCTCTGTCCATTTGAACCTATCGATTTGATTAGTTACTTGCTACTTCTCTTTCTCCTTGAATGCTATTGATCAGTTTATGCATATTTCTCCCTCTTTTCCTCTTTTTGTTGATCAATTTTCTACTATTTCTCCCTCTTTAACAACAATGTCAAAGACACATTACTTTAGCAACTTATCATGCAAGTATAGCTTTTTTTGGAACTTTGACTTTCTCCCTCTGTCACCTTGCTTATGACTGATTTGGAACTTTAGTACTTTTATTACTTCAAGAAAAATCCTAAACTAAGTATCCTCTGCATCAATTGACAATATTTCGATAATCAACTCATTTGATGCAGGGAAATCTTTGTTGTTACTTAAGTATCCTTGGTTAGGGGTATCACCCCTAACTTACCTCTAAGATACTCAAATGCATCTTTAGGGAATGCTTTTGTGAAGATGTTAGCAATTTGTTCCTTTGAGCTAACATATTCCATCCCCACTTGTCTTCCACCAGTTCTCTTGCATAGTGATACTTAATTGCAATATGCTTTGTTTTGTCCTACATCATAGGGTTCTTTGATATGTTGATGGCACTTGTATTATCAAAATAGAGTATCATAGCTTCAATTACCTCTTCCTCCATACCTTGCAACAAATGTTTTATCCATACAATATTAGTGCAGTTGATAGTAGTTGTAACATATTCAACTTCTACTATGGACTGTGAGGTGCAACTTTTCTTTTTGTTGGTCCGGGTAATCAATCTGTTACCTAAGAAAAGTGCTCCTCTACTGGTGCTTTTTCTATCATCAATGTTACCTCCCCAGTCTACATTAGTGTAGGCTCTCAACTCAAATGTTTCACTCCTATTGTAGTATAAATCAAAGTCATCTGTTCCTTTTAAGTACCTTAGTATTCTCTTTACTTCCATTAGATGATTTTCTCTTGGATTTGCAAAAAATCTTGCCACTATTCCAATAGCTAATGCAATGTCTAGTCTACTTTGTACAACATACTACAACTTTCCAATCATTGATCTATACAATGTCTAATTTACTTCTGTAGACTCATCATTTTTGGATAACTTATGTGTAGTTACCATTGGTTTGCTGACTAGTTTTGAATCTTCTAACCTAGATGTCTTGAGTACCTCCTTGATATATTTGGATTGGGTAACAAATATGCAATGCTTTAGTTGATGTACTTGGAATCCAAAAAAGAATTGGATTTTTCCAAACATTGACAGCTCAAACTCATATTTTATTTGATCAGCAAAATCTTTGCATAGAACATCTTTTCCTCCAAATATTGTATCATCAACAAAGATTTTAGATATCAAAATATCTTTACTTTTTTCTACTTTGATATACAGGTTGTTATTTTCATCTATTCTTTCAGATCCTATCTCCACAAGATTTTTGTGCAGTCTCTCATACCATGCTCTTAGTGCTTACTTTGAACCATAGAGTGCCTTATGCAATTTACAGACCATATCCTTGTTGTTGTCATCAACAAATCCCTCTCATTGTTCTATGCAGACTTCCTCTTCTAGTATACCATTTAGAAAAGTAGACTTTACATCCATTTGGTAGGCTTTGAATCCTTTGTAATTAGCATATGCAAGTAGTGTTCTAACTCCTTCCATTCTTGCAACAGGGGAAAATGTTTCCCCATAAAATCCTTCTTCTTGTGCACAACCTTTGTAGACTAGTTTGGCTTTGTTTCTTATTATCTCACAATTCTCAACAAGTTTATTCCTAAATACTCATTTTTTACTAATAATTTTCTTATCAGTTGGTCTAGGAACTACTATCCAGGTTTTGTTCTTCTCAATCTAATCTATCTCTTCTTTCATAGCTTTATACCAGTCATCATCTTGCAATGCATCTTTCACTATTTTGGGTTCAATCTTGCTCATCAAACATGATTCATTTCTTAGTATATTCCTTGTCACCAATAAATTTTTCTGTAGGGTGATGTATTTTCACATACTTGGTTAGTCTTGGTTCTTTCCTTCTTTCCATGTTTGGTTCTTCGGCTTTAAAGCTACTACACACATCTCTTTTTGGTATATCGTCATCTCTTTCATGAGTACTGGTATCTGAGTTAGTGTGTGCATTTTCTTCATTCTACATCTTAGCTTCTGAATGTAGCTTGACATTCACTAGTTGTGACTCGACTAATACTGTAACTTATTTTTGATCCCCAACTTGATTGGTAGCTTCATCTTCAATTAGCATTTCTTCATAGAAGTATACAAAGGATCTATAATCTTCTAATTTCTTGGATTCATCAACTTGGACTTCTACATGCTCATCAAAATTTACATTTGCACTCTCCACAATCTTTTCAGTGTTAGTATTCAAACACTTATACGCTTTTCTTCTAGCAGAGTTTCCAAGGAATATGCCTTCATCACTCTTTGCATCAAACTTGCCATTTCTAGTATCTTTAAGAATATAGCATTTACAACCAAACACTTTGAAATGTTGTACATTAGGTGAGTGACCATACCCTAGTTCAAAAGGTGTTACATTTGTACCTTTCTTGACTTGAACTCGATTCAGGGTGTAAACAGTAGTACTTACAGCTTCTCTCCAGTACTTTAGAGCAACATTTTTCTCCATCATCAAGGTTCTAGCATAGTCTATCACTGATCTATTCCTTGTTTCAGCAATAACATTCTGAGGTGAAGTTCTTGGTGCTGATGTTTTTCTTTTGATACCTTTGTAATTATAGAATATCTCAAATTCTTTTTATGTAAACTCTCCTCCTCTGTCTGATCTCAAGCACTTCAGACTCTTACCTATTTCCTTCTGAACTCTGGCCAAATACCACTTTAACATTTGAAATGCATCAGATTTTCTCTTTAAGAAAATTGCAATCATCATCCTAAAGTAGTCATCTACAAACAACATTATGTATTTGTCTCCTCGGTAGCTTTGGGCTTCTATTGGGCCACATAATTTTGTATGGAGTAGCTCTAATACTTCCTTGGAAGTGTATTTTTTTCTTTTGAAACTAGATTTAGTCATGTTTCCTAGTTGATATTGTTTGCACATTGTGTTTTTAGGTTTCTTCAGCTTAGAAAACCCTCTGACTTTTTTCTTTTTGCTGATGCTAATCAGATTATCAAAGTTAACATGACACAACCTTTTATGCCATAACCAAACATCATCAAGTGTAAGAACAATATACATTGCATCTTCCTTATCTAGGTAAAATATATTACTCCTAGTTTGTTCACCTTTTCCTATCAAATGTCCATCAGTGTCATAGATTTTGGAAGTTTTGTTTCCAAATTCTACTTTGCAATCTATATTGCCTAGTTGTGATACACTCAATAGATTGTAGTTCAATTCTTCAACATAGTATGCATTATCACACGAAAATTTCTCTATAAATTTAATGGAACCTTTTCCTTTGATTTGACATGGTGCATCATTTCCAAATCTAACACTATTTTCATCATATTGAGTAAAGGTTTGATAAACTTACTTTTGTCTCTTGTCATGTGATGTGAGCATCCACTATCTATGATCCACTTGTCATTTTTGTTCACATAGGTTACTAGTGATGTCACTTCATCTTCTTCTAATTAATCCTTCATGGCCACATAGATTGCTTCATCATCACTTTCATCAGAATCCTCTTCAACAATGTAGCATATTTCGCCTTTGTCTTTGTAATCTTTGCTTTCATCTTCTCTCTTGTTTTTGTACTTGTTTCCTTCCTTGAAGTTCTTCTTCTGTGAACGCCTTGCAGCAATATGACGTACTTCATTGTAATTAAAACAAATGATAGGAAACTTACCTTTGAATTTACCTTTCCCTTTGTGAAACCTTCTAGCTAATAATGCTTCCAATTGATGTACATCTTCCTCATCTGTGCTGCTATCATTGGATATATGTTTTCATTTTCTACTCTTCCTCTTTGATTTCACCTTCTTAGTGTCTTTCAATGTCAGCTTGGCTTTGAAAGAAGATTCCAAGTTCTCAGGTCTATAGTTATCAAAGTTGGATAACTCAAATGCAGTAACTCTTCCCACTATACCGTCAAAGGTTAGTGTGTTTCCTTGTACACACCTTAGCTCTTGGATGGTTGAAACTCTAATTTCATATATAGGGAGCAAGGTTCTCAAGTATTTTCTCTTGATAGTCTCTTCTTCCAACTAACCACCCAAACTTCTTATTGCACTAACCACTTCTTTCAATCTAGAGCCATATTGAGCAGCATTTTCTTCTTCTTTCATTTTCATGTCATCGAACTTTCCTTTGAGGCTTTCTCTTTTTTCTCTTTGAAAATTCTGATCTCCTCCATAGATATTTAATAGGGCTTCCCACATCTTGAATGTAGTATCACATCCTTTAATGTCATCAAACTCAACATAGCTGAGTGTAGAGGCAATCTCCAGTATTGCCTGATTGTGCTCCTTCCTTTTGTTCAAATCATCTATAGAGAGGGGTATAGCTGGATCTACATGTTCCACTCCAATAGAGGTTTTTGCATAATCACCTATTGATACAAGGTGCAATTTCATTATACTTTTCCATGCAACAAAGTTGTCTTTGTTGAGCTTGGAAACTTCTCTCTTAGACATCTTGATCTTCCTACTTCTAGTACCTTTAAGCTAAAGCAACAAATGGCTTTGATACCAATTGCTAGAAATGCTTTTATAATAACTATGGGGGGGGGGGGGGGGGGGGTGTGAATTAGTTATTCAAAGTCCAAATTTCCAATTCAAACTTTTCATCAAGTAAAGTGAGCCCATTAAACATTTCATTCATCCAAGCTTTAAACTTTCCTACTTAGCAAGTTACTATAAATAAATATGCAGACATAACACATGAAGAATCAACACATAACAAAGTGATTTATGTAGAAATCCAATTTGGGAAAAACCACCATTAACATGCTACTCAAATTTCACTCTTTTGCAGTGATGCCCTATGAAATGCCTACTCTATTAAAGGCTACAACACACTGTTAAATGTGACCTGGTTAAAGGATTTATCCACCCTGTTAGAAGTGGGTCTGGTTAGAGGACTTTAGAATATTCACTTGGAATGCCACCTTGTTAAAGGATTTACAAGTGGTTATAAACCATCCTAAGTCCATAGGATTTTACCCTAACTTATACAATTGCTAGAGAGTAACAATAAGGGGTTTTGACCTAATTATAGCATACAACTTATCTTGCAGATTTTAGATCACTCTTCAGCTCATAACATTACCTAGCTTTCAACCTTTATAGCTTAGACAACTTGTCCTCTCAATCTTTGTCTCCTTGAGTCTCCATGCTCAATGTACTAGTGCAATCATCTCTCTATCTGACCACTTATCGAAGTAGGGTCTCTATGCCCTATACTTCCTTCTCCTAGATGTCTACTCCTTGACACCCTTCAACTACTTCATGATTTGGCACACCAAAAACTCTTGTTTCTTAGTCTGTGACTCCTTAAATAGAAGTTTGGAATCCTCTTTCCCACCCAATTCTTCAATTCTTTAATTTCAATTCAAATGGATTAGGTAGGATTCATTAAATCTAACCCATATCTTGTTTCTTCTAGAAACATCTTGAAGAATCCTCTTGAATTTGCCCAAAAATAGTTTACATAGGATTCTCTGCCTCTAGCTCATCATCCTTATCCTCCATTTGGTTCTCAAAATTCAATGTAACAACTTTGTTGGCTCAAATTTGGCAAATCTCTAACTTTTCCAAAAATACAGTAGCTCAACAATATTGAAATTTTGGTGCTCGGTACATATTGTGTTACTTGACATAAATTACATTTTACTGATGCTCAACACCTATTGTGGATTCACTCAGCATCCACTCAATATTTTGTTTGCTCAGATCTTTCTGTATCACTCAGCACTTGAACTTCACTTGGCACACACACTAAATTTTGTGCTCACCTAGTTCTTACTAAATATTTTCTCAGCTTCAACTAGCTTGCTCGATAGTCACTAATGAACTTAGTTTAGGCTTTTGAGTCAACCTTGTTGCAATGTATACTTCTAAAGTTTCTAAGTGTGGCCAACATCTATATCTTAAAGTACATTATCAATACATTATTTTAACCATTGTCTCAACTGATCCTTGCACTTCATTATGAAACCATAGCTCAAACTTTCCCTTAGGTGCTCTTGCTACGTCTTGTTGATCTAATCCTCTTCATCAATCAACTAAGTGATAGAAGTTGGATCTTATAAGCAATTTTCATTCTTACAAGTAGTAGGATTGACATCAATGACAAAAAAATGATTGAAAACATTCTTTATCAACCAACTACCTTCTTCTCAACAATCTCCCTCTTTGATCGTCAACAATGATCTTTTCAATTAGATTTCCAACACTTCTCTTTTCCATGGTTGAGATTGGCTAGAACCTTGTGAGATGGAAATAGATCCTCTATACCATATGTTGGAAAAGGTTTGATCTCAAAACATGTAAGTTGTGAACTTTCCAAGCAAGCCCAAGATGGGTCAAGTGTGGATCTAACTAATTAGAAGAGGCAAAATGAGCTTAGAAAATTCATGGGAAATAAGTTCATGCCAAGATTCCTTTTGAAGGTGAAAGGGAATTTTGTTGAGGTTATTGCATAGAAAATAGGAATTCCTAGAAATTAGTTTAAGGGAGTTATAAGTTCATTTCTTGTTGACCACCTTTGTGAGATCTAAAACCCTTAAAAACCCTTAGTTTTGGCAATAGTGCTACACACATAGGGCCAAGAGCCTCAACCAATAAAATCCTATGCAATATCAAATTGGGTATCAAGAAATGTATTCTGTTTGATAGATCATTAATGAAGATTGCAAGTTAATGTCCAAAAAACCTCTGAAGTAGGGCTAATTGCACACAAAAGGGCTACAAGGATGTATATGGCTAGTTTGAAAAATGATAGGAAAAATGAACTTTGGAATGCTTGGATTTTTTTATTTTAGGTCAAGAATAAGTAGTTAAAAGAATGAGGACCTCCCTACAATGCTAGGTAAGTAGAAAAGCAAGATTTTGAAAATTAGGCATTGAAACCCAAGAGATAAGAAGGAAGTCTAATTTACAAAATCTAATGCTTGAAATAAGTTCAATGAGAATTAGACCTCTATAGCATGAAGCACTAATGTGAGTCTTAAATATCCTTGGTAAAAGTACTAGTATACATCAAACAAATAATAAGTCTGTGATGTTTTAATCAAATGAATGTTGTGAATCCTTAGAAGATGATAACTCTGTGGTCATTGATTGTTGATTATAGTGGTCCCTATGTAAATATATAGAAATTGCTTCAAACTACTTTGATAAATAAGTAGATTCGCTCTAATTTCCAATCATACATACCATGGGCCACCAAGAATCAAAACAAGGGAGTAGTTCATGCTACAGCAAAAAAGTTGCACTAAAAATATTAGAAAATTAGTAATTTATTCTCTTCAAAAAAAATGTAAAATTCCCTTGAAACTTAATTGATTTAAACCAAATCAATTTTATGGGAAACAATACTCACAAATGATTAAAACAAAATCAACTTCATGCCACAATAAAATCATTATTCGAGGCACAAGATGACTGAAAATGAGAAACAATAGAAAATTACAGAATTTTACATTGTTTTATTGCTTTCTCAACTTCAAATGACCGAAAACTCCAACTCCTTCATCACAAAATGGGACTGTTTAAATAAACATCACAAACCATTATGATATTTATTTCATTTTTGTCAAATAATTATACATAAATTCCTCTACAACCTCAGAGGAGGGATTGATGGTCAAAGTATTGTGGGAAGAATTAGCAAACTTGAAGATTTATGTACTTTTTCTTAATTTTTACATGTATCAGTTTGAAAATGCTCACTTTTCATGATTAAAACTCAATGATATGCATTTTTATTTTATTTATAATTGAAGAGGAGTTAATATTATAACATTTCCATTTTTTTCCTTTCAATTTTATATAACGCAGTTAAAGATATCTTAATTTTCGTAAAAACTATCAATAACCCTATCTAGGATAACCTGAGAGTGAACAAAATGCCTTATGTATTAATTTTGCATTTTAAAACACCCCAAAAATGTATGGAAATATTTAAATTAGTATTCTCTCTAATTTTATAATGGTTGCATAGCTCCATACATACTCGGGCATGTGCTATAAGAGACATAAAGTTTGATTTTCTATTACAGAATTGGCAATCAGAGAACATGTTAGTTGAATGACTTATTAGAGTTGTAAAACCCTATAAATTTTTTAGTATAAGTATGAGGATGTTACCAAAAAAACCACCAAAAAATCCACCTTTTTACCAAAAAATTTTATTTCAAGTTTTAGGACCTCAAACAATCCAATTTCTGAAAACTATCCCAGAATTTATGCTTGATGTCGTAATATGATAGTGTTGAGAATCTTTCTTGTTTATTGGGTTAAATGAGTACTGGTTGAGATATTTTGATTCAAGATTATGGTAAGAGGTTTGAGGGACCCTAGTAATTCCTTATAAGTATATTAGAGGTATTGTAAAGTGGAGTGAATCCCCTAACACATGACTAACCTAAACATGTAATACTCTCCCAAATATGCCTCAATCCTCCTTTGTCATTATATTATTGTCACATAAATAGTTTCTTAGTCAAACTTTCTACTCAAATTGAATGACAACCTAAAAACTCAACAACATGTAATATACATCATGACCCCATTCTTCTTGTCAAATATGGATCTTAGCCAATGCGAATGTATAAAATAGTACATTTTGAAAGTTCCCTATTTACCTCAAACTTGTGGGTTTGATAATCAACAAAATTTGAATGGATGAAATTCTATACAAAATGAAATCAAATTCAATAAAGTCCAAAATGCAATGTTTCTAAATCCCTATCATGCCATATAGATTATTCTTCAAATAAATGGCAGAATAACAAAGAATAAACACCTTAGTCCATAGATTTAACTATCAAAAACATAGATATACAAAAAATTATAACTTCTATTAATAATTGAATTAATTCATCAATCATATCATCCATTACTAAGTTTGTGCATACATTTATAAGCATGTATAATCTATTATAACTAAATACTGGACCTAAAATTAACCACCAACTTATTTGTGTAAGCAGTTAGATACATTTCTTTAATGTTGTCAAGTCGACCAAAAAGTTGTCAAATAGACAAATACATATTTCTCATGCTATTTCATATTAAATATTTCAAGAAAATAGTTGTGGGCCTTTCAAAAAGCCACAAGATGTATCTTTGGTCACTTGTAACTTGTCAATATATTGTTTAGATCTATAGTATACTAATGTTTAACTGCCTGGCATTAAGAGAAAGATATTATCATTAAACCTTGAAAATTGATGAGGGCATAGAATAAGCATACATTGTGAAAATTTTTTACAAATTATTCACCTAGTTGCTTGGTCCATTCTAACATTACATAGTCTAGAGATTTCTCATAATCTTTGACTGAAATACTCGTTAGTAGATCAATGAAGTGACCAACATCTAGAGAACTCATATAGACCTGTAATCATAAAAATAGTGTAAGGCCATTGTACAGTAATCTATACTAGAAATGAAGCACATATAATAGTTTTTGGTGATTGATTAGGGAAATACTATACATATTCATAATTCTTTATAATTAATTATAACCCTAAAGTGGAATAAATCTTGTATTAAAAAGGCTTAGGTTAGGGATTTCATAATGTGTGATGTGAAAATTGCTTCTTATGGTAGTATTGAGTTGTAAGGGATTATGGATTGTAATTAGGGTGTAATCACAAGATCATAATAATATTGGCTTGTTTTATGGTGGACATAGCCCAGGGTTTGGGTGAACCATGTTAAATCTCAGTGTCTTGTGTTGATGAAGGGTGCTCCCCTTAATACCATAAACACATAACAAAAACAAAGAGATAATAGCAAATGTGAGAACAAAATATGGACTTCTTATGTGTGTCACAAATGCAATATTAAAAAATTAACAAGTACAATATTCTAACCCACATGGGCACTATCATTATAGTAATTTGCAAGATAGTTGTGAACTATCCCTAGAGTTGTCCTAGACAATGTTTGGGACATTCTTAAGTAGGCAATTTTGTGTCACTCAGGAAGGTTCTAGACATTGAAACTTAATACGTAGGGTTGATAGACCCTAACAATACATATAGAGTCAACCAAATACATCTTTGACAATCATTTTAGATATTTTGGGTAGCCCAACTTTGAAAGGCTATAACTCACAAACTGTTGCTCTGATTGGCTATTATAACAACCTTTTGGAAATGCCAGCTCCAGATCTATAGGCTCCAAATGGTGTTAGTGCCATTCCATTGAACTTTCAAACATCATCTAGGCACTCTAAGGCCTCCAACGGTGAGCTTGAAGATTTTTCTACAAAATTTTCCACCAAAAATCTGTAATAACTTCTCTAATACTTAAGATAGAGTAGTGAAATTTTTATGGTGGGCTTACAACTCTAAAATGAATCTTCATATAGAAAATAAGAGCATTTTGAGCTCCTATGAAAAACTTACTAAAAATAGCAAGTTCCCATAAATAGTAACTACCCTATCTACTAGTCTTATTAAAATAGAAAAAACTGAAATGAAAAATATTTTTTGGGTGATGCAAGATTGATCTTACACCTAGGATGCTCCTACATCAGATAGCTAGGGTAATTTGAGAAGTGACCCCGTCACATATCAAGTGTTCAGAGGGAAACCAAGATGGTTAACCTCCTCCTTTGTTAGCCTTGATGAATCTTCAACTGGTCTCCCTTTCCATTTGACTAGATATTCCTCATAAGTTTTTTTCTTGGTACTTTGTCCAACATGACTATCTAGTATCTCCTCAATCTCCATTGTAGCCAAACTAGCTGCTGGAATACTCCACTATGCTTTTGCAACTTCATCTCCATCACCTCCTTCATAATACTCTATCAAATCTAAAATGTTAAATATAGGTGAAATATTCAATTCATCAAGTAGCTCCATTTCATAAGCATTTCCAAAATCATGCCTTTTCACTATCTTGTATGATCTAAACTTCTTAATCTTCAACTTATTATATGTACCCACTATAAAATACTCCTTTCTCAAATGAACCATGAATTAATCTCCAATCTAAAATTTATTATACCTCCTTTTCACATCTTCCTTAGCCTTATATTGTGCATTCATTTTTATGAGGTGCTTCTTCACCTCCTCATGGATGGTTTTCAAATGTTTAGAAAATTCTTCTGCTTCAGCAATAGTTATCTCTCCTTTATCCAACTACCTTAATTTAGAAGCATTTTTAGGACTACTCCCATATACAACCTAGAATGGTGATTTACCACTATATAAAAGTTCTGTCTATGGTGAAATCATATCCCATCTTTTTGGTTTGTCTCCAACAAAACATCTTAGCATGTTCCTCAAATTGCAACTCACAATTTTTGTTTCTCCATCAGTCTATGGATGATGTGATGAACTAAACTTCAAATTTGTCTTCAACTTTCTCCATAATGTATGCCAAGAATACCTAAAAAATTTAGTATCTGAATCTAGAACTATACTTTTTGGCAGCCCATGTAGTCTCACCACTTCACTGAAAAATAATTCTGCTACATGAACAACATCACTAGTCTTCTTGCAAGGAATAAAATGTGTCATCTTTAAAAACCTGTCAACCACCACAAAAATAGAATCACGCCCATTTTGTGTCCTCGATAATCCAAGAAAAAAATCATGCTGACATCCTCCCATAATTTCTTTGGTATAAGTAATGGCTAATACAATAGTATATTCTACTTTACTCCTTTCACCATTTGAAATACTCTATAATTCTATACAAACTTCTTCACCTCTTGCTACAATTGTGGCTAGTAATAATTGTCAACAACCAAAGCTATGGTTTTATCTCTACTAATATATCCATCCAACCCTCCACCATTCTTCTCCTTGATGAGATTATCTCTCATTGAACTTCAAGGAATGCACAATTGACTTCCTTTAAACAACATACTATCTTGGATCATGAAATCCAACCACTTTGTCATGTTAAGTGTAACAAGTTCTTTATAGGCCTTCCATGCTTCACCAAAATTAGCATCATTTGGATATAAAGTATTGAGTTCCTTGGACCCAACCACCTCTATCTACATTTTTTTCAGCAAAAGTTGTCTTCTACTAAGAGTATCTACAACTCTATTAGACTTCCCAGTCTTGTGTTTCAAAACAAATGTATAACTCTACAAAAATTCAACCCACCTCAAATGAATTTGGTTCACTTTTCCTTGACTATTCAAATTTTGAAAATCTTGATGATCAGTATGAAAAAAAAAACTCCTTTGGAAGAAGATAGTGTCTCCACTTCTTCAATGCTTGAACTATATCATAAAATTCTCGATCATGAACTTTTTTTTTTGTTTTGCGTCATTCAATTTCTTATTAAAATAAGCAATAGGTCTACCTTCTTTGCTCATAAAAAATACTATTTTAGTACCACTAGAATCATAGTCTACTTGAAACACCTTGTTAAAATTAGGAAGTGCTAAAATAGGTTGTTCAGTAGCCTTTTGTTTCAATAGATTAAAACTCTTATTTGCTCCTACTTTATACTTAAATTCTTTCCTATCCCCTCTCATTGTTTTAGTCAAGGGTCCAAAAATACTACTAACACCTCTTATAAACTAGCCAATCCATGAAAAGATCTTAACTCTATTGCACTCCTTGGAGTAGGCCATTTAAGGATAGCCTTTACCTTTTTTAGGTCCATTTTAAGACCTTCTGCTAAAACTACAAATCCAAGGTACAAAAAATCCTTGTTTACAAAATTGCACTCCTTTAGGTTTATCAACAACTTTTCCTCCCTCAAATTATCAAACACCTTGTGAATATGGATCCAATTCTCCTCCAATGTCTTACTAAAGATCAAAATATCATCTATATAAACAATGACAAACTTACCTAGAAACTCCTTCAGTACCTCATTCATGAGTTGCATGAAAGTGCTCAGTACATTGGTTAGCCCAAAAGGCATGAATAACCACTTGTACAATCCTTTTTGGGTCTTGAAAGCAATCTTCCACTCATCACTTTCTCTTATACAAATTTGATGGTACCCACTCTTCAAATCTATCTTTGTGAAATACTTAGCTCCACTCAAACAATCCATAGTATCATCCATCCTTGGCAATGGAAATTTGTACTTGATCATAATCTTATTGATAGCACAAGAATCTATGCACATCCTCTATTCTCCATTCTTCTTTGGTGCTACCATAGCTGGTACGACACATGGGCTTAGACTCTCTTGAATCAACCCCTTCTACACAACTCATGTACTTGTCTATTCAACTCTTCACTTTCTATTAGTGTCATTCTATTCACTACCTTGTATGGTAAACTAGCTTGTGGAACCAAATCCATCTGGTGATTGATCTTCCTCATAGGGGGTAATCCTTTAGGTGCATTATCTAATAAAATATCAGAAAACTCTCCCACCATATCAATAACTTCTGCAGGTACCTCCTCTACTTCTTCTTTACTATCTATTGGACTTATAGAAAAACACATATGCTCACACTTAATACCTTTGAGAAACTCTTTTCCATCAAAAAAATATATAATGGAAACACTACATACCTTTTATTCTTTGTCCTTCAATGGTTTCAACTTATTTTTCACTCCATCCTTGGTCAAACTGTAGGTATTCGCTCGACCATTGTGTACAGCACACCTATCAAACTACCACGGCCTACCCAAAAACATATGAAAAATGTCCATAGGTATGATATCAAATAGTACCTCATCCTAGTAGCTTCCAATATTTAACTTCACATAGCACTACTCATTGACTATGACCTTGTGGTCATCTTGCACTCAAGCAATATGATATAGTCATGGGTTTTTTTGTCTCTTCAGTGTCAACTTGGTGACCATCATTTCTAACACTAGATTTTCAATACTTCAACCATCAATGATCACATCACAACACTTATCTTCATATTTGCAACTTGTGCAAAATAAGCTCCTTCTTTGATCAAGTTCATTCTCAACACTCAATAGGACTCTTCTGTTAACTAGGACTTCTCCTCTTTCAGTATCTTCAGAATGTATTAATTTGGCATCTTCATCAACATGTACAACTTTGGCCTAACCTTCTATTCTATGATCTATCCTTCCTTGGCATTGGGTACATTCAAATTTTCTATGCCCTTCTTCTCCATAGTGAAAACATTTCCCACAGAAGCCTCCTCTTTCAGATCCTTTTCCTCTACCTCTTCCTCTCTAATCTCTATTATTCTGATCATAGAAATGATTGGAATTATTTCCACTTTGTTTTTGACTCCTTCTTCTAGTCTCATCCTTATTCTTTTGATCATCATTATGGCCACCATAAGATCATCCACTGGATCTTCTACTATGACCTCTTCCACTATTCTAGTTGTCAAACTTTTTTCTTAGTTTCTCCTTGACTCTTAGTGAAAACTAGTATGCCTCCTCAATACTATTCATTCAAACCAGACTCAACTCATCTTGAATACTTGGTCTTAACCTATTAAGATAATAGGTGACTTTTTCCTCATCAACTTTTACATGGATGGTTCTAATGAGAACTTGGTATCTAGAACTCTTCGATATACTCTTGAACAAATTTTCTCACTTGCTTCAACTCTTGCATCATTTTTGACAAATGAAGCTCATAATCTATGGGAATGGATTGTTGCTTCAGTTTAGCTACCATCCATTCCCATCTAGTGATTTTTTCGTTTCCCTTTCTATTTCACTCCAACTAATCCTCTTGCCACCAAATCTTCACATGTCCCTTTAGTTTTTCCTTCAAAAAATTGACCCTACTAGGATCCACAATATCTTCATACTCAAAGTACTCCTCCAGTTCATTTATCCAATTGATCAGTGCCTTTGAGTTAAGATTTCTTAAAAATGTGGGAACTTCAAACTCTAGTCTTTTTTGAATCTTGAAGATGGCCCTAAAGCCTTTCTTCCTTTGTTTTTATAACTACCTCTACTTCTACATCTTTTTCTACTTTGTCCTCATCTTTCTTTCATCTCTTACAGGAAGATTTATTTAGTTATACATTTTTCTTCTAATGTTTTTATTTATCTTTGGAGGGCTTAGAAACCCTTAGGTGTAACACCTACAGCTCTTCCACCATGCTCTCTTCATGGAGGAATTTTTGTGCTTCTATTGAAACCTTAGTGCAACATGCCCCACAATCGACAATCTGGCTAAACACTCAACCCAAGCCACAGTCCTAGTGTGAATTGCCTTACAATCAACGATCTATCCACACACTCAAGAACTCTAGTTCTAATACCACTTGATGGACGGTGCTCCCCTTAATATGATAAACACATAATAGGAACAAAGAAACAACAAAAAATGTGAGAACAAAATATGGACTTCTTATTTGCACCACAAATGTAGTATTACAAAATTCACAAGTACAATATGCTAACCCACATGGTCACCATCATTATAGTAATCTGCTAGAGAAGCTGCGAACTATCCCTAGAGCCATCTTAGACAATGTTTAAGCCATTCCTAAATAGGCAATTTTATGCCACCTGAGAATGTTCAAGACATTGCAACTTAATACCTAGGGCCAACAGACCCTAACAATACATATAAGGTTTTCCAAATACATCTTTGACAATTATTTTAGATATTTCATGTATCCCAACTTTGAAAGGCCACAACTTACAAACTGTTGCTCCGATTGGCTATTATAACCACCTTTTGGAAAAGCCAACTCCTGATCTAAAAAATCAGAATGGTGCTATCACCCTTCCATTAGGTTTTTGACCTCATATGGGAAACTCTAAAGCCTCCAACTGTGAGCCTGAAGACTTTTTTGCAAATTGTTTCACCAAAAATCTGCAATAACTTCTCGGATACTTAAGCTGGAGCAATGAGATTTTTATGGTAGGCTTACAACTCTAAAATGAACCTTTATGTAGAAAAAGAGAACATTCCAAGCTCTTTTAACAAAGTTACTAAAAATAGCATGTTCCCATAAATACTAACCACCCTATCTACTAGTCCTTATTAAAATAGAAAAGACTGAAATGAAAAATATTTTTTGGGTGATGTAAGATTGCTTGTACACCTAGGATGCTCCTACATCATATGTTCTCTTCTTTGCGATTTATTATTTTTTGATATTGGTTATATTTGCATGTAATTGTTATTTATGTTTGTGGTTAATCCTAACAATATACATAAATACTGAAGAATATAAAACAAATTTGGAAAACATGGCATACCAATCTAGCAAAGACAAGCTTTAATGAGTTTTTCAAACCTACAATTTTTGAATTTTCTATTTGTCATACAAGAGCTATAATAAGGTCTCTAAGGTGTTGTGACATGAATGGTGATAATGCAAAACAAGCTGTAAAATATAACTCCCTACAAAGAGTGGTCCATAACTCTCCATTTTTGGGCTCAAAAGTCTATAGTCAAAATTTATTATCAAATTCAAAATAAAGTAGCTATTTACTTGAAAATTTTATGTCTATGATTAGGACTGAAATTTTTTATTGTATGGAAAGCACACATTTTCCTTGAATGCATATATAATCCCTCAATACAAGATTGAAAACTAACAAGAAAAACCTTTTTTTTAATATGAAAGAATGATGGCTCAAGTTTCCTCCCTAGCATTACATTTTCATCTACAACAGTATTATGTAAATTTAAACTGTTGGAACCAATGCTTTTATGCTTGTCTCATGGCATCTACATCCCTTTTATTAACAGTTGTTATAGTTGCTTAGAGAATGATTTCTTCTGCCAATAACTATTTAGTATTTTATATAAGAAATTATTTATTTTAGTCGGATTTTTTTTTATCCTGGTAAATATGAGTACACCTCAATAGGTGTGTCAACAAATTTTGATTTGATAATAAGCCTTTATTTAATAGATGTGCATTTAATGCCAACTTTTATTTGAATCATGAACCCATAAAAGTTGTTTAAATACTATAAATATATGACAAACTAACATTATGCCACTTATTTCAAATCATTATAGAACTCTTGTGCTAGTTATTCTCAAGGCTTACAAGGGGAAATCAAACATTGTGATCTAAATATAATAACATGGTGAACATCAGGGTAGCTTTTCCATGACATTATTTTTTAATTTCAACAAATTTCCATTAATAAAACATACTTTTCATATTTAGAACCTTCTCAAAAGATCTACCCCTCAGATTTATGAATTGCAACAAGTAAGAGCTATATTACCTTTTCAGAAACAAATTGGCAATTGTATTTATATCCAAAAATTACAAGAATGGAAAGTCATAACAAGGGGAGTGAGAGAGAATGGTAAAACCTTAGACAACCTAGAAAAGATAAGTACACATGAAATAAATATAGATAATTATATCCATCAGTATAAATATCCATGTATAAGCTAAAATATAAAGATATCTAAATAATAATAGATTTAAATGTATTGAAATATGGTACTATGCATGAACAATATAATTATTTTCACAACAAACATACATTATACACATACAAACAAGAATAGCATTTGCAATTCCTAAAACAAAACAAAGGCAAATGAACATGTCACTATATCTTTGCAATAGAGAATAGCTGAATTCAACTTTATCTTACAAATACCATTGCATCTATTTTGATGTTTTGATCAAATGTGTAATATAATCAATAATAATCCACATCATGAAACATTTTCCTTAAGAGTCAAGTATGTCATCACCTTGTAGTTGCATCAAGAAGCATTTTCATGGTACTGTTGCTATCGCCAGCCCAACTCAATAATGCATCTTTTCTCCATAATACAAAAGTAGCCAAGCATGATAAGAAATAGAAAAAGCAACAAATCTCACAAGTATAAAAATGGGGGTAAAAAAAGAGAACCCAAATAGGCATGAATAAAATCTTGTTAGAAAGTTCACAAAAATAATTCGGTAAAAAGTCCATTCAATCCTCACCTAGAACTCCTTGTGATCATCACTTTGAAAATTTATTGAAATAGCAGAAGAGAAAAAAACATCATGTATAATTTTCACAACATTAGGTGGTGCATTCTATATCAAGAAAAAGTCAAATAAAAATTTAAAAGTTAATAGTATAAGTATTGGAAATAATAAACATTCTTCCCAGACATTGACAAAAAACACATGAAAATCTTTCAGGACATATGGAAAACATGCTATGTGACTAATACATAGTTATCCAAAAAAAATGATGAACCACTTAAACATGTTGAGTTGTTTCAAGAAGTGAGAAATAAGAAAACTGTAATCCAAAATAAACTAGAAATTTGGTTCATAAAAGTAACAACCTTCAACAACCTTGTAAGATGATCTAAAGTACCAACAACCAATTGTGTTGGTTTTTGTTGTTGTTGTCTCAAATAATATTACACCATGGTAAAGTACAAGAGCCAACCATATTATCTTGTTAAAAATAAAGAATCTCTAAGAAATATACTCAAAAATTGCAATATAAATTCACTTAACTATAGCACGTCAATAATTTGATAAGAATTTAACTTACATTTTCCAATATGAGGCCAATATAATGAACAACTAGATATACAAAAGGATGCAAGAATCCTTGCACATCCTTGATAGCCTATTGGCAAAGATGAAGAGAGTTATGAATTTTTCACAATTATGTCAATCCATAAATAAGAAACTATTGTTACCTCACAATGTTCCTTGGGATTACCATTATAGATCTTAGTTGAATTTTTTAATCTATTATACACAGTTAATACTGATTATAAAAATTGATATTGAAGACAGAATAGGTCAGAATTAGAAAAACATATCCCATTAGCAATAATATTGAAAAATAGGAATTATTTAGAAGGTTTCTGCTTATACTTTAAATCATGTTAGCAAAATCTTTCTTGGGATTGATCTAGCAAAGCAATAGAGAAAGTAAACATGAAAATATTGAATTGTTGGACTTATCAATAAAATGGAAAAACTACAGTTAGACCGAGCTGCACTAATAGCAACTTTCTTGTAGATATTTTCCACTATTTTTAATGTTTGGAAATTTGAATATATGCTTTCATTCTACCTGCTCCATTTTTAATATCCTTTTACCTACAATATATTTTAGAGGATTTTGGGGTTAATTGTAACATTTAGGAAGGAAAATATGTATGTATAATTTTCTCCCTTGAGTAGCTACAATTATGAATACTTGAGAAATAAAGATACTTTACAAAATAAGTAATGGCTTGATAACATTCCCATCTTAACCTCCTATTAGCCTTCTAACTTTTTATAGGCCACTTGTCCAACTAAATTATGGCTCTAAGTCTAATATCCCAATTCTAAAAATTCCAAGCAAAACATTGACAACAATTTTTAAGAATGGTATCACCAAAATTAGTTCTATTAAAAAACTTACACCTCATGTTTTCAACTGTCAACTAAATTTTCCTCTAATTAAATGGAAAAAATATATGGGTAAGCTCTAAAGTTTCCATCCTTGAGATATACTTGCACTGGGTACTTGCATACCCAAGTACCCCCACCGCTTTCATTCCACAACCATGCTATTGCTGGAATGGGGACTTGGATTTCAATTTGAATTTTTATATTAGATTCATAATATGATTCTGAATAGATGTATAAGAAACTATGAAAATAATACTTCATATTCTTAGCTACACAAGGTTAGATAGATGCTAAGTGAACAAGTTACAAAGAACCTACCAAAAAATATCATAATGCTAAAATTTGGTTCTTCTCACTCAAAATAGAAAGATGATTCTTAGAATGATGCATCAAATTGCTACATGCAAATAAGCCAACTGAAATTCATATCATCTCTTCTCAATTGTTAGCCAACATTTTTTCAAACTTACTATACCTTTGAAGACCATTTCTTTTCTATAAAAGATCATATAATAATGAGCAGTGGAAAAAATTTGACAAATCGTTTGTAGTAGATTAATCAACCAAAAATAAGATAACTAAAATGAAACATTATTATACTAATAAAATCATTTTTTTGTTGCATTGTACATAGTAGAATTTTATAAAATATGTTAATGCATTTTAAAATAATCCTCATACGATAGAAACTATGAGAATGGTGACAAAGCCACCAATAAGAGGAAAAACATTAGTAATGTAAATGTCAAAAGTAGCATCTAGCTTTACAAAGAATCTACTCATAAAACCTAGACTATGACATGATTTTACAATTATGTGAGTGTTAAAAAAAAATATGTGATAATAAGTGATGTTTTAATCTGAACTTATTTGTAGGAGATAGAATAATGAATCAATATTCACTTGAAACCATTCTTATTCATTTTCACATTGTATTTTGGAAGATATGGAAATTTATGTAGACAATCATGAACCCTTATTAGGATAAATAGTGAGCATAAGAAATAGAATATCTCATTCTCACTAGTGGAACTCCCTATAACCTTATTGATTATAGGTAAAATTAGATTCTTTCATATTTTATGGCTATAGACATGAAGGAAGTTGTTTTGGGGCGATGCGATGATGCCCTAGGCTGATGGCAATTGAGTTTCTTGTCTATTTCAATAGTGCTAGAGCAAAATGTGGAGCCCTATCATGGGTCATAAAGGAGACACAAGTAATTTCTCAAACCCTTAATCAACAATAGTTTGCAGCAAGAATGCTCCATAATTCAATTTTTGGTGTAAGATACCAATGCCAATCATGCAGGAGCACCCTGAAAAAGTGATAGAATCTTGATCATGTGAGAGGAACTTGATGAATCAAGGTCATCGTTGGAGTGAAATGAAGGTTTCATAGGTCATACAGTTGGTAATTACCTTAAAGGTCTTAAGGCATTTTTACTTGGGTCATTAGTACCCTCTAGTGTAAAAAAAATGCAAATAAAATGCTAAAGTTGTAATAGTTGTCCATATAGGCAACGGGGGGCCAAAAATGCTAAATGTGAAGGATTGAGGGATTAGTGGTTGAAATAGGTTGATAAGATCATGAAAATGCCTTTTGAATATATTTTATTCAATATAAATAACAAGAGATGTTTAGTTGCCAAATTTGATGTTTAGTTGCACCTAAAATCAATGGTTGGATCAATGTAAAATTGTCTAGTTTGAAAGATGCAAACCTCTATTTATAGGTCTATTGAAGTTGATAGAAATGAGGTATATTTTTTTCAAATTTTTTTTGAGTTATGTTTAATGGATGAAGATAAAAAAATAAAACCTCAAATCTAGAATAGGATAAAAATCATGTCTCCAGCCTAGGTCTACAATTGTGATAAAAAGAAAACATCAAATCTAATATAAGAAAAATATAATAAATTGAAGACTTCTAAAATATTAAAAAAATTATAATGGATAGAGAGAAAGTATAGATAGATATGGTAATATCTATAGGTAAATCCTTTAAATTTTCAATAAGAGATTGAATAGTTAATGTAAATGTAGGCATTTACCTTAACTGGTGCAACATGTATTCTCCCCACTATTAGGGATTGACCAACACCACAAGAAATTAGAGTATACCACTTATCTAGAAGCCATAAAAATCTATTGGAATAGTAAAAGCTATCAATAGTGAGAATCTATCTACAAAGTAGATAAGTCTAATTATTAACATGTACCTACTCTACAAAATATCTTTGTAAAAGAGAAGAAATTATAACTCATTCAACATGTATAGAATACAATTATATTAAGAAAAAATTAAGAGTCCTAAATTTCTTGCAATAAGGAAAAAGATTTGCGTAAACCAAAATTAGTAATTACAAATTAGCACTTTTCTAGTACAGATATTTAACCCACGATTCTATTACCAAATGCATAATTTGTGCAATACAAACTTTCGCATTAGACAAGCTCCATAAGATAAAAGACCATAAAGACTCAAAATCAAATGTCTTTGAAGATATAATGATGGGGACACAACCCAAGCACAGAATGGACACAACAGGAAGAGGAAAATTGTATTAACTATGAAAATAAGCTAGTACATTCAGTATAGAGATAATAGACTTCAAAACATGTGCTAAGGGCTTGCAATAGCACAAAATAGGACATAATTTCTCCTTTTGGTACCTCCTCTCAAACTCCACTCCGAACTGCCTTTTACAATGCCAAAAATGTCCTTAAATAGACCCCAGAGGGTTAAGGACTAGGAGTACATTCTAAAAAGTGCTAGTAGGCATCCACCGACCAAGTAGAAGGCACCAGAAGCCACGTTAGAAGTTGGTACAAATCTAGAAGAATCCAAAAATGGTAAACAAAATTTTGGGAGGCATAACTTTTGAACTGTAGCTCCGATTATTGAACCATTTACATTTCTGGAAAGCTCTCGAAGTGCTCTATAGCCCTATGGACCAGCTCTGCTCATCCCCCATTTTTCGGCCCTTTTTGAGGTCATTTAATGCCCCTAACCTGACTTTGAAGCATTTTGACCTAATTCTTTCTCTAGAATGCTCTAAATTGCAATTACATTCATCTAGCCAATTTACACCTCCAAGTTCACCAAAATGATGGCTAAATTACATACTCTTATTTTTTTGACATTTACACATATCCCAAGGTGTTGAAATACTCTATCCTAGAACACTGATAGTGGAACTGTGAGAGTTGGAACCTTTATTTGACCCAAATGGGTATCTAGAAATGAAAACATATGAAATAGAAACTAAGTCTAAGTACATTTTTTGGGTGACACAAGATTACCCTTATACCTTTAGGATGCTCCTGCATCAGACACCTAGCGTAGATTAAAAAGTGAGCCTGTCACTTTATGAATGGTAGAGGAAATCCCAAATGGGAAACCTCAGCTGCTGAAATCCAAGTTGAGTCCTCTATTGGTCGTCCTTTCCACTTGACCAAATACTCTTCATACTGCCTATTTCTAGTACTCCTACCCACACGATGATCTCGAATGTCTTCTATCTCCTCTTTTTTAGAAGCAAGAATTAGACATGGCTCTAACATCAGTTCCTCATTTGTACCATCATCATGACACTCTGTTAAGTCTACAATGTTGAAAATAGGAGAAATGTGAATACCATCTGGCAACTCCACCTCATATACATTTCCTGAGTCATGTTTCTTTAGAATTTTGCAGGGGCCAAATTTCTTCATTTTCAGCTTGTTGTAAGTACCGGCTAGAAATATTTCTTTTTGTAAGTGTACCATGACTAGATCCCCTACTTGGAAATCTTTATGTATTCTCCTTTGATCAACCCTAGCTTTATACTCTTGATTCATCTTGGTAATGTGTGCTTGAACCTCCTCATGTAGATGCTTGATATGTTCAACAAATTCTTTAGCTTTAGCACTTGTCCTCTACCCTTGCTCTATCTTCCTCAATTCTGGTGTAGTCCTTGGGCTACTTACATATACAATTTGAAATGGTGATCTACCAGTACTCCTATTTATGGAGTTATTATAAGCAAACTCAGCTTGTGGTAGAATCAAATTCCACCCCTTGGGCTTATCCCCAACTAAACATCTCAGCAAATTGCCCAGACTTCTGTTTACCACTTCTATTTGGCCGTCAGTCTATGCATGATGTGTGGAGCTTAATTTCAAATCTGTTCTCAACATTTTCCACAATGTTCTCCAGAAATATCCCACAAATTTAGTGTCTCTGTCAGAAACTATACTCCTTGGAAGACCATGTAGTCTTACCACCTCTCTGAAAAACAAGTCTACAATATGGACAGCATCATGATTTTTGTGGCATGGAATGAAATGTGCCATTTTTGAGAAACTATCAACCACCACAAATGTTGAGTCATTACCCCTTGGTGTCCTCGGCAATCCAAGAACAAAATCCATACTTATGTCCTCCCATGGCTTTGATGGAATAGGAAATTGCTGATATAGTCCAATATTGTGGCTAAATCCCTTGGCAACTTGACAAATTTGGCAACTCTATACAAACTTCTGCACATCTTGTGAAATATGAGGCCAAAAATAATGTTCTCTAAGAATGGAAATGGTCTTATCTCGACCAAAATGTCCTGCCATCACTCCACGGTGTTTCTCTTTAATCATAATTTTCCCTCATGGAACTCCTTGGAATGAACAATTAGTTGCCCTTGAATAACATACCATCCTGAATCAGATAGTCTAACCACTTAGTTCTATCTACAGCAACAGGCTCTTTACAAGCTTTCCACGCTTCAGCAAAATCAGGATCTTCAGGGTATAGATTCTTGAGTTCATCAAACCCAATTACTACAACCTGCATTACTATAACCAACAACTATCTCCTACTTAGTGCATCTACAACCTTATTAGATTTTCCACTTCTATGTTTCAACACAAATGTATAGCTCTGCAAGAACTCTACCCACTTCATATGCCTCTGATTCAATTTACCTTGGCTATTTAGGTACTATAATGCCTGATGATCAGTATAAAAAAAAAAATTCCTTTGGCAATAAATAATGCCTCCATTTCTTTAAGGCCTGAACTATTGCATAGAACTCTTGATCATAAATAGAATACTTCTTCTTTGCATCATTCAATTTTGCACTAAAATATGCAATAGGCTTACATTCTTGGCTTAATACAGCCCCAACAGCTCTACCACTAGCATCACAATCCACCTGGAACACCTTTCTAAAATTTGGAAGTGCCAACACAAGCTGTTCTGTCACCTTCTTCTTTAGCAATTCAAAACTTCTTGCAATTGGTGCAGTCCATTTGAACTCTTTTCTATCCCCTCTTATTGTGTCAGTTAGGGGTGCACATATGCCACTGAAATTCTTAATAAACTTCCTATAAAAACTAACCAGACCATGAAATGATCTTACCTCAGTAGTAGACCTTTGAATAGGCCATTCCAAGATGGCTTTTACCTTCTCTGGATCCATTTTGAGACCTTTAGTTGATATAACAAACTACAAATAGACTAACTCCCTTTCTGCAAAGATACACTTCTTCAAATTAATTAATAGTTTTTCTTCCCTTAACCTTTCAAGGACACTACGAATATGCAATAAATATTTTTTCAAATTCTTGTTGAAACTTAAAATATCATCCAAATAGACAATAACAAATTTTCCCAAGAACTTTTTAAGTACTTCATTCATAAGCCGGATGAAGGTGCTTGGGGCGCTCGTCAATCCAAAAGGCATGACTAACCACTCATAAAGACCCTCCTTCATCTTGAAGGCCATTTTCCACTCATCTTTTTCTCAAATCCATATCTGGTGATAACCACTCTTGAGATCCATCTTTGTGAAGTACTGAGCTCCACTCAAGCAGTCCATAAGATCATCCATTCTTGGCAAAGGAAATCGATATTTGATGGTTATCCTATTTATAGCTCGAGAGTCTGTACACATCCTCTACTCTCCATCCTTCTTTGGTGCTAGTATTGTAGGTACTACACATGGACTTAGGCTCTCCCGAATCAAGCCCTTCCTCAATAGTTCTTTAACCTATCTATTTAGCTCCTCAATTTAGTAGGAGTCATCCTATGAGCAGCCTTGTTAGGCAAACTAGCTCCTAGGATTAAATCTATCTGATGACTGATTTGCCTTACCAGTGGCAATCCTTCTGGAACATTATCTAAGATAATATCTCCAAACTCACCTAGTAAATCTAAAACTTCAAGTGGTATTTTACTACTACCTTCTTTATCTTTCCTAGGAATCAAAGCATAGCACATACGCTGATGTTTCATTCCATCTAAAAACTTTCTCCCATCAACAAGAAAAATCCTAGCACTGCTACATACCTTTTCACCTTCCTTTTTCATGGGCTTCAGTTTGTGATGAACTCCATCCTTTGTTAGAGATTATGTGTTTGCATGACCATCATGTACTGCATATCTATCAAACTGCCATGGTCTACCCAACAATAGATGAAAAACATCCATTGGAATAACATCATAGAGAACTTCATCATGGTAACTCCCAATTTTGAATTTCATGAGACATTGTTCACTTACTAGGACCTTATGATAATCTTTCACCCAATCAATCCAATAGGGCTAGGGATGTTTCTCCCTCTTGAGCTTCAGCTTAGAGACCATCTCCTCTAACACCAAGTTGTCAGTGCTACCACCATCAATGATCACATCACAACATTTTTCCTCACATTTGCACCGGGTACAGAATAAACTCCTCCTTTTTCCTAGTTTAATCTCACCACTTAGTAGGACCCTTTCATTCACTAAAGTCTTTGCTCTTTCTACATCCTCTGAATGTGATGATTGTGCATCCTCATCCACATGAGCAACCCTAGCTTTACCCTCAGCTCTCCTATTTGTCCTTCCTTGTCATTGAGGACATTCAAAGGCATGATGACCTTATTCATAGCAATGGAAATAGGTACCACAGAAGCCTCCTCTTCCTTGTCCACGTCCTCTACCTCTTACTCTCTGATTTCCAAAGTCTTGATCATGGGAGCAGTTGAAACCCTCATTCCTCTGGTTCTTGCTAGTACCCACATCTTCATTTTTCTTTTGGGTTTCATTTTGACCTCCAAATGACCTACCACTTCCCCTTCCTCCTTGACCATGCCCTCTTTCTCTCCCTTTGAACCTCTTATTCAGCTTCTTTTTAACTCGTAGGGCAAGCTAGTATGCCTCTTCAATGCTGGTCATTCTTACCAGACTTAATTCCTCCTGGATGCTAGGTCACAACCCACTGATATAATGAGAAACCTTCTCCTTATTTGCTTTTGCATGCCCTACTCTAATCAAAAGTTGATAAAATTCCTCTGTATATTCTTAGACTTATCTTCCTTCTTGCTTTAGCCCATGCATCTTCTTAAACAAATCAAGCTCGTAGTCCACAGGAATGAACTGCTTCTTCAATTTGTCCACCATGCGATCCCACCTTATGATCTTCTCCTTTTCTCTTCTATTTCTTTCCAATTATACCTCGTGCCACTAGATTTTGGCATGGCCTTTCAGTTTGGCCTTTGCAAACTTAACCCTATCTGGGTCCCTGATATCCTCATACTCAAAGTATTCTTCCAGTTCATTGATCCAGTCAATCAACTCATCTGGTTTCAGATTTCCTAAAAAGACACCCATATCAATTGTAGGTCTTTTCCCAAATTTAGTAATGGAACTAAAAAGCCTTTCCCCTGCCTAATTCAGAACTTCCCATCAAATTCCCCTTCTAGTCCAATTTCTTCTTCTTCATTGTCATCCTCACTGTCATTACCTGTGACAACATTTGTCCCTCTACGGAGCTCCTCCTGCAATGCTTGTACTTGCCTTTGGAGGGATTTAACCTCCTTAGGATTAACAGCTCCGACCCTTCCACCACGCTCTCTTCGTGGAGACATCTTCTTAACTCAAACCAACAACCACACAATCCTGGTGCAAACTACCTCACAGTCGGTGCTCTGTCTACACACTCAGGAAACCCAACTCTAATACCACTTGATAGGGACACAACCCAAGCACAGAATGGACACAATGGAAAAATAAAAATGGTATTAACTATGAAAATAAGCTAGTACATTTAGTATAGAGATAATAGACTTCCAAACATGCCCTAAGGGCTTATAATAGCACAAAACTGGAGATAATTTCTCCTTTTGGTACCTCCTCTCAAACTCCACTCTGAATTGCCTTTTACAATGCCAAAAATGTCCTTAAATAGACCCCAGAGGGTTAAGGACTAGGAGTACATTCTAGAAAGTGCTAGTAGGCATCCACTGACCAAGTAGAAGGCTCCTGAAGCTGTGTTAGAAGTTGGTGCAAATCTAGAAGAATCCAAAAACGGTAACCGAACTTCCAAGAGGAATAACTTTTGAATCGTAGCTCCGATTGTCAAACCATTTACATTTTCAGAAAGCTCTCGAAGCGCTCTATAGCCTTATGGACTAGCTCTAATTATCTTCCATTTTTTGGCCCTTTTTGAGATCATTTAATGCCCCTAACCTGACTTTGAAGCATTCTTAGGAGGTCTCCAAAAACTGAAAAACTGTAATAACTTTCAAACCGTGGGGCCTTTTGACCTGATTCTTTTTCTGGAATGCTCTAAACTGCAATTGAATTCATCTGGCCAATTTACACCTCCAAGTTCACCAAAATGATGGCTCAATTACATACTCCTATTTTTTCCACATTTACACATATCTTAAGGTGTTCAAATACTCTATCCTAGAACACTGATAGTGGAACTGTGAGAGTTGAAACCTTTATTTGACCCAAATGGGTATCTAGAAATGAAAACACATGAAACAGAAACTAAGTCTAAGTACATTTTTTGGGTGACATAGGATTTCTCTTATACCTCTGGATGCTCCTACATCAGACACCTAGGGTAGATTAAAAAGTGACCCTGTCACTTTATGAATGGTAGAGGAAATCCCAAATGGGAAACCCCAGCTACTAAAATCCAAGTTGAGTCCTCTATTGGCCGTCCTTTCCACTTGACCAAATACTCTTCATACTGCCTATTTGTAGTACTCCTACCCACACAATGCTCTAGAATGTCTTCTATCTCCTCCTTTTTAGAAGTAGGAATTGGACATGGCTCTAAGATCAGTTCCTAATCTACACCATCATCATGACACTCTGTTAAGTCTCCAATTTTGAAAATAGGAGAGATGTGAATACCATCTGGCAACTCCACCTCATATGCATTTCCTGAGTCATCTTTCTTCAGAATTTTTCAGGGGCCAAATTTCTTCATTTTTAGCTTGTTGTAAGTACTGGCTAGAAATATTTCTTTTTGTAAGTGTACCATGACTAGATCCCCTACTTGGAATTCTTTATGTCTTCTCCTTTGATCAGCCCTAGCTTTATACTCTTGATTCATCTTGGTAATGTGTGCTTGAACCTCCTCATGTAGACACTTGATATGTTCAGCAAATTCTTTACCTTCAGCACTTGTCATCTCCCCTTGCTCTATCTTCCTCAATTCTAGTGTAGTCCTTGGGCTACATCCATATACAATTTGGAATGGTGATCTACCAGTACTCCTATTTATAGAGTTATTGTAAGAAAACTCGGCTTGAGATAGAATCAAATCCCACCCCTTGGGCTTATCCCCAACTAAACATCTCAGCAAATTGCCCAGACTTCTATTTACCACTTCTGTTTGGCCGTCAGTCTGTGGGTGATGTGTGGAGTTGAATTTCAAGTCTGTTCTCAACTTTTTCACAATGTTCTCCAAAAATATCCCACAAATGTAGTGTCTCTATAAAAAATTATACTCCTTGGAAGACCATGTAGTCTTACCACCTCTCTAAAAAACAAGTATGCAATTTGGACAGCATCATGAGTTTTGTGGCATGGAATGAAATGTGCCATTTTGGAGAACCTATCAACCACCACAAATACTGAGTCATTACCCCTTGGTGTCCTCAGCAATCCAAGAACTAAATCCATACTTATGTCCTCCCATGGCTTTGATGGAATAGGCAATGGCTGATATAGTCCAGTATTATGGCTAAATCCCTTGGCAACTTGACAAACTTCACAACTCTATACAAAATTCTTCACATCTTATGAAATCTGAGGCCAAAAATAATGTTCTCTAAGAATGGAAATGGTCTTATCTCAACCAAAATGTCCTGCCATCCCTCCATTGTGTTTCTCTTTAATCAGATTTTCCCTCATGGAACTCCTTGGAATGCACAATTGGTTTCCCTTGAATAACATACCATCCTGAATCAAATAGTCTAACCACTTAGTTCTATCTACAGCAACAGGTTCTTTACAAGCTTTCCATGCTTCAGCAAAATCAAGATCTTCAGGGTATAGATTCTTGAGTTCATCAAACCAAACTACTTCAACCTACATTACTGTAAGCAACAACTGTCTCCTGCTTAGTGCATCTACAACCCTGTTAGATTTTCCACTTCTATGTTTCAACACAAATGTATAGCTCTACAAGAACTCTACCCACTTCATATGCCTCTGATTCAATTTACCTTGGCTATTTAGGTACTATAATGCCTGATGATCAGTATACAACACAAATTCCTTTGGCAATAAATAATGCCTCCATTTCTTTAAGGCCTGAACTATTGCATAGAACTCTTGATCATAAACAAAATACTTCTTCTTTGCATCATTCAATTTTTCACTAAAATACGCAATAGGCTTACCTTCTTGGCTTAATACAGCCCCAATAGTGCTACCACTAGCATCACAATCCACCTAGAACACCTTTCTAAAATTTGGAAGTTCCAACACAGGCTATTCTATCATCTTCTTCTTCAGCAATTCAAAATTTCTCGTAGCAGTTGCAGTCCATTTGAACTCTTTTCTATCCCCTCTTATTGTGTGAATTAGGGGTGGACATATGCCACTGAAATTCTTAATAACCTTCCTGTAAAAACTAACCAGACCATGAAATGATCTTACCTTAGTAGCAGACCTTGGAGTAGGCCATTCCAAGATGGATTTTACCTTCTTTGGATCCATTTTGAGACCTTTAGGTGATATAACAAACCCCAAATAGACTAACTCCCTTTTTGCAAAGATACACTTCTTCAAATTAATTAACAGTTTCTTTTCCCTTAACCTTTCAAGGACACTACGAATATGCAATAAATGTTCTTCCAAAGTCTTGCTGAAAATTAAAATATCATCCAAAAAGACAATAAAATTTTTTCCCAAGAACTTCTTAAGTACCTCATTCATAAGCTGCATGAAGGTGCTTGGGGTGTTCATCAATCCAAAGGGCATGACTAACCACTCATAAAGACCCTCCTTTGTCTTGAAGGGCATTTTCCACTCATCTCCTTCTTGAATCTATATCTGGTGATAACCACTCTTGAGATCTATCTTTGTTAAGTACTAAGCTCCACTCAACCAGTCCATAAGATCATCCATTCTTGGCAAAGGAAACCGATATTTGATGGTTATCCTATTTATAGCTCAAGAGTCTATACACATTCTCCACTCTCCATCCTTCTTTGGTGCTAGTACTATACTTACTGCACATGGACTCAAGCTCTCCTGAATCAAGCCCTTCCTCAATAGTTCCTGAACTTGTCTATTTAGCTCCTTAGTTTTAGTAGGAGTCATCCTATCAGTAGCCTTGTTAGGCAAACTAGCTCTTGGGATTAAATCTATCTGATGACTGATTTTCTTTACTGGTGGCAATCCTTCTAGAACATTATCTGAGATAGTATCTCCAAACTCACCTAGTAAATCTAAAACTTCAAGTGGTATTTCACTACTACCTTCGTTATCTTTCCTAGGAATCAAAGCATAGCACATACGCTCAGGTTTCACTCCATCTAAAAAATTTCTTCTATCAATAAGACAAATCCTAGCACTGCTACATACCTTTTCACCTTCCTTTTTCATGGGCTTCAGTTTGTGGTGAACTCCATCCTTTGTTAGAGAGTATGTGTTTGCATGACCATCATGTACTGCATGTCTATCAAACTACCATGGTCTACCCAATAATAGATGGCAAACATCCATTGGAATAACATAATAGAGAACTTCATCATGGTAACTCCCAATTTTGAATGTCATGAGACATTGTTTACTTACCAGGACCTTATGATCATCTTTCACCCAAGCAATCTGATAGGGCTGGGGATGTTTCTCCCTCTTGAGCTTTAGCTTAGAGACCATCTCCTCTAACACCAAGTTGTCAGTGCTACCACCATCAATGATCACATCACAACATTTTTCCTAACATTTGCACCGAGTATGGAATAAACTCCTTCTTTGTCCTAGTTCAATATCACCACTTAGTAGGACCCTTTCATTCACCAAAGTCTTTTCTATTTCTACATCCTTTGAATGTGATGACTGTGCATCCTCATCCACATGAGCAACCCTAGCTGACCCTCAGCTCTTCTATCTATCCTTCCTTGTCATTGAGGACATTCAAAGGCAAGATGACCTTCTTCATTTCAATGGAAATAGCTACCGCAGAAGCCTCCTCTTCCTTTTCCACGTCCTCTACCTCTTCCTCTATGATTTCCAAAGTCTTGATCATGGGAGTGGTTGAAACCCTCATTCTTCTGGTTCCTTCTAGTACCCACATCTTCATTTTTCTTTTGGGTTTCATTTTGACCTCCAGATGACCTTCCGCTTCCCCTTCCTCCTTGACCATGCCCTCTTTGTCTCCCTTGAAACCTCTTCTTCAACTTCTCTTCAACTCATACGGAAAGCTGGTATGCCTCTTCAACACTGGTCATTCTTACCAAACTTAATTCCTCCTGGATGCTAGGTCGCAACCCACTAATATAATGAGCATCCTTCTCCTTATTTTCTTCTGCATGCCCTGCTCTATTCAAAATTCGATAAAATTCCTCTGTATTCTTGGACTGGTCTTCCTGCTTGCTTTAGCCCATGCATCTTCTTAAACAAATCAAGCTCGTAGTCCACAGGAATGAACTACTTCTTCAATTTGTCCACCATGCGATCACACCTTGTGATCTTCTCCTTTCCTCTTCTATTTCTTTCCAATCATACCTCTTACCACTAGATTTTGGTATGGACTTTAAGTTTGGCCTTTGAAAACTTAACCCTATCTGGGTCCCTGATATCCTCATACTCAAAGTATTCTTCCAGTTCATTGATCGAGCGATCAACTTATCTGGTTTCAGATTTCCTAAAAATACAACCACATCAATTGTAGGTCTTTTCCCAAATTTAGTAATGGCCCTAAAAAGCCTTTCCTCTGCCTGATTTAGAAATTCCCCATCAAATTCCCCTTCAGGTCCAATTTCTTCTTCTTCATTGTCATCCTCACTGTCATTACCTACGGCAACATTTGTTCCTCTATGGAGCTCCTCCTACAATGCTTGTACCTGCCTTTGGAGGGATCTAACCTCCTCAAGATTAATAGCTCTAGCCCTTCCACCACACTCTCTTCATGGAGGCATCTTCTTAACTCAAACCCACAACCACACAATCCTAGTGCAAACTGCCTCATAGTCGGCACTTTGTCTACACACTCAGAAAAATCAGCTCTGATACCACTTGATGGGGACACAACCCAAGCACACAATGGACACAACAAGAAAAGGAAAATTGTATTAACTGTGAAAATAAGCTAGTACATTTAGTATAGAGATAATAGACTTCAAAACATGCCCTAAGGGCTTACAATAGTACAAAACCAGAGATAATTTCTCCTTTTGGTACCTCCTCTCAAACTCCACTCCGAACTACCTTTTACAATGCCAAAAATATCCTTAAATAGACCTCAGAGTGTTAAGGACTAGGAGTACATTCTAGAAAGTGTTAGTAGGCATCCACCAACCAAGTAAAAGGCTCTAGAAGCCACGTTAGAAGGTGGTTCAAATCTAGAAGAATCAAAAAATGGTAATCGAACTTCTGGGAGGCATAACTTTTGAATTGTACCTCTGATTGTCAAACTGTTTACATTTTCAGAAAGCTCTTGAAGCGCTCTATAGCCCTATGGACCAGCTCCACTTGTCCCCAATTTTTCAGCCCTTTTTGAGGTCATTTAATGCCCCTAACCTAACTTTGAAGCATTCTTAGGAGGTCTCCAAAAATTGAAAAGCTGTGATAACTTTCAAACTATGGGGCCTTTTGACCTGATTCTTTTTCTAGAATGCTCTAAATTGCAATTACATTCATCTGGCCAATTTACACCTCCAAATTCACCAAAATGATGGCTCAATTACATACTCCTATTTTTTTAGCATTTACACATATCCCAAGGTGTTCAAATACTCTATCCTAGAACACTGATAGTGGAACTATGAGAGTTGGAACCTTTATTTGACCCAAATGAGTATCCAAAAATAAAAACACATGAAATAGAAACTAAGTCTAAGTACATTTTTTGGTGACACAGGATTGCCCTTATACCTCTGGATGCTCCTGCATCATATAATGATGCCATCTGTATAATAAATAGTTTTGATAGAAAAATCCAACTATGAAGGATATATTATGATTCTCAAATGGCTTGAAACTAGCATCAAGCATTGAGAAATCTCTTGTGATAGAAAACTAGTTGCATAATGCAGATAGAAGAAATTATGCAACCAACAAGATATACATGTAAGATCTATATAATCTATTTTACTATTGTGCTAGCTAGATAAATCATGTCATTATTTAGATCATGGAAATCTAGTTATATTTATCATCACTAATTATACAATCACAAAAGAATTTCTAGGTCCCTATTAAGAGCCTAGATGAAAAGATTTTAAAAGCATTTCAAGAAACTTTTAAGAGATAAAGTACTTAATAACCATCTACAAATTGACTATATGTGAAAGAGTGGTCCACAAAGAAGTCTTTCATTAGAAGATAAAAATATTCATTACAAATGAATACTTTATCCTTATCATTAAATTAACCTCAGTATTTTTTCACATAATTAAATAAAAAGGATAATTTGCACACTCCATCATATAAAGGACATAATACGACTGCTAACATTCCATGAATACCAAAATAAATTCTATTAAATTGATTGTTCATCCTTAGAACTACAACACTCAGTATTATAAGGCATACTCACATTGCTCAGCACAACTCTTAGATATTATGGTCCTCTAGGTACCATTGCCTACAAATGCCTACAAATAAACAAGAAGGTAGTCATGCTTCGAGATATTAACCTTATAAAGATGAACAAGCTAAGAAATTCAAGAAAATTTTTTAAAAAATTGATTTCACCAATGTAAGAAAGCTCAACATTTAACTCATATCTATTTTATTTTAATTATCTAGTGAGTCTAGCATCTGGAATGAGCTCAAATGGTAAGTCCATTGGGCTTTCATTATAGAATCTAATGTTAAACTGAGTAAGATACCACATCCAATTTAGTGTGAAACATGCCTCAACAAACAATGTCAAATGCAAGCTTTAGATGACATTAAAAGAATAGAGACTCTGGATGGGGCACATAAGATGAAGGACTATTTCTGATGTAGACAACAAAGTTCACCAATATTTGACTAATTTATGTCTTATTATAAGATTTAAATTATTTTGATGAAGGATTTGATAGCCAATTGGTGATACCAACAAACAATATTTAAGAGGAACACAATCATCCCCAATAAGTAGGAATAATGTAAATATATACATGCATGAGTGAGTTGGCACTAATTTTATCTTAGATCCAAGATCTACAAAATTAATTTGTCCAAAGTGAGACCAAAAGGATAAAAATAAGACACAATTAGAAGAATTACATGTCCATAAAAATATTTTCATCATTTCCATATTTCATATGTTTGGTTAAAGTCCCACCAATGAATTTCCCCTTAATCACACATTATTTCAGCTATGTACATCTTATGTCCTCTTTTTTGGAGCATTTTTTTTGCATCTATGACTACTTAATATCATATATGTATGGGATGGTGTAGTATGATGCTTTAAATAAAGGTGTCAATTGACATCTTCCATATACTAATGTTTTGACTTTTGCAATCTGAAAAGGGTATGTGCAGGACCATGGTGTGCCAAAAAGTGGTGATCTGAAAATTTTGTAGTTCTAAAATACCTCAAACCATTTCATAATGTATTCCAACTTTTTTCCCACCCACCCTGATACTAAATGAAAATAGTTAATATCTTTATAAGGTCTACTATATCTTTTGATACCAAACCTATATGGTCAACTTTTAAAACATCCTAAAAATGTGCTTTTGGCTTGTTTTCATGTGATTTTTACATCAAACATGTAGTTGATGACTATTTTGTCAACAAAATTTGATAAAATGAAAAGGGTTTCTTAAGAATGTTCTTATCTTTCCATAAATGTAAGGTTCATCAAATTATGAGTTTAGTAGGTAATTATTACTTATTTTCTAATGGAGTTACATATAAAGTGCTGATTGACACACTATTTGAAAAAGAACTATATACTTTATAATGGTACGATGTTTTTCAAATCCAAAAGATGCATCACATTCTATGTTTCTTCTAATATAAGGAAAAAAAATGAAAAAATGAATTTTTCATAGTTTTGAATTAGATATGGTGGTCAGAAAATACTAAAGTCAAAAATTTATTATTTATTATTTATTTAGAATAAAAATGCCAAAAAATATATGTCACATCCAAGCATGAGTCTACTATTTATATCTAGAATATATTAAAAAATATTAGCATTTGATTTTGATTAAGGTGGTTAGACATACATCTACTTCTTATTTTTGTTCTAAATTTTTTGTAATATTGCATTAAAATTCAAAATTTTGACCAATCAATTTTTTTTTTGAGAAAAGTCCTAGTAGTTTAGAGACTAGATTCAATTTTCTAGATATTCTTTTCTCTCAACTTTTTGATATAAAGTTAATTACAATTAGAAAATTGCACATCAAGTTAACATAACCTTGATTTTTTATTTTTTTATTGCCACTTAAGAGGATAGTTTGGTTGACCATGATCCTACAGATGCCCAAAACCATTTTTATTATCTTTAGAGTTTGGTGTTAAAAAAGGCAATATTCTCCTTTCCATTGCATCTGAATAAGATGGGAACTCAATAGTGTTTCGTGAAAGCAAGATGTGTATCCATCAATAGTGTTGGAAATAATCAAGACTAGCTAGGTTATTGAGAGAGGGTGGGGGGGGGGGGCGGGGGGGTGTGAATCAGTAACCTCAAAAACTTTTGACAAATTTAGCACTTAAATAACTTAATCAATTCACCATTAATAGATCTAATCTACTGCATGAATGTGAAACTAAAAAACACAAAACACTTTTAACACAATATTTGGTGACCCATAAACCTTCCAAATAGAAAGTAAAACTAGGGTGGTGGATGATACCCATAAAACTTCAATACTGCAATATAAAGTTGGCCTATTAAGGCTTATAATGATCACTTCTGATAATTTGCCATGTTAGGAGCAATCAGGACTGCTAGGTCCACCTTATTAAAGGTTTTACAAGCATACAATGAAGTATGCACTTAGTAAAGAGATTTAAAGAAAAGACTATTAAGTCTACCCTATTAAAGCATTTGGAGCTAATTCACCTGTTAGGATGAAATAGTAGATCTAACTTAAAACCAAATTGCTGATTTAGATCCTTGAAATGTTGATCACCTCTTTGTAATAGATGTAAATTGATTCCTCTTGATTTGACCTTGTAGAACACTTTGTTCTACTAATAATTCACATTCGCATACTAATCAATACATTCACTTTTCACTCATCTCAAAACATTACTACTTCATTACATTAGGTATGATACAATACATTACATATATACCAATGCAATTCTCATAATTACAAGGTTAGCCAAAACACAAGATAACACTAGTATTACTAAGTTGGCCCAAATGTAGAAACTAGAGTTCTAGAAGATGACTTGGTGAATTTATGATACTCAACGTCCACTACATTACTCAACATCATCATCCATTCAGTAGAAGTAGAGGCTCATTCCATACTAATAACTCAACATAGCTTCGAACTTGATGAACATTGGAGACTTGGTAGATATAGTGTCACTCGATAGAAATTGAATACTAGGTTTACTTTGCTTGTACTTAGTAACCACTACTCATCACATCACTCGGTTAAGATTGGCTTCACACCACAAGAACTGATGACTCAATAGATACCGCAAAGCTTGATAACCACTGAACTGCTCGGTCTGAATGAATTGCCCGGTCTAAACTATTGAACTTCATTCTACTTGAATTCACTTGGTAACCACTAGAATGCTTGCTATGAACTGTGAAACTTGGTAACCACTAAATTGCTTGGCAAACACTAGAGACCAAATAAAGAGATCGGTAATCATACAAAATATTAATAATTGTTGTCACTAATAAAAACCATGATTTAATGCCAACAATCTCCCCACCTTTGGCATTAGTGACAAAAACACATATTAGCCAAAATGTATGTACAATGTCATGTTGATTTTGATTTTTCAAAAATTTTCTTTGTAACTCTACTATATATACATTTGTACATATCTCTCCCATGAAGTGTACATATCATAATATCAGGCATAATGTCACATTGAGTGTATTTAAAAATATCACTTCTTCTTAATCTCTCCCCCTTTTGACAATAATTCCAAAGATTTACACATAATATACTTATATAGAGACATAAAAATGTGAGAGAAACTCAGAGTGTACCTTAAGAATGATAGTTAAGGTCTTGTCCTAGTTTTCTTGCAAGATTTTTTAGATTTGAAGTGCAACTAGGACTTCTACTGAGAGTTCAATCATATGATCTCCAATTGAAAAATTGTTGTCACAGATCAATGTTTCTGAATAAGTAAGATTCTTCTACATTGTATCCATGATAGGAAGGATCATGTTCTGGATGTCTATAAGTTTAGACTGAATCCTTGCTTCCTCTCTCAATAACTCTACTTACATATCTGATAGGAATCTAACCCTCATGTGATGTCCAAAGCTTGAACTAGGGTCAAGCTACAACTTTTGAGCACTAGCCTTCAAATCCTCATCAATATTACTCAATTTAATCATATTTCTTTTGTGTACTTGGTAACATCACATAGATTAGCAAAAAGAGATGTTATATTTGTGAAGTAATTTTCAAGATTTGCCAAAATTGAGGAGAGCTCTACCTAATGTATGGAAAAATCCTGAGCAATGTGCTCAAGCACTTTATTGTCAAACTTTTTCTCTGCTTTTTCTAAAAGCTTATCCTAGCCACTAGAGTCCTCATTGAATTTATTTACTACCTCTTCTAATTGTAACAAAATATGCTAAGAAGAATGAACATCAATTCATATAGCCTCTGTTAAGATATTCTTGCCACTCTCTATGATTCTGAATTCTCTATCTCTTTCTTCTCTAAGCTACTTCTTCTTGGCTTTCTAGTCAAGAAGCTAGTTGACCAATCTTATTTGTTCAATGGTAGCATTATCAAAATCCAACTTGGGTATCTTAATTTCCTTGTCTATATCAATATTTCCCTTAATTTATTTTCCACTAATTATAATTTTTAGTGGTGTCTTTGTTTCAACTTTTGATACTATTGCTTTGGATTTGGAAACAAAAACAATGGTGTAAATAGTAGGGATTACAATAAAAACTTATGTTATAGTGCCTATTGATGGAATGCTAACTAGAGCACTAAAAGAATCCAAAACTGATGTACTTCCCAAAATTGATGTAAGAATAGGAGGAATGCTAATAGAAGTATTTACAATAGGAGAACTTATTGGAATATGCATAATTGAAGTAGACAAAATTGAAGAATCCAAAACTGTAGAACTAGAAGCTGCACTTACTGTTGATGTCCCTGACTTGGGATCTAAAGAAGAGGAGGGTTATATCTTAGTGGATGAAGTGGTAGACACTACCATTAGTGATACTTGCAGCTAAGAGGGACCAAAGAGTGATTGGGAAGATGATGTATCTATTGTGGTCACAATCACGGTTGCTGAAGTTGTCTCCATGCTTGATGATATTGTAGTTTTTGGTGGAGAGTGAGGAAGGGAGGCTATGACTTCTATAGCTATCCTAACTAGATCACTTTCTTCTTCTTCTTGAATGTCTTCCTCCTCAGCTTTGTCCTCTTTTCCTTCTTCATTATCCTTCATTAATTCCTAATAATCTTTAGCATCAATGGTGACACAAGGAGTATTGTCTTCTTCATTGTCTTCATCCTTGTCACTATCATCATCCTCATCATTTATTTCTATTGGATTCTCACTTGGTTTCTGCAAATGATAAACATTTTTCCACATAGATGTAGAATCATTGACTACATGCTCAATATCTTTTACCAAAATTAAACAAGTATGAAATCCGATGGTCATCTCATCTTAATTTTTCTTCATTTCTTCCTTTACCTTAGCATTTGTAAGGCTCGATAACAACTGTTTCAAAGAATTTTTTTATATGTTTGTCGCTATTTGCATAGTTGATTCTAATTTAGGCTTTAACCTTGCTAATAACTCATTAGAAATTTGAGGGGCAATTTGATCAGGGGAATATTTCCATTTTCCCATCTTTGTCAATACCAACTCCTCAATCTGCATCTTCTCTACATCTATATTAGTTTCAAATTTTAATGCTTTGAAATTTTTTATACCAGCACCTTCTTCCATTTGCTTCAATGTTTCTTGGAAGGTGAGAGGGGGCTTATTGAATACAATTCCATTGCCTCCTTTCTTCTTGGATCTTCTGGTGAATACAATTGTGGAGGGCTTGGGTGGCTTGGTGATAATCACCTTTCCTTTCTTCCTTACATGCTCTTCTTCCTTTTCTAATTCTTCTTCTTCATCCTCAAATTCTTCTTCATCTTCACCTTTTCCCTCAGTAAGCATAAAAGGGGCACTTGCTATTTTCAATTTGGATATCCTCCTCTTACCTTTATTTACCACCTGTGGAAGTTTAATTTCAAGTTCTATTCTGGCTTTTTCTTCATTATATGTTCCAAATATAGGTACCTTTCGATCTATAGGCTCATTCACCAAGGGCTTCAATTATCTCCTTTTTTTCATCAATATTAACCTCATAAGGAAGAGGTTTCACCCATACTATTCTAGGCCTTACTACCTGAATGTATACTCTGTCACAATTAACCATAAAACAAACATCATTCTTGTAATCTTCAATCAATTTTTGGGGAAGCCAAAATATATTATTCATCTTTTCCTTGAAACCATGAAAATAATTATTCATTATGCTATCAAAATCCTCACCCATTTCTACCATAAATTCATTAATCTAGTACAAAATTGGCATGTCTTTTCTCCATACCACTAATCCTTTGAAAGGGAAAAACTTTTGAAAATAAAAGAACAAACAAGTCAACAGAGAACCAAATTTACATGGATTATTCTTTGAGGTTCTGATGCTTTCCATGTTCTTATTCAGTTGTTTCAACATCAAATCTGCTAATTCATATTCCAAATTCTTCTTAACAACCTTGTATGTTAGGTCGATAGCCTCACATAGCACAATGTTTAGTCAACTAGAGCTATAAATCTTGTGAGCAATAATATGAATTCCAAATTTGAGTTCCACATCAGATACATTGCTGAATTTCAATCCTCTATTGTCCCACTTGACTATGGTTCTCTTTTGAAGCTCATCCTAACATAGGGTTTTTGTAACTTTAACCTTATTGAGCATGGCGATACTCGTAATTCTATGAATCATCTTCATAATTAAAACTCACTGCTCTACCCACAATTGACCATTATGGACTCAACTCAAGATATATCTAATCCATTTAATTTGGAAGTTTCTTGGCAGGTGCAGGATATGAGTTAAGCCTTTCTCCTCTAGGTGTTTATGCTTGGGCTTAAGACTTCCTCTTACCTTTATTTACCACCTGTGGAAGTTTAATTTCAAATTCTATTCTGGCTTTTGCTTCATCATATGTTCCAAATATAGGTACCTTTCGATCTATAGGCTCATTCACCAAGGGCTTCAATTATCTCCTTTGTTTCATCAATATTAACCTCATAAGGAAGAGGTTTCACCCATACTATTCTAGGCCTTACTACCTGAATGTATACTCTGTCACAATCAACCATAAAACAAACATCATTCTTGTAGTCTTCAATCAATTTTTGGGGAAGCCAAAATATATTATTCATCTTTTCCTTGAAAACATGAAAATAATTATTCATTATGCTATCAAAACTCTCACCCATTTCTACCATAAATTCATTAATCTAGTACAAAATTGGCATGTCTTTTCTCCATACCACTAATCCTTTGAAAGGGAAAAACTTTTGAAAATAAAAGAACAAACAAGTCAACAGAGAACCAAATTTACATGGATTATTCTTTCTTATTCAGTTGTTTCAACATCAAATCTGCTAATTCATATTCCAAATTCTTCTTAACAACCTTGTATGTTAGGTCGATAGCCTCACATAGCACAATGTTTAGTCAACTAGAGCTATAAATCTTGTGAGCAATAATATCAATGCCAAATTTGAGTTCCACATCAGATACATTGCTGATTTTCAATCCTCTATTGTCCCACTCGACTACGGTTCTCTTTTGAAGCTCATCCTAACATAGGGTTTTTGTAACTTTAACCTTATTGAGCATGGGGATACTCATAATTCTATGAATCATCTTCATAATTAAAACTCACTGCTCTACCCACAATTGACCATTATGGACTCAGCTCAAGATATATCTAATCCATTTAATTTGGAAGTTTCTTGGCAGTTGCAGGATATGAGTTAAGCCTTTCTCCTCTAGGTGTTTATGCTTGGGCTTAAGACTTCCATCCACCCACAGTTCACCTAGGGCACTATCCATTTCTAGGGTTCCTATCTCATGTACAACACATTTTAAATGAGTTCAAATTTCATTGATAAGGAGTACCTTTGGTGGAATTTGTGACTGAGCTCCATTAAGGTCGAGGGATTCTACAATCGCTAGTACCAATTTGAAATTTGGAGCCTTCAATTCAATAACTCACACCAACATCTCTAATCCTTTCTTCACCTTGCTACTACTGCTAGTGGATGCCATGATCACTCGATAGACTAAGAAAATTCCTCGAAAAACTTCACTGCAAATACTACTCAAGATCATTTGAATTCTCTACAAATCACTCTACTCTAAATATACTGAATTCATGTTGGAGATAAAATTGAAATCCTACCTTTTTGATGAAAATTTCCCACTAATGCTTGGTATGATGAGAGCCATAATGATATAGTGCATGACAGGCTATCATCCACTATCTATGCAAATTTCTTGGTGGAACCTTGTAATTCGATGACCAAACAAAATATTTTTATTCTTGACCTCACTCAGTATGACCTCATTTTACTCAATGAATACTGATGCTGAACTCTTGTGATCCCTCTAGATCTGGAATACTGATTTGGATATTTTTGCTTCCTTTCAATTCAAACTATTTAAGATGTGACCTTGAAAATATAGTTCCAGTTCTTCCTGAAGAACTTAATTTGAAATGGTGGAGTCACCCACTTCATGAGTGACATGATTATCATCACTTGAACTAGCTTGCTTGGTAGATTTGGGAATCCACTGCTATCTCATTTGCTTCCTGATGTTATTTACTTTTTCTTTCTTTTCATCTTCAACTCCAGCTATATTCATGCAATTCTTAGCTATATGACCAAGTTCAGTACATGTGTAACATCTTATTCTAGTATCCTTTCTTCTCAAGTGATGCCTACCACAATTTATGCCAATGTGTCCATATTCTCCACAGTAATGACATCTACACCAAGTATTTTAGTCCACACCAAATATTCCTTTTACAAATTGTTCAACTAGATTTCATATGGTTCCAAAGTAGGAAAAAAGTACTAGAAATCACTAGTTTATGTCATATTCAAATTCTTAATACTTTTAGAGATATAGTCATTTGAATATGAGGTTTGTTTCAAAAATATTGATTTCAATGTCAAAATTGGTAAAAAAGTAGAACCCATTATTGTTGGCTCAATTAAGGGGATTCAAAGAATGTTGGAGAGGAAGACAAACTTGTGGACAAGTTTGAAACTTGGTATTTATCCACTTTTGAGAAGTTTACATGTGAACAAAGGAATTTAAAGGGAAAGTCTCTTCATTTGACTCATACGAAGTGTGTAGGAGGATCATCTAGAAATAGTTTCATGGCTACACATTCCTTGGCATTCAACTTAAGAGAAAGATGATTTGTATAAAAGAACACTACTAGAATAGAGTTTTGGACTTTGGAGCCCTTGTAAATTTTTGTGGAGATTCCTTAGTCACATTCAGGCTTTTGTAAATTGTATTTTCCATTTGGTGCACTTCGTTGATTGGATGCTAGGAATGAGGAGCAATTTAGGCATTCTAAATTTTTTAGGGTTTCTCCATGTCAAAAATTATTGTCTAAGTTAGTGTTCAATGTTATTTGCTATCATTTGTTGATTTTAGTTACTTATTGATGATGTTTGACTGCAGATGCATATGCATGAAGGACCCATGTATTAAGGTCTATGAAGACATACTTTTTCTCATTTAAGATTGTTATTGAGTAATCACATTCAATAAATTTTTGATTGGTGAGTTGATTAGAAGTATCTTGATCAATTTATAGATCAAATATTTTCCTATATGTTACCCACTAGAGGAAATAAGGATTTTGAAGGATCATAGGAGCACCTTTTGAAAAATCTTTGAAGCTCATCTAGTTTCTCAGTTTCCATCAAGTATATTTAGTAATGCATGGTCATGGCATCTTATTTACCTTTTTAAATCTAGTGTGTTCCCTTGTCTAGTTTCTACCTGACTATAATGTCTATTATAATGTCAAATAAAATCTTGGTTACCCTCACTTGTGGTGGTTCTCTTGTCAACATCCCCCTTCCTTCATTCAACTAAACATACCTAGCCTCTTTTCATCTTTCAACCAAACATCCTTTTATTCTTCAATAATAAAAGAATTTTTGGTAGGCTCCCATTCATTAAAGTAAATTATTGAAATGCCACAATCAGCCCATCACAAATTGGTTGAAAACATAATTTGTGATCCAAATAGAGATACTTCCAAATCTCAAGTTATTATAAGATAAACACAAACAATTAAAATTAATTATTGTCAAATTTGGGAGCATGCCAAATAGGCTATTACTTGAAAGATTAATGCTAGCAATATCATTGAAAGAAAGGTTTTGAGGAACTCTACTATTGAGCTTTTTGTTTGATACATCAAAATGCTTAAAATATCCATCTATGTAAATAAACCTAGTACACTACCTATAATCTTGTTATTTGGTGGAATTTTTTTACCAAACTTTGTAGACCAATCAAATTCTTGAATAAGACCTATGAAATTAATCTATTTTCTAACTTGTGAAGGAATATATATATATATATATATATATATATATATATATATATATATATATATATATATATATATATATATATATATATATATATATATATCATTATTGATTTTGATGTCCTAGAAAATGTGTAAGAAGCATAATTCCTTTATAGCAAAAATGATTGAAATATGAGTTAGTAACTTGCAAATCAGACTAAGTTTGTTGTTGATCTTATATATCAGCTTCTTTGAGAAAAAAAGAAGAACAAAATCAATGGGGCTCGACTATCAATTACATCTTTGTGATGGATCAGCCCTTGGCATGTATTGACAATATCAAAGCCCAAGTTTCTACATTGGGAGCTCTAGATATTTTGGAACAAAACTAGGACTTTAAACTATCATGTGTATTTTCTCAAACTCGAAACTAGGTGAATTGGAACTTAAACTATAACTTGCATATTTTCCATACTTGAACACTTAGGTTTCAAACTTGAAATTATACTGAAAACCTAAACATGGGAAAAAAATTGAAAATTGAAACTTATTCTATTTTCAAAACATGTATCTTTTATCTTTTCTTTAAGGTAGTATGCCTTTGATTATCTATGCTAGCATTATGTTGCTCTTGTTTAGAATTTTTTAGGGGATTTATTTTAGTAGTTGTTAAAAGAATGAATATTGGATCAATATGGTTTTCAATTTATCATTAAACCAGAATCATATTTCTCTAAGTGTGTTGTAGTGTCACTAGTGGAATCATATTTCCCTATAGGGGGAAAGGGTTCAATGGGACCCACACAGTGAGTTCTTCAGTATTATCATTCATGTAGGCTTCCAGGAGTAAGCCTAATTCTAGGGGGGGTGGATGTAGTGCCTGCCCCTAGGTCACATGTTTTTTATCATGATCAAACTCTTTTAGGGTTAGTTTTATGTTGATGGTTAGTATCATTGTTTTGAGACTATCAGATATTGTGCTATGGATTCAGTTGATATGTGATGAGTTTACTTAGACTCTACATTTCATATATGCATCATGATTATTAAATTGTTTTTAGTTATTAATGATGATTAGCTAGATGGTTTATTGTCACATGTGTTTTCTTATGGATACTTACCCCATACTTGCATGTGTATGGTGTGCATGTTTGTTCTCTTATTGTATGGTGTTCCTGATGTGGTTAAGCAAGGGAGTTGTAGTCACCTACTTGTCGGGATCTACACGATGCACCACTTCCTGCCATTGGCTATTTAGCTTAGCATATATATATATATAGTATGTACATGCATGGATTTTATGCAGGTTGCAAGTACCGGGTATCGATTTCCCTGAATTGCCAGGATGAGCGTACCCTATCCCACTGTCTCAATGGTAAGAGAGGGGAGATAGATTCTCAAGTCCAAATCCTAAACCCTTAAACCTTTTGTCGTAGAGAGGTAGGACAAGTATCTGAGATAGTTTACCTTCTGAATGTGTCAGATGACATAATTCATGATTTTTAACCCTTTAGACTAATTTTGTATGGATTGTTCTATGATGGGTTTTCATATTTTATCTTGGATGTCTATGGTGAATTTTCTATTAATTAAGTCTTAAAATATAAAGATTTAATTAATAGTTTAATTATTTTGGAAAAAAATTAATATAATATCATGATCTTTAGATATTTTGACTTTAATTAATTTAATGGGGAATTAATTGAGAAAAGAATTAAATAAAATAAATTAAAATTATTAATAATAAAAATAATAAATAAATAATAATAATAGAAATAATAAAAGAAATAAAATAAAAGTTATAAGCTTGCCTAGGATTAAACACACCTCTTGATTGCACATATGTCAACAACATAGGAGTTAGGGCACAAATTAAGCACATGGGGTCTACAACCTTATGACTCATCTAGAAGGTTGAAAAGGACCCATGCTTAGTTGTCAACACCTTCTGGTTGTTTCTAGAGACATTCTAGGTGCTTCCTGAGAGTTCTTTATATTCAGGCACTCCTAGAAGCTTAGACAACATTTTTGGAGGACCCGAGGAATGTTGGACAAGGAAGGAGCTTGCTCTATGATTCTGAGGAGAAGTGATTTAGCATCAGTGTCCAGGTAGACACTTGTGATGTTGGCTTATGATATTTCGCTTCTTGCACTTCATGTCTTCTTTGTGTCTTCTGAATGTTTTATGAGCATTTTCTTATCTTAGTTGTATGCATTTGTCATAGATAGTTAGATTCCATATAAGAAACTTTCATATGAATAGATCCGATGAAATTATGGAGCTAGGGTTAAAATTTATAGTCAAACCTATTAGAAGAATTAATGGGTAAATTTAGGAAACAAATATTTTATAGGAAAATTCTTAAAATTGGAAGCCCTTTAAAAAAAATTTGTGTATATGTTCTCTGTAGAAATATACATGTTTATATTTTCAAATCTGCATATATATATATATATATATATATATATATATGTTTATTATAAAAATGTTGTATTGCTTTATAAAACTCTACGAGTATACATACATACATACATACATACAGACATACATACATATATATATATATATATACACATGTACACACACACACACACACACACACACACACACACACACACACACACACACACACACACACACACACATGTTGATTGAAAAATTGAATATTAAATCACAGTGGGAAATATATATATATATATATATATATAATCCAAATTGCATATGGTAAAAGTATTTTTAGAATGTTATAAAAAAAAATTAAACAAATTAAATTGGGAGGGCGAAGCTCGTGCCCCATTGGTAATGAATGCCGAGTAACTACGTCGACAAGTGGTACTACTCTATATCGCTATTGCCGCAGGCTCTGTGGCCACAGGGTACTACGGACCACGTCAGTGGTATTATTATTATATGTTGGGAGTTATGTGTTTGGTAAATCAATTTTTACATTTCAATTTTTTTAATGTTTTTTAAAAAAATGTTATTATTATTAAATGTTTATAATTATATATATATATATATTTTTATTTATTTATTTATGTGTATATATATATATATATATTTATTTATTTATGTGTATATATATATATATATGTAAATATGTAAATATGTTATCAATAATTAATTATTATTATATTTGATAAAAGAGTTGTATTAATAGATCATTTCTTTTAATAATAAATTATTTTTATAATATTGTAGTCTAACAATATAGGTTTAATTTAATTATTTAATTAACTTGAATTATGAAAAAAAAAAATGATAATGAAAAGAATTGGTAATTTCTCATGTTAAAATCTACAATGCGAAATTCTATAGGGGTCATTTTCAAATAATGTTTATATAAACAATATATCATTAGAATAATTGGAAAATCAATTCTAGAGTTATGGGAAATTTTAAACTATTACATGGGTTAGGTAAAAATGTACAAAATTTCTTCACTTGATATCTAAAATTGAGAACAAAAATTGAGACCTCCACACTTAATTCAGTTATGCAATTTTAAACAAACCTGAACATGTTCTTGCATTTTGTGTTTTTTCTATGCTTCTATTTAGGGTTTTAAGTTGACTAGTTTGTTGACCAGTTATAGGACATCTACCAGAGGCTCAGGCATTATGAGTGTGATGGCATGTTGATATTATTTGATCTTGATCTTTCCAAACCCAACCATGGTAATGTGATGATATGCTCTATGAGATGTTTGTATTCACTATTCGTTGATGCGCATTAGTCTTCCTATGTGAAACTGAGATGTATGTACATGAGACACTTGACTTAACCATTTTTGATTCATCGATCAGTTATCCTTGGATTACTTTCCAATCGCCATGATGGGACTGAAGTGTTGATTTATTTCTTGATTTTGTCATGTTATGACATGTTTTGACTCGACCATTTTGGAGTCTTCGATCAATATTATTTTCTTTGAGATGCCTTTTTGGTTGCTCGTTGAGAAGTAATGGATATGGTGATTTATCATTGATATGGATATTAAGATTTATACAATTGCTCGATGAGGACCGATGGATATTATGATTATCTTTGATATTGTGGATATTTGATGTTCTTATTGTGGATTATCTTTTGGTATTTTTCTAGTCGCTTGTATAGGACTGAGGTGATTTTTTTATTTATGATTCCATGAGCTTAGGGTAGGTTATCTACTTGTAGTGTCAGGAAGTGGTTTACAATAGGGGCCAGGGCCCTAAGTGGCTGCCAGGGTAACTCATTGTAAGTTATTTAATAAGTGAAAATATTTACACTAAATGGAGATTAAATGAACCTAATAAGATAATTATATGTTCTTGCCCATGCCTCGAGTGCTAGTATAGACTAGGATGGGAGTAGAGAGAATGCTTGGTTGCGACCTTGCATTCTGTAGTATGCCTTGTCAGTACGAGAGGATACTAGTGGCCGCATAGGGATCACTAGGGGGCCAGGGTCTATTGAGAGACTACTAGGGTAACTCTAGCATGATCTGTGCAATGACACTTTCTTGCTTACATAGTAGGTTTCCTATGTGTCTTGTGTGCCTCTAGATTAGATGTTGATTTATGTTCGAACCTTTGAGTTAGTATACTTTTAGGATTCCTAAACTTAGAGAGTACTTGTGTTATGTGATTTGTTAACTTGTGCTATGTGATTTGATAACTGGTTTGGGACTTGAGATTATCTCCTCAGTGCGGTGGGAGCGGACTATTTAGGTTCCACGTGGTCAGGTGGTAGTGCTTTTCTACTCTTAAGATATGAGATCCATCTAAGTCACCATGGCTGATGCGTTCATGGATTATGATGGTGGACATCTATCCTTACATTGATGATTTGCATATGTTAGATGATGTTATCTTATGCTTTACTTTTCATGTTAGATTACTTTTTGCATATGATGTAGTATGTTTTTAGGAGTGACATTCCTATTTGATAATATCGATGATCCCTTTGGTGATTTGGAATGTTACGCACAGAGGGATGGCTAGGGCCCACGATGGTCTAATTATCCTATTTACAGTTGGGAGGAACCGTGCACTTAATTAATTATACTTTTGATAAATGGTTATCTATTACAATGGATGTTTATATCTTTTATGAAGATGAATTTTATTTTCACGTATGTATATTCTTTTAAGCCTTTCATACCCTGTGGCATGTACAGTGGATGATGAGCAATTAGAAATGTAATTTAAGAACGTTGGACTTTTCATTATTATTTCATGTGGATTTAGTATTAGATGGATTCATTAATAGTTGATTTAGATGTAATTCAACATTAAGGGATCCATGAAGAATGTAACCTGTTATGTATGTTTATGATTACTTTTAGTTGAGTGATGTTGTTGCTTCCACTACTATGTGTTTGATAGATGAATGGTTACTTTCATGTTTTTAAAAAGAAAAATGCTACCAAACTTAGTGAAACTTTAGGATAATTATTTGGATCCCTTGGTGGGGCATTACAGACAAGCCCTCCATTCATTACTCATTTCATCACCTATAGATGATTGTTTTTTGCATATTCTCTTATGGAGAGGATTTTCTCCTATGTAGAATTTCCCCTTTACTCCATAAGTGAAAGAAATAATATAAATAAATAGTTGAAATGACCCAATAACAAGGTCTACCACTCATAATCCTTATATTGTTTAAATTTTTTTATTCCTCCCTAACTTGTTCTTAAGGGGTTTGTTCGTGCAAAAATGATTTTACTTAAACTAATTTATTAGTAGGCCCTATTCATTTCAACATAAGCCCTAAGAGTCTTTATTGAAGTATTATTTGTCATAGGATCTTATCTTTTTCCATTTAATTATTTTGTCTTAGGTCATGTCAAGATTTCTTAGTTTATAGGAATAAGACACACGTCATCATCTTATCTAATCATGTCTTCCACCTTGCCTCTATAAGTAAGACCATTGTACACATAGTATCATAGATCAAGTATTCTATCTCATAGATATTAATATCAAGAAAAATCATTTCCATCATACTCTCTAGTGAAAGGTCATCTTTGTTTTTGTGAGTGAATCTAGAGTGTTGAGCTAATTGTCAACTCTTATACAAACGTCATGTTTCTTGAAACTATTGGTGTCAGTCTTTATCATAACCAACATTTTCTAGTGTTAAGGAATGTCGATAAAATTAGTTGTTAATTGAATATGATGAAGATATGGCTTCTTCAAAATTATTTAATGATGTTCTTCCTATGGATGAAATTGTAGATGATCAGTTGTCATGATATGGTGAGTGTGTTTGTTGTTGCTATATAGGGAAAGAGAGGGAATTTTCTAAGCACAAAAAATAGATAAAGGAGGATGGTAAGTCCAATGAATCTACATTAAAGGATGTAAAATACATACAATAAGTGTGTCAGAATAATGAAAAAATACTCCAAGCCCAAAATTCTTATGGTGAAAGGATGTTGAGTATTTCAAGTAGTTGTGTAAAAGATGCTCATGAAGATTAAAATAATAATTATTGGCAGCAATGCAAGTTCACATCTATTAACGAAATTCAACATTAGTATTTAATCTTATGAAATATGATTGTATAAAGGTTTGGATGATTAAGGATAATGATCATGGAAATCGAAAGAAACCCATACCACTATGATCAAGGAAAGAGTTTTTAACTCCACATATCATCAATGAATAATACATTTACACTAATGAGATATACACTAGTGCAAGAGCTTGTAGTTCAAATGAAGTTTTTGAGACTAATAGATCAAACAACATGAGAGATTTCAAACAATGTAGTTATAATGAGGAATGGAATGATGGTTATTTTACATAGAAACAAGAGTATCAATACAAGTTGCATATTAATTGTAGTTTTATAGTGGTATAATAAATCCTTGTAAAAGTAGCATCACTATAGTATATATTCTCTGTAAGCAAATTGCCAAGGATTATTGGAACAACTTTAGATTGTGAAAGTCTATTTGAATACTCTGATTCATTGTGCCAAGGGTTCTAAAATCACATTTGATATCAAATTGAATTATTATATTCCTAACTATATATACATACTTACAATAGTGATAGTCATAATAAACCTCCATTTCATTACCAAATAAATCTATGTATGAATTGGAAAGATATTTTGGTGATGCCCTAAATGTGTCAAGGTTCTTCCAATGGCATAGAACATATAGTGCATTGTAGAAAAACTAAAATAAAGAACATTGAGTTTGAAATGTCTAAATGTAGTAAGGAATAGACTAAAGAAGAGGGTGCCAAATAGATTTTTTGCTTTATTAAGTGCATCGCAAAGTTTATAGATGAATGCTTATTAATAGAGCTTATAGTCAAACTGCCAGCATGATCAGTAAACTTTACTTATGCTAAAGTATTGGAACACCAAAATTTATGAATTTTTTTTTTAAATTTTACAATATAAAATTTGAATTTAGAATTCATACCTATAAAATCCAAAAGTATACATAAGATCTTTGAATTAAAACTTCAAAAAATGCAATACAATTTCAGCCTGATCAATCAAGACCATTGATATTATAGAAGGGCCATCTCACTTTCTATGCTACAAGAACACCCAATCAATCTTTACCTTCACTATGCCTATCTTTCCTTTTCCAAGGCTGTATATTTACATCCAAACCCCATTTTATTCGTTTAACCACTCAAAAAACTCCAACCAAACTTAATGCAACACTTTTAGCAAAGATTTGGGAAAAAGATACATCCATTTATTTATTTCTTGAGACCTAGATTCAATGCGCTCCACATTCTTGAAGAACACTTGAAAAAATGATGGGATCCATCTCCATACTCGTGCCTAGAATTTCACATAATTTGAATGTACCCCAAGATCATTACAACCCATGTCATAAAAGTTTTCTCAAGAAATCGGTCAAATAGCTTCTAGGATTCAACTTCTTTGCCCCAATTTTTCAGCACCATGATCCTAATGTGTGGGACAGAGTGATTTAACATATTTGGTTTGCTATTTCCTTTTGTTTCCGCTTCCTTTTAATCCATCCTCAAATAGTACAAATGTAACTCTAAACTCATTAATTTACTATTTAATTAATTAAAAATCATAGATCTATTTTATTTATAAAATATTAAATTTTTGAATATTAGACTATTTAATTTTAAAATATAATATGCTAATTATTAATTAAGAATATAAAATTTTCATAAATTCTTATAAAAAATATGTAACTTTACATTTAATTAATATTTTGATGTATATATATTATACTATGAAATTACATATATTGTGTTTTACTATAATATAAGATGATCACAATGATTTTTTATTTTCTTTATTGCTATAATATATTACTACTTATATTATCATTTGATTAATAAAGAGTAATTTATAATGTAAATAAATAATTCAATCATGATTTAGATCATAGTTGCATAATTTTTTTGTGAATTCTTCTAAATCTAAAATTTTATTTTAAAAAAGGGTCATGGATGGTTTTTTATTGTTATTTTTATGCTAGTGGATATTTAGAGTTGAATGGTCTTGTACAAATTTAAAGTGGGATAAGCTAATGTGTAACAAAGGTTTATGATTAGAATGCAAACACCTTAAGGGGAGAATAACAAAGATAGATAATTATTTGATGTTTTGATGAAATATTAAAGATTCATGAGTAAAAATATTTTTGATAGAGTGATAATAATATCTCTAAAAGGAATTCATATTTATAGCATGAGATAGATGTAGATCGATTGATCTAACCACTTTTTCTTAGGTGACTAATTATTGGTGACTAGTTATTTCAGTCACTTATCTAGTCATTTATTTGGTAGTTTGTTTAGTCAGTTTTATTTGGTTGATCATGTGATTTTACCCAATGATCAAATTAGTCACTTATTTAGTCACCTGTAGCTATAAATTGCAAATAAATGGTAGAATATGATTAGTTTTAGTCACATGACTAAACTTTTTTGTCACTTAGTCACATATTTACTAAAATGTACTAGTGTCCTTGTCCAAATGTTGAATAGGTGGCATATCTTTTGGTGGAAGATGATGTTGCAGGAGATAGATAAACTTATTTGGAAGTAGTATATTTTCCTTTTATGAACCAAATTGTCTAGGTTTCCATGGTAGCTTGAAAAGATACCCTGCACCATAAGACTATTAAGGGACAATCTCTAATTTTATGGTCCTTTGAATGGCATCAGAAATAACTATTTGATAAATTTAAATACATATATTTTTTGTGGAAAGGAACACTAACCAACTTGACTTTCCAAGGACTAATTAAGATCCTAGGGAAAATCAATTTCAACTAAAACCCTTTTTTGGGGGTGAGTAAGGTAAAACATGTCAACTTCTTGGCAAATGAAACAACCAAGGGACTAGGAAATGTTGGTAAAAAATGGGAAACAAAGAAAAGGAAAACCTTTTAATTCAACCCACATACGGACTTTAAGTTTCTTATCATTGGAGACTTGAAATCCCTAGGACGAAGGTTGCAAAATTGAAAGAGATCTTCAAGTAAACTAGTGAATATTTTGAAGAACAACATTCACATTTAAATATTTCCATTTGATTTGTATTCTTCCATGCACAAGAGCATTTTTGGCCATAAGAAAAAACCTACTTCTAACCTGGCCCTGCATGAGGGTTTACTACTCTTGATCTATGAGTATTTTAAGGCTCAATCTAGGAGTAAAACCCTAGCTCATTCAAGGGCTACTTTCAAGGAGATGAGGAGTTCTAACTTTTCCTTAGATGTGAAAGAGGTTCAGAGTATAAGCTCAGAGGAGGAGGAAGATTATCTCTCATCTAGAAAGAAGGCAAGGGGAAAAGATAAGAAAATACCTACTTTAACCAAGGTTGTGTGTAGGAAAAACCCTGAGGGCCTTGGGCCCAAAGCTATTGGTCAAGGTGAAGAAGAATATAATGAATAAGGTCAAGACATGGATAAAGATGAGGAGAATAAGGGTGAGGAAGATGAAGATAGAGAGGAGTCGATTGAAAACCCCAAAAGGAAGAAAAGGAGGATGAAAGAAGAGGGCATACCCTTAGAGGGGAAAATTATTTCTAGTCCAAAAATTTTAGTGCTTCCTACCTCTCCAAGTCCCCCACAGGAGCATGGAAATGAGAAAATAGAAGAAAGAAGTGGTTAGGTGGTTATAAAAGATAGGTGTATGGCTTGGAAAAAATTCAATGTTAGAACTTTAAAGATGGGAATTATGAGAGAATTCATGAATCCCCAAATCCTTGAAGAAAAAGAGGGAAAGATCCAGAAGCAGGAAATTATTGATCTGACGTTGGTGGCCATCACTGACAATCCCAAGAAAGTGGGAATGAACCTACTTAACAATGCAAGAAATAGCATGATAGACAATTTTAGATCAATTAAATGGCTATTGCATGAATTTGAGGAGGTTAAATAAAGAACAAGATAGTTGGAAAGCCAAGGGAAGAAATTTGAGAAAGGGAATTTGATAGATCAGAGGGATGCTATCAAGTTGGTCAAAAAAGGATGAAAAATTTGGAGACTTACAATCATTACATGGCTAACCAAATGATCTCTATTCTAAACTCTCTCAATGAAAACATTGTTACTCTTGTTGGAAAGCTAAAAGCCAGATGCCTTCTAGAGGATAATGAGGGAAAGGACAAAGATGAAGACATGATGGATGAGAAAACCATCACAAACATAACCCATAGCTAGCTAGACTAGACCTGCTTGAAGAATCAAGACCAAATGGCTTCGTGTCAAAAAGCCTATGATGTGGTGGAAACTATGTAGGATCTTGTAAGGAAGCATGAGGAGTAACTAAAGGATTATCAAATTTTGTCTTTTGGCTTTTTGATTTCTATAGGTTTTTTGTTTGGCTTTTTCCCTGTCTTTCAATCTGGCCTTTTTGTTGGTCATAGTTCTATTTCTGGGCTGTTGTTGTTTTATTTTCAGCCCTCTAATAGGTAACAACTTTTGGGTTTCAGGATCCCTATAAAACTTGTTTTTCTTATAAAAAAACATTCACATTTGAAAGGGTTGCCAAATTGGAAAAGTTCAAAATCTTTAGTGGGCTTTTGGATTATGTCAAGTTGAACCTAGTAAGGGAGATGGGACTTGGAAAACTAAGCCTTGAGAACACTTTCAAAATGAATTTTTCCAACAAAAAAATACAATAAATGTATGGTTTTTAAGCCATTCACCAGCTTGATCAAAATCTCTAAACTAGTGATATGATATCTAGGTTAGAGGACTTAACCTATGGAAGGAAGATCTTGGGAATGAATTCCTTGGGATGATTTCTTGGATGATGAGCATTTACATCAGTGAGAAATAGTTCAACAACAATAATAGTAGTTGTGGTAAGAGTTTTTGAAGCCATTTTATAATGCAATCTAAATTTCATGCAACAAATGTAATATGCCCATAATCCTAAGCTAGGGAATGCAAAAAAGTATGGATGTAAAGAGGCATACACAAAGAGACTCACTAGTAGAATTTTGGGAAATAAATGACTATGTGACTAAAACTTTTAGTCACAAGACTAAACATTTGAGTCACATGACTGAAAATGATCAAATTTTTGTAACGTTTTGTAATTAATAAGTATAAGTTACTAAATAAATGACTAATTTGGTCATCAAGTGGAATCACAAAGTTGGACAAAGATAAATGACTAAATAAATGATAAAATAAGTGACTAAATAATTGGTCACTAAAAATTAGTCACAAAAACAAATGATTAAATGAATAATCAATGGTTTTTCAATCATAATAATATATTCTTTCACTTCTTTATAACTTTTATTACTTAATAATGGATTTTTTTCCCTATTAATACATCTTTATCAATTAACTTCCTTAGACACCCTCTCAATTGACATTGGACTAGAAATAAGCTTAAAATCACTTCAATCGACATTTAACTTCCTCAAAATCTATCTATAAATTCCCAATAAAAGTAAAAGCCCTCCATGTACTCAAAATAAAATTCCAAGTCTTTCTCTACATATCAAAATAATTAATTATCAATTAAGTATTTTACAATCTCAACATATAAGACATGATGTAATAATCATATTTATAAAAAAAAAATAAAAAAAAATTACATGTCTTTAACTCAGAAGAGCTATATGACCAAAAAGAACCATCCTTATAAAAAAAATTGAGAAGAACAAACTAAAACAACATCCATTCATTGAAACAACACTTTATTTTTATCTCGGATCCCTATCATCAAAGGTGAAAATAGTAGCCCAAAACTTAAACTACCAACAAGTCATTCATCTATTGGATCATTTTAAGTTAAACTCTAATAACTAGTAAACCTTGAAATAAAATGATTTTTAATTGTGTCAATAGGCTTCTTTATTGTGGGAACCAAAATGAATAAAAAAGTGTTGGAAGTTGGAGAATTGGGTGATATGAATTTTTTTTTAATGTCATCATCAAAATTTAAATTATAATCTTGTCTTGACATATTTCATTAATAAAGATAAATAAAATATATTTCATTATACCGTTTTAAAATTAGTTTTTACATTATTATATATAAAATAACACATAGATCATGTTTAACTTGAAGGAAAATAATAAACCCTCATTGTAAATAAAATTGAGATATTCATTGTTGTAGTTGGGTATTTACATCCATGTAGCCACATTTGATTGGAGGTAGTTGTCAAAAATTAGTCTAAAAAGTTTAGAATTTAAATTTAAATTTTAGGATGAAGGCAGTTTTGCATTATATGGGACAAGGTACAACAATAAATTGGGATAAGCTCCTCTATTTTTGGATAAGCTTTGGGTTTTGGAGAGTATCTTGTTATTTTAATATATGCGATTAACTAGTTTAGGGAATTTTATGCAAGGATCTAGATGTGTGCTCCAAGATTTCAACCAATCTAGAAAATCCTATTAGAGACTACATTGACCATTCTTTCTGTTTTTTTAAAGGGGTAAATACTTTGACCTAGAGCTATGAACTAGTGAGGCCACAAATAGGGGACCTCATCCCCATTAGATTTGAACCTTGATGGAAAGGATAAAAACTCAACAACTTAACCATCACAACATGCCACTATTGGAAAACTATATTGATCTTATTGCTATCAATACTCATATATTTATCTTCCCCTTCTTTTCATTTTATGTTGTAATGTTTAAATAAAATTTCACATGATTAAATAATCATTAATCATTGATCACAACATCAAATAAACATTTATTTGATTATATTATAAAGTTTGACCATTTAAATCCTATGTTATTTGATTAAAACAATATGTCCCCCTTTTAATTAAATATTAATGAAACCCCTTTGTTCCAATTTCACATAAATATGGTATTTTGAAACAAACAAAAATTGAAATAACTCAACATGAAGAACACTCTTCTTAGAATTTTCCTAAAAGTGCACATAAATATTATTTTCTAAAATGTAATAAATAAAATGGCACAACATAAAATGCACTATTTTTAGAAATTTCCTAAACCATGACCACATAGATCAACAACAAGAAGATCTCCACCATTGCTCAACTTTTAATCTTAGCCGCCCATTCACTTTTGATTTCTATAAAAGTAGTCTCTCTCCTCATTTTAGAGGATCTTAGATTTTTTTTTAATTGTTATGATGTTTCTCTCATTTTTAAATTTCTTAAGCATCTTTGTTAGAACTTTTTATATAATTAGTTTGTTCTTCATTTCTTCCATTCCATGTAGCTTAGATAATGAAGCTTAATCAGTATGGATTGTAATATTTCATATTTGATAGCTTAGATTTTATTACTTCATAGTTTTAGAGCTTTTTCATCATGCATGCTTCAATGGAGAGTTTTTTCATCATGCTTGCATTAAGAGATTTTTAATATTAAGCATTTAGTATCTATTTTCTAGCTTTTCAATGTTAATTAAATCATATAGCTTAATTAGGAAGATTTGTAAATTTTCATCTATGCTAATTTATATTTTCTTCTTTTTTTCCCTTAATTTTATTGTTTTCTAAGTATGCATGCACCAATGAAGATCTTTAGATGCTTGCAAACTCATTGCATGCTATCTATTTGAATCTTGTATATTATAGTGCACCTTGTAGAGGTCATGATTTCTTTATTGGAGAGCTAATTACTTATTTTATTTTATTTATGCTACAATTTTTAAGTTGTTTAAATATAGAAGCATTCATAATTTTGGTAAACACAAATTACACAAATTCATGACCATTATATTTTATTTGTTCTTTTTCAATCTTAAATTGGTTGCCCATGTAAATCATTATAGTAATATACCTAAAGTCATACTTAGTAATATGTTTCTAAATAGAAACCTATGTAACTATTGATGTGTATAAAACTTATGATATATTTTAATGATAGGGTAAGCTTATTTTTTAATGTATAAAGGTTTTAAAGATGACACACAATTCAAAATGAAGCGTGTATTAGATGTTGGAGTACCTCATATCTATGCACTTTTGATAATGTCAAGTATTGGACATGCTCATTTAGCATTATAGAAATCCTTATAAAAAACTTGTTAGATAAAAATCATTCAATTTACTAAATATTAGAAGATAAAATCATTCTATAGTAGATAATAAAAAATAATCGTTGTGACATCTTAGGAAAATATGCTGAATTAGATTCATAGTGGTAGATAGTGGCCTTATTTGGGCTTGCAAAATTTTTATTTTGCATTAACTTTGATTTGAATAACTTTCAAAATCATGGTCTCGATTTAAGATCGGTAATATAACCTATATGGACAATAAATTGGTAATTAGGCGATTGTCTACTTTAGGTGGGAATGAACTCGTGTCTACAGTCCCATGCGTCCTGCTAATTTTTTAGTCATCGGTACTTGTCAGATCGGATTCATGGAACTCCACCGTACTACCTCAAGTATATTGTATAGAGATCATGCTAGCTGGACAAAGAGTGCTATTGATCCTCATCTTTCTCTTCTATGAGTAAGATCAAAAATTTCTTGAGCCCTAAATTTGCTAAGGTGTACCATTTGCGCTGCACAGAGCATCTTGGGAATCAATGCCCCAGAACTCGCAACTAGAGATTCGAAAATTACGAAAACATGTTGGTAGGCATTATCATGAATATGATGAATTGTTTTAAAATTGTGGTTGCGAGTAATGTTGTGAGGCAAGCCAGAGTCTTTAGTAGCACATCGCGAGTTCAAGTATGGTGGTGGGAGAATGCACTTCAAGGATAAAGTTTATACACACGCTCATGATCTATGCAGAAGCAGCGTAGGGTAATAATCCCTTTGCCTCATAAATCTTCAAGAAAATGCAATAGATATCTGTAAACTAAAATTTGACAACCTTTCCTAACATCCTTTTGCCTCACGGTTAAATGGGAACTTTGGAATATGGTATGAAAATTTATCGGATTGTGAAACAATGTTGTTGTCAATGCTTCAATGAAAGTATGAAATATTTGGAAGTAAGGAAATGCATGTCGTTTGTTTGAAAAATTTTATGAGAGGATTTTATCTCATACAATGCATGTCCTCTGTTTGAAAAAAAATCTCAAACAGATGCTCATTGAATACATGTCATCTATTCTACAAAATACCTCAAAGAGGTGCCATACAATAGAATGTGATGACTGTAGGATATTCACAAAATAGATCGGGTGACAAATTGGATCGTGATGATCAAGATGATTCTGTTATGGGAGGTAAAGCTACAGGGGATAATATGAGCATCGAATTATATCCCTGTATGGTATGGTTTTTTTTCTCCATGTACATATTAGAGTAGATAGATATGATAGCGTTTACTATTGAAATCTGTTTGTGCTCTCAGGTTTTCCATTATAGCTTTGGGCTTTCGAGTACCATGGGTTTTCTTCTATAATGATGGATCCGTAATATTAAATTTTGAAACATTCTGAAGTTGGATTTTCGCAGTATAATTTTGGTTTTGATATATAAACTTCTATCCTAACTAGATTCAGGACAACAATAGGGTTTTCATGTTGATAATCTGGTTGTTTAAGACCCTATTATATTCGGCTCTATTTTATCTATTTCTAGTTTTTATATAAACTCGGGATTTTCCCTTTTGCCTTAAAAAATCTAGTTTTTAATATAAACTTAGGATTTTACCTTTTTCCTTAACAAAACAAACAAGTATAAGAGTCTAGATATTGTCACTTAAGAAATCCTAAAATAGGATTCTAAATGCATCCAAGTAATTTTCAAGCATTATGCTATTTTTTCAAATTTTTAGTGATTGTGTCCACTTTTACAGTTTCATTTTACCTTAGGATAAAAATTAGTATAATGGACAGTGCCTGTAACTATTTTGCAGAGTTAAAATTTTATGATAGAGTATGGAGTTAGTGGTGCTACAAATTAGGTATTTCAATCAATTTTCATCAAATTATATAACTGATGAAATAAGAAAACCACATTTCTTTATATGATAGAAAACAACTTCAAAGTTAGCTATTACTAATGTGTTCATCACTATAATGCTTTAAGGATCTTCTTGTTGTTCATTTTAATAATATTAAATGAAAGGCTCCTATATTAACATGAGCTGAGTGATTACTTGGAAAAGGTTTTTCAATATTTTTTTTCATAAAATGCATATGGTTAAAATTTCAGAGATTTTGTTTTCAATTTCTTTCATGTTACGAAATGGTTACAGCCTGTGAATATTGAGGCTATTTTAAGTTCATGTGTGTGGCAATTTGTGTTCTTTGAGCATGTGGCTACATTTTACATACATGTCTATCACACAATTCAAAGCTACATTTAGATTGTATTTTGGGACTTTAATCACTACAAATTCAATAACTAGGCTAAATGAAAATCTAACTACATCCAATCATGCTACCCCTCATGAAGCCTTTCCTCCAAAATTTCACACAGTAATGTTTTATTTTCTTTGAAGTTCAAGTCTTGATTAGGATCAAGAAGGGATGTAGTTTCTAGTGTAGGTAAAGAGGATTGTGAACATTGTTTGTTGTAGCTTGCAATTCTACTACTTACAACAATAGATGATCTGTTCGCCCACTTTTGTTTCATATCTCCATATTTGGCACAAGGTACTCGAAGGTGGCTGAAGCTAATGGGTCTAACTTGAAACCTCTTGAGTGTGAATGAGAATTTTTTCTTAAAGCTTCACCAGAAATCTCATTTTTACATATTATACAAAGATTTCGGTGTCTTTATTCAATTGATAACCAATTAATTCCCCTTCTAGTTACTCCCACAATTAAATTCACATCACACAGAGGACCAATTCCTTATTCCAGTGATCCAAGATAGGGTATTATCAGAGTTTAATGAAACTGACGTTGTATCAGTTATATTCATTTGACACAAAATCTTTGAGGCTTTTTCCAAAAGTCTAACTTGTGCATATTTGATTCTGATAATCAAGATTATATTCTTCTTTTATGCATTGTCTCTATTCAACTGTAATTGAACTTCCTTAGGAGCCTATTTTTTCTCTCTAAATGAGCTTCCTCTTTAATTTACCACTCAACCTGACCTAATTTTTAGAATCATTTGTTACCTACAAAGAGAAGTCACGAGTAAGAGATTATCTAGCAAAATGAAATAGGGCACATTGTTGATCAAAGATTGTATCTAGATTATTCTTTCATCACTATATATATATAGATCTTGGTAATAATGATTGTATTGCTTTATAACTTCTGTAATTGAGACATCCCCTTCATTTAATGTGACCTAACATTTCAAGAAGTATTAAGTCCCTCCGTGGCTTAATTGAATTTTTTTTAAAATCTCAGTTTAACCCATTTTATAAAAGAAGAGGTGGATAAAATCAACTAGGAACAGGTTGGTGTCATGAATTCATATTCCCACTAGCTTTCTCTCTAAGCACTAGCTTTTCCACTATTTTTATTGAAATTTGAATCACCTAGAAATGGCCCAAAAATTGTAGGGAATATGAATTCATATGGTAGGGTAGAGGGGATCTATATGGTATTCGTTAAAAGTTGATAAATTTGTGAGAATGTGGTTGAGAAAAGAGTTGTACAATTATATGACACATGCTTATAATTTACCTTAATTTTTTTTCTTGGTTTTATTACGACTTAAAAACATGAGTATCATACAACTTACTCTTCAAGCATGATCCTTTTTCTTGACACATGAAAAGAATTAATTTTCAGACCACACAAAGAAATCCATCTATTATTTATTCAGATGTGTTTGTATGGTCTGATGCTTGAATTCATGTTTTAAACTGTGTGATCTTATTATTATAACTACCAAATCTGAACTTCTTGGATTCAATGTATGATGTAGGTTACATGCAAGGACTACCCAAGGCCAGATATTGACAAAACAATCAATTTTTTTGGAAGCTTTTGCCTTATCTTCTTTGTTTAGGAGTGTGCCACTTTCTAATAGACCACTAGAGGTTGTGATAGAAAGAATAGGTATGTTTCTCAAAATGTGAAAATTGAGCAGTTCCCATGAAAGCATGCTTCCCATGTTTTTCCTTCTGTACCACCTGAATGATTGAAATTTTTCTATCTGACTTATGCACATCATTAACTTGTCAAATTTAAAAGTGTCTTCTAATGAGTCGCTAGTAATCATATCTACATGTGTTGGTAAATCAATTTACCCCAGTGCATATCTTATTTTCTCAAACTTGGTTTGGCAATATTTGCCCTGTTCTTACTTCACCCTCTAGCTTTTGACGAGACAAAAGAGCTTATTTGATAGCCAAGGTTTCATTCAGATGTCTAATTTGCTCATTTGCAACTGGGAACCCTAACATCTTTAGTATTGTCTTCAATATTAAAGCTTAATTTTTGGCCTTGTTTACTGGATTATTCTAGGATAGCTTAGAATCCATAGGGTGGCTGCATGAAACAAGTCTATAATCTCTAGGCATTAGAACTTGTGATGCTCAGCTATGTTCTAAATATCAGTTCCCAATAGAGAACAGCATTATGGAAAGTCTTACAGGTGTTGGAACATTTAGAAAAGGAACTTTAAAGATTTTTCAGTTTTGGTAGATTATTTTAAATATTTTTTCATACAAGTGCCATAAAAATAATATTCTAGCCTATCCATGGTAAAACTATCCTATTGACGACTTGTAATTTTGTTGGAAAAGCCTATCATATTTTCTTCAGTACAAATTGAATGTAGTCTTCAAAAGTTTTGACTTCTACTCTGTTTTGTATAGGTTAGGGTGGTTTATTAACTGCAAAATACTTGGTTGATGCTGGTCACAAGCCTATACTATTGAAAGCAAGAGATTTTCTTGGTAGAATGGTACAGTTGTTTTCTATGCTTCTTTATTCTTTACCATTACGTTGGCTACAGCTTTTGGTTTTACCTCTGCTGTGAATTTCTTTGTGTTTGTTTCTGCCATCTCAATTACTCCCAATCAAAAATTTTTTCTTTCTGCTTGGGTCCATATATATATAATTTTCTTTCTGCTTGGGTCCATATATATATTTATTTTATTTTATTTTGCATGTATACCAGAAGCTAGCTCTACAATTAAATGGAGCAGCTAGTATATTTGACATGATGTCAGGATTGTTAATAGAAATTGAAAGCAATCAACTAATCAATAAAGTAGTATGTCTTTCACAGGTATAAAGAACACTTAGAATTCCATTATCAACAACTTTCTTGTTTTTATTCTTGAATGATTGATATCATGCATATTAGGTTGTTGAACCTGAGGATCTGAGGGAGGATGATGAGTATGAAGAGATTTTGGAAGATATGCTTGAGGAATGTGGAAAATATGGTAAATATTAAGATTTAGTATTGACAAGCTTTACCATTTTTTAGTTTTAAAATAATTAAAGATGCATTTTGTTAACAATATTTGATTCTGATTTATATTAAAGATGCCCTTCTAAGATCAAAAATTAAATACTTATCTATTGTAGGAACATTGATAAATCATGTTATCCCTTGTCTTGGACCATCTAAAAATGAAGCTTCATCTACTGTGGGGTTGGTAAAGTCAAACACATTTTTTGTGTGTCTTTTGTTTTAGAGTCTTTAAAGTTATCATCTTTTCCATTCAGGCTTACTAGTTAAATTCCACTTGCTATTTGCAGTTGTTATGTATAGCTTGCACACCGAACCTTGATTTTTAGTAATGCTATCCCTACTGACATCATTAACTATAATCAGGTTTTTGTTGAGTATTTTTATTCTCAAGCAGCCAAAAAATCCATTTCAGCTATTAATAGGCATAAATTCGGTGGCAATGTTCTTCTTGCTACATTCTATCCTAAAGAGAGGTTTGAACAAGGAGATTATGGAGGTTGAAATATACCAATTTTGTTGATTAGTAATATTTTCCCAGGATAATGCTAAGTGTTTTTCTATCTATTTTAATTTATTAATATATTTCGTATATATTAAAACATTCAAGGGTTGTATAGGTAATTTTCTAATAAGTTATTACAATGTGTGTTTCAGGTATAAACTCTTCTATTGTGCTGTATCATTTGGGTTTGGCCACACAAGATACACGTCGCTTATGTAGGCAACATTATTCTTGTAATATTCTATCCTGAAGAGAAGTTCAATCAAGCACTAAGGAGATTATAGAGGCTGATACATGCCAATTTTGTCAATCAATAACATTAACCTAAGATTATGTGAAAATTATTTGTTGAAATTATTAATAGGAATCCTTTATTCTGAATTATATTGTTCATCTTTCAATTAGGTGCTTGTGATCTGTGTTTCAATTTGAATTTTTCCATTGCATTAGGTAGTTGGATATAGCCACAAAAGGTATAAATTGATCTAGAGAAATGTATTGTTATGAAGAATAATTTATCCAGTTTAGTCTTAATTTAAAAAATATTGTTGGGGCACTTGTGCTTGACAAAATATTCTTACTTCATAGCACATCATGCTCACTTGGCTGAATATTTGTTGGCTTCAGAAGAGTACCAGAAAACATCAATTCTTGTTGGAAGATATAATTTTGAGATAGCATAATTAAATAAAGCCACATTCAAAATCCACTTCATTATTAGAACATCTTCCAATACCCAACTTCATGTAATTTGGAAATAGGGGTTACCTTTTTTATTTAGAGAGACATGTCTTATTTATATATGTTTTGGTCTTCAATATTATAGTTGTTCATTATAGGTAACCCTTGATAGAGAAGCATACTAAGCAGTGGCCTTTGGCAATGTACAGGTGAATTAAAAGTACAATCAAGAGCTGCATCAATATGGGACACCAATCTTGGTAGTTATCCTTAAGCATAACACAATCAACAAATTCTATAAGGTACTTAATATACAAGCTTTTGAAAATTCATTAAATTATGGAAATCTAATAACCTCTTTTTCTACTTTTTTTAATTAATAGATTAAATAGTTGCAGTCAATTTTCATTCCTAAAAAATGACATACATCAGTTTTATTGATTGTGAAAATTTGATGCTATTAAAGTTGTCACTTATTTAATTAGTATTATTTGATGTTTTTAAAGTTATATATGTGTTACATGTCTTGAAGTGATATCACAATAATGTTTTTCTTATTTCTTGAACTTCCTATATTCATAGTTTTTCTGATCCAATAGTTTGGAATTATTTTGTTGTGCTCAAATGAGTGTTCTAGTAATTCTTTATCTGGTTATCTATTTGACCAAACCAAATAATATCCCTAATATCAATGACCACCTACTCAAGTACCCAACAAGCATACATTTTTAAAATTTAAATGGAGAATAAGTTGCTAAAATATTAATCAAAAGGTTTCAAAATTTATATTTGAAAAATTTCATCTTTCATATCACTTAGCACATTATGAGTTCTACATAACAATTTATCTAGATGTAAAGAAACAAATTTATAGTGGTAGTAGAGTAAACTAATTGTAAATTACAAACAATAGTTTGTGTAAACATTAGGGATATGAGTATTTATTATAAATGTTCATCAATTAGGTTATTTTGATAACTTTCACTAACATTTTAGAGCTATTATAAGATCTCTAGAAATTTCTACTATAATTGGAATTATAGATCCAAAAATTTATAGAAAAATATCTCTATAGGACAATCCCATATATGAAACTAAGAAGAGGATGAAACATAATTTTCTTTAAACTATAATAATATGAGTGCAAATTGACAGAAATGATTAATGTTAAAAATATAGTTCCTATCAAAAGTCTTATTTAAAGACAAGAACATTATAAATAAAGTGAAATGAGGATAGTATAGAAATGGCCATTTTATTTTGTCATGTACTTATCCTCACTTATACACATCAACTTCTTTAAGCCTCTAGTGTAAGAATCAAAGGAAAACCATGTTTGGGTTGAAGATTAAATGAGATGCTAATTGGTTCATTGAGCTCCATCAAATCACAATCATATCTCAACACAAAATGGTATAGAAATATTTTCATTTCTATCTTTGCAAACTCATTTCCAAGGCATATTCGATTTCCCTATCCAAAGGGAATGTTGGAAAATGGCTCATGTCACTCATTAAAATGCTCTGGAGAAAACAGGTTAGGACTTTCAAAGTACTCCTTGTTACTGGTTCATCTGATTAAATAATGAACTTGCAAGCCATCAATATTGAAATTCATAAAAATGAAAGAGTTTGATATAATCTCTTTTAGAGATAAAATAAATAAATACACACCTTCCACCCCTTTAGAATTGTATAACCACCATACACAATGTCTACTTTGGCTTTCTTAAATCCTCCAATTACAAGGGGCACCAGATTCATTCCTTCTGATATAATTTTTTTCAAATAGTCTACACCTTTAATCTCATTCCAAGTAAGAGGCTCTTCTACTAAAATTTTTCTATCTCTCAGTCTTTCACATTCTAGATTCCATCAATATATAACAAAGAATACAGGACTTCATATTAGTGAAAATTCAAAGAATCTATAATTTGACTTCATATTCATACTCTCAGATTTTACAACTCAGTTTAAAGTTTATTTTAAATACCAATAGTTATGAACTAATAGGTGGAAAATTAGTGTGGAGTGTTGAGTTAACAAGAGCTAATCTCTTATAGAATTCAGTTTAAAGTTCTTTTTTTAACATGGTCACAACTAAATAGTCACATACAAAGATCGATCCTTCATTTTAAGATTAAATTGTATATAAAATTTTGGATGCAACTATCTTTTAGATAAAATGTATCTTTGATGAAAATTCAAAAAATTGAAAATACAATTGATTTTCTTGAAACTTTCAATATTTGATATTTATGATTGACATATTTTGTAATAAAAAATTGAAAAAAATCATTAAATTTTGAAAGATCTAAATAATTTTTTTAAAATTCTATCTAAAAATGTAGTACCTTTGCAAAGGCACTGTAAGACGTTTGGGCAGAGAGAGAGGTTCTTAAGAATGGTGGCCAAAGCTGAGGCAGTGGTATGATAACCTCTGGTGAAAAGACCCATCAAATTGTCAATAATCTCCTCATCACTCAAGAAATACTCTCTTCCCTCCACCTTTTACATTGTCAAAGCCATGTCTAGATAGTTCTCCTCATCATTTTCTCCACTTTTGTTCAAGGAAGTTTTATGCGGACATATCTGCTAAGCAATTTGAGTAATAATGGAAACATGAGTGCACTTGACCTTGCCAAAGGTGGTCCAAGGAAGATCAAGAGGGTGAGAAAGGAGATCTACTTTGAAATCATTGAAATGGAACCTAAAGCTCTCCAATTCTTCTTCTCCACTCTTTAGCCCCATAAAATTCTCTGCCACCGCACACACGGCTATTTCCTTGATTTTTTTGTCAATGTGGATGACATGGCCAATACTCCATTCATAGTCCAAATGGTGTAGCACGAGCCTTTCAAACCTTGAAATGGACTTTATTAGGGTTTCAATCCCAAGCATGGAGTGTTAGGGTTATTTTGTGAAAAATCATGATTGTAGTCATTGATTATTAATCTCCTATCTTAACATATTATTTAACCGTTGGAAATAAATCCATAGCTTAATAATCTATTATGATAGGAGATTAATAATTAGTGACTGCAATAGTGATTTTCCACATGGTATCAGAGCATTGTGAAGGGTAGAAGAGTTTTACCCTAGGAAAGAAATTAAGGGTTTGTAAAAGCTAGATAGACCTCTTTAGATTTATTTTTTCTTTAATCTCTTGAGATGGCTTTAGTTGATTTGAGAGATCTAGATAGATTGGATGGTGCCTCAAATTTTTTTGTTTGGAAGTCCAAAATTTCTTTATTGTTGGAAGAGAATGGTATAAAGAATTATGCTGCCAGTGTTGTACCAATGGATGCAACACAACTTGCAACATATAAGAAGGATGATGCCAAGGTGAGGAGGATTATCCTTGATGGTGTGAAGGATCATATTGTTCCACATATCTTAGAGCTAGATACAGTGAAGAAGATGTGGGATGCCATTCTAAATCTATACCAAAATGCTACCACAAATAGGAAGATGATTTTCAAAGAGAAGCTAAACAATACCTGAATGAATTAGGGAGAAGATGTTACAAGTTACCTCACTAGGCTCAGATTTGTCAAGGATGAGCTAGTAGCTATTGGAGATAGCCCTAATGATGATGAGCTAGTGAGTATAGCCCTAAATGAGTTTACTAAACAATGGAGTGCCTTTGTGCAAGTTTTTAGTGGATGAGATACTTTACCAAGTTGGGATTCACTATGGATTGATTTCTCTCATGAGGATTTTAGACTAAGTCTTGTAAATGGAGCCAACAATATTCAGAAAAATGAGGTTGAACAAGACAACATTGCCCTAGCAAGGAAAGGGAAAACAAAGAAGGGATCTAGCAAAGGATCAAATTCACAAAGTGAGAAGAGGGAGAAGGACCTTTCTAAGGTCAAGTGCATTGGATTTCATGAGTTTGACCACTATGTTAGTGATTTTTGAGAGAGGAAGAAGGGTAAGAAGTAGGTGGGAACTTCAGCAAGTGCAAAAGAACTCTCCAATAGAATGGAAGATGAGTTTGCACTCATTGCTTGTATGGTTAGCTAAACCTCACAGTGTGTTTGGTATATAGATAGTGGGGCATCATTTCATATGACAGGAGTTAGAGAGTACTTCTCCAGTTACAAGGAAGAGATCACCAACATGTAGATTTTTATGAAAAACTTGTCCAAACACAACCCAGTTGGGAAAGGGATTGTTCAGTTTCAGAGGGAGAATGGAAAGATAATTCTACTTCATGATGTGTTGTATGTGACAAGCTTAGGTATGAAATTGTTTTTTTTAATCTATTATTTAGGATAGGGGGTATAATGTACTCTTTATAGCAACAAATGTGTTGATTAAGCACAAGGATTGGAAATCACCCATAACTATTGGAGTTAGGAGTGGTCACCTTTGTAGGTTGCAGTTTGATACTCCTAAGGTACTCATGAGCAGTAGTAATCCTAGAGATCTTGGAGAGTTATGGCATAGGAGGATCAACCATATTCATCATGGAACACTTAGATTGTTTTGTGAGATAGTGACACATATTCCAAAGGTCAGCAAAGAGCATCATGATGTATGTAAGGGATGTGTGTTGGGGAAGTTTACGAAAATTTTTTTTCTAAGGAGTGACACCAGATCTAAGGGTGTTCTTCATCTAGTACATTCAGATGTTTATGGAATGATGTCGATGAAATCTATGAGAGGATATGAGTACTATGTTACTTTTATTGATGATTTCTCCAAAAAAGACTTGGATATACTTCTTTAAGACTAAGGATGAGGTTTTTAGTCAATTCTAAGAAATTCAAGGCTATTGTGGAGAATTTGACAAGAAAGAAGAGAAAGGTTCTTTGGTCAGACAATGGAGGTGAGTATAAAGGAAATGTCTTCTAGGAGTTCTATGCCAAAGAAGGAATCAAGAGAGAGTGAATTGTTCCTTACAATCCATAATATAATGGATTTGTTGAGAGCAAGAACTATTCTATATTAGAGGTAGTAGGAACTATACATGACTAAGACATGCCCCATTACTTATGGGCAGAGGCATGTAATACAATAACCTACATCTAGAATAGAGTTCCATATAAGGTTCTAGGGAAGATGACACAAGAGGAGGCTTTCACAAGGAAAAAACCAAATTTTGGTCACTTCAAGATATTTAGGATTTTAGCATATTGTCGTATTCCTGAAGATAAATGTACAAAGTTAGATTAGACTGTAGAGAGGGTGTACTTTGTTGGGTACAGTGAGGCCTCAAAGGCATATAGGATTTTCATTCTAGGGACTAAAAGAACTATTGTTAGATGTGATGTCAAGTTCATGTAGGAAAAGGCATTCAAGAGATCTAGAGATTTGCTAGCAAATGAATAGAGTGAGCAGCCAACAGAAGCTCCAAGACCAAGTCAAGGGAAGAAAAGCTCAAGTATACTTACTAGTACAAGTGTAGACTTACGTAGTGAAGATTAATATAGTATGGAGCAACAGGTGCAACAAGAAATGCATCTAGAGGACTTAGAGGTTGACATTTCATCCTCTACAATTGGCAATAGGAACCATGACGTTCCAAATACACAAAGGGATACTCAGGAGTATGTGGGAGCTCCTAGGAAGAGTACGAGACAATGGAAACAACCAACCAAGCTCAATGACTATGTGGCATTAGTTAGTCAGTTGGTAGATAGTGATCCATCTAGCTATCAAGAAGCTATAGAACATTAGGTATGGTGAGATGCTATGGTTGAGGAATATTCCTCAATAATGCAAAATGGTGTGTGGGAGGTAGTGCCTAGATCAAAAAATAGGGTAGTTGTTGGATCACGTTGGGTCTATAAGATAAAGCATGGTGTAGATGGTAGCATTGAGAAATACAAGGTGAAGTTCATGGAAAAGGGGTTCTCTAAGAAGGAGGGAATAGATAATGAGGAGACGTTTCCTCTAGTTACCAAGTGTACTTCTATATGACCTATAATCTCACTTGTAGTATAGATGGGATGGCCAATCCATCAAATGGATGTCAAGAAAACATTCCTTAATGGTGAGTTGAAGAAGGAGGTATACACAGAACAACCAAAGACTTTGTAGCACACAACAAAGAGACCCATGTGTGCAGACTGAAGAAAGCATTGTACAAACTCAAGCAGGCTCCTAGAGCATGGCATGAATGTATTGATACATACTTTTAGAAAATGTGCTTTATGAAGAGTGAAGCGAATGCTAACCTCTACTACTTGGTGGTTGGTGGTGAGATTTTCATTCTTGTTCTTTATGTGGACAACCTACTTCTTACAAGTTCACTAGGGCTCATAGTGGGTTGCAAGAGGAACCTTGCAGAAGAGTTCGAGATGAAGGATCTAGGACTTATGCACTACTTTCTAGGCAAGGAAGTGTGGTAGACAATGGGGAGATTTTCCTTGGTCAAGGGAAATATTGCATTGAAATTTTGAAGAGATTTGGGATGGAGTATTGCAAAGCCACGTCTACCCCATGATCACAAATTGAAGGAGGGTAGATACATCCATGGAGAAGGATGTAAATCCCACTTTATACAAACAATTGATTGGTTCTCTTATGTATTTGGTCAACACTAGGCCAAATATAGTATTTATAGTTAACTCTCTTAGTCGGTTCATGGTTGAACCAAAGAGAATGCATTGGACATCGGCTAAGCATGTGTTGCATTACTTGTGTGGTACAGTTGAATATGGGATTAGATATGTTCAATGTGAAGATATCAGGTTGATAGGCTATACTAATACATATTGGGTAGGAAGTACAACAAACAAAAGGAGCAGTTCAGGGTGTTGTTTTAGCTTGAGATCATGAGTTCTTTCTTGGTTCAATAGGAACTAGAAGTTGTGGCTTTGAGTTTAGCAAAAGCAGAATATATAGCAGCTGGCATGGCAACATGTGAAACTATATGGCTTTGGAAGTTGTTAGTAGCTTTTTTTGGTCAGAAGGTTGAGACTCCACTGTGATATATTGCGATAATCAAAGTTGAATTAAGTTGTATAAGAATCTAGTGTTTTATGATAGGTCTAAACATATAGATATTAGATATCACTTCATCAAAGATTATGTACAATGGGGGGTTGTTCAGCTACAGTACATACCTATAGAGGAGTAGGTAGTAGATATTCTGACTAAGGCATTGAGGAAGACAAAAATCATCTTCTTCAAGGATAAGTTGGGTGTCATGCAAAACAACTTCCTCGCTAAGAGGGAGAAGATAAAAAATTACTTGCCTCTCACTATTGCAGTCACTAATTATTAATCTTCTATCTTAACAAGTTATTTAACTGTCAAAAATAAATTCATAGCTCAATATCAAATATTAACACAACTTCAACTTCACCAATAAAATATGGAAAGAAATGTGCAACACAATAAACACAATATTTTTGGACAAATTGTCCTAGGAAAAATCACTAAGGGAAAACCAGTTCTATAGACGAGGAATTGTATTAAACTTCACCAAATCAAGAGATATAAAGGGTGAAAGTAAAAATCTGTGTCACCTTTTACATTGACAAATCAAAACAAAAAAATTGAGTATTCTATCTAAAAATAAAAAAATTTCAAACATTTGATCTTGTTAAATTTATTCTAGCTAAGTTATATATGGTCTCACACTTTTCCAATTGGAAATTTCTATTAAATGCATGTTTTATAGTAGTTAGTATCAAATTACCAAAGAAATTAAATTATTTCATGAAAGTGATGTTTCAATAACTCTTACTATTTTTTATGATTTTTTTTAGTAACATATAAATACTATTTTAAAGAGCTCATAGTCAAGAATATTCTCATATAGAGTTCATAATGTTTTAATTAGATATAATATATTGTAACTAAAAAATTCTACAAGTACGCATTTTAACACTCAAGAAGATGTTGATTTTGAGAAAGATAAAAAAAGGAAATCATATTAGAAAAATTTAAAAATTATATGTCATTGTAGAGGAGAGATCCCTCTTCAAGAATCTATAATTTTTCTTTTGGTTGGAATAGATTTATTTTCAAAAATTGGTGGGAGATGAAAACTATTGATTTGAATAAGCTCCTTCTCTTCTCTTGCATGCATCTTGATGATGGATTACAAAGTGTGATTTGAAACATTGATGTAAAAAATTGTTCACATAATCAAATCTAGAAATCAAATCACAACACTGATGGATTGTGGAAATTTGATAGCTCTAAGACAAAATATGGGTCTAAAGTCAAGTTTTGTTTTCTATTGTTCTAGCTACATTTATTATCTATAGAATAATCTGAGATCAAAAGGAAATAAGCTTATTTCCTTGTAGTTTTCTAGTGGGAACTAGACCCCTAATTTTTAGCATTTTTCAGCAACTAAAAAGTTATCTTTAAAAATTGGAAAATCTATTATTTCTTTCTAAAAATAATTATTAAAATTTATAATCCTAAACCTCATCCATTTCTACACATTTCATTAGTTAACTTCATTTTCAAATTCTAAATAATAATACAAGATTTATGTCATTGAAGTTGAACAGTTACACTTTTGTTAGCCTTTTCCTTTGTAAAAGGGTGACATAGGTTTGTACTTTTATCCCAAAATTCCTTGCCTCTCACTGGTAGAACTTTGATAATCCCTTAATTTCTCTTTTTGATATTCCCTACTACTATTCCCATGCTAACATTGTGCCCTTGCTAACACTGCAAGACTATTTGCTAACACTGCAAACTTAAAAACTCATTTGCTAACACTACAAATGTTTCTCCAAACTTCATGTTCTCCAAATGCCCCCTAGAACCCCTTTTATACTACTCTCATTGGTAAACCAATGGTCAAGATCAATTTACAATTGATGGTTGAGATATAAAACAACTTACCAACCTTAACAAAATTAGTTTCTAGTTGCTTCTAAAAGGAGTCAATTATTTAATAAATAAGCGTCCTTACTCTAACCAATTTGTTAGCAAAACAATTATTTACTAAATAATTGCATATGGACAAATAGTTGTCCAAGCTACAAAAACTAACATATTTTAGTAACTAGCACATTCACTGTAATCTATTTGTTTCATTCTTTAGATTATAGTGTAATGAATATTGTGTCATTATTATTAAAATACCTATGAAATTATAATTAAAAAATTATATACTAAAAGAAGCATAAACAAAACAAATACTAATGTTCTTAGTTTTCAATAGTTATACACTTATTTAGACAAAGAAATAAAAAATGTGTACACTTACTAGGATTCAATATTTCATTTTTTAATTGAATGGGTTCGCCCATGCTTCACTAGTATTTGTTCTGAAGAATCCATCTCTCACAAGATGAATGGAATATTTATTACTCATAGAGGTGAAGCATTAAGGCTTCTTAAGAGGTCACCCATCCTTTGTGGTTAAGCAAGGTATGAGAAAAGTGACCTTTAGCTTAGAGGAAACTTCATGTTAAGCATACTTGAACTAGAGTAGTATTGTGATTTAATGACCTTCAGCTTAGAGGATACTTCATGTTAACAATACTTGAACTAGAGTAGTATTGTGATTTGATGACCTTTGGCTTAGAGGAAACTTCATGTTAAGCATACTTGAACTAGAGTAGTATTGTGATTTGATGACCTTTAGCTTAGAGGAAACTTCATATTAAACACACTTGAACTAAGTGTTTCATTTATTCTCATGGACTATGAGTTCTTGCAAACTACTATTTCTAAAAAATAGGTGTATGAGTTAAAATTAAAAGCTAAGAAATTGAATCTTGATGCTACATTATCACACTTTAGCTTTCTCTAATAAAGAATCTTCTATTTTTTATTGAAGGAGGAATTAATTTCAAGTATTGTTATTTATATTTGGCCAATGCAATCTTAATAGAAGAGAATCTAGAAGAAGAAAAATTCCAATACTAAGAATTATTCATGGTTTCTATAATAAGGATCAATACAATTTTACCTAGAAGATGTTAAGTAAATGCATTGAACAACCTCAAACATATCTATAGTTGACACACACCTTCATTGATGAATGACCATTGTAGAAATGTCATCCATCCACTTGGTATCATTGGTCTTCCTTTTTTGTTTTAATAATTTGATTCAAATAATTTGATGTTTTTTTAGTATAACTAAAATCTATTCAACTTATATATATATATATATATATATATATATATATATATATATATATATAAACACATTTTTCTAGTTTTAAAAATATGCATGATTTTTAATATTATTTATTTTTTCTAGAGAGAGAGAGAGAGAGAGAGAGAGAGAGAGAGAGAGAGAGAGAGAGAGAGAGAGAGAGGTCCTAGTATATTAGACCACTTAAAGACCAGTTAGAGGAAGAAGCAGAAGAAGAGAAAATTAGAGAGTTGCAAAGAAGAAAGAGAAAAAGGTGATCAACAGATCAGTCATCGCAGAGACAAAAGGAATCATTGTTGTGCCTGCAGTTGCACATGTTTATACCTGTCATTTTATAAGTTCATAGTTTATAGTTTCATTCATCATGTTGAAGTAGTGATTACTCTAGGTGTTATTGTATGTAGCCATTAGAGCTGCAAGTTTAAAGTTTCTAAGTATTGAAGTTGCTTGAAGTTTTAGGGTTATTTTAGGGTTTTCTGGTTGAAGCTGAATGCTCCTAGATTTTGTAATGGTTTAGTCAAAGTTGAATAGAAAAACAAGGAGGCATACTAGAATACATTGTTCTTCTTCTATTCATTGCATTTGAAAAGTTTATTTAGAAGCTTCATACTTTGGCTCTCTAGTTTTAATGTTGACAAGGAGTTCACGTTATATTTTTGTCACTCGGTATTGTCTTTGGTAGAAGTCATCTGCAATTCAAGCCGATTTCACTCGATAACGTCTTCTACTAAGCTCCACCCTGCAGTGGCTATCGAGCTCACTCGATGCTTTCTTCTACTGAGCACCACCTTACTGTGGTTACCGAGTTCACTCAACATCCACACTACTGAGCTCACTCAGCATCCTTTGGCTACCAAGTTGTTTGTTCTTCATTTACCAAGCTCATTCCGTAAACTCTCCTGCCACTCAATTTCTTAGTGTTTACTGAGTAAAATTTTCACTTGGCAATTGTGAGTGCTAAGAAAATTTTTAGGTTTAGGGTTGTGAATGATTTTGATTAATATTTCTCACATGGTATCAGAGCTTTGATGCCCCACATCTAAAGTGAGTTAGGGCATTTTTTTTTCTTGGGATACTTGACATGGTAGGAGATGTAGGAAAGATATGGCAGCAGCCACATCCCTTCAATGGAAAAAATTATGATACATGGGCAAAGAAAATGAAAACCATTATGGTTGCAAATGATTTGTAGGAGTTTGTAGTTAATGGGTTCAATGATGTGATAGACTCAACTCAGTATGCTACTCTCACAAATGCACAAAAGACTCATTTGAAAGAGTCAAGGAAGAAGGATGCAAATGCATTAAGTCTTATTGAAGCAACAATGATAGAAACTAGTTTTTCCAAGATTGTAGCAGCAAATTATGCAAAGGAAGCATGGGATATCCTTGAGACGAACTTCAAGGGGACTGATAAATTTTGTACTGTGAAGCTACAAAATATAAGGAGGGAGTTTGAGAACCTTCGAATGAAGGAAAATGAATCAATTGTAGATTTTAGTTCAAGAACCTCCAATGTGATTAACCAACTAAAGTCAAATGGAGAAGACTATCAAGAGCAGAGGATAGTTGAGAAGATATTGAGGATTTTACCTCATAAATATGACAATTTGGTCATGACCATAGAAGAGGCAAAAGACCTCACTATTTTGACAATGGATGAGTTGATGGGTACTCTTCAAATCCATGAGCATAGGATCAATAGATCTACATCTTCTTCTTCTCAAGAGCAAGCATTCAAGGCTCAGTCAAATTCAAGAGGAAGGGGGAGAGAAAGAAATGGCTCAGGTAGAAACTCCAGAGGCAGAGGTCGAGGTAATGGAGGATGAAGAAATGCTACAGCAAAAAGATTAGGAAGAGTAGATGGAGCAAGTAGCTCTCAAAATACTTCAAGAGGAGGTAAGAAAAATTACAACTCAAATAAGAGTAATGTAGAATGCTACTACTATCATAAATATGGGCATTATGCAAGTGAATTCTGGAAGAAGAAAAATGATCAGTCAAGACAAGCAAATGTGGCTGATGTGAAGATGGGAAGTGGAAACAATGCCACTACCTTCATCATGTGTAATGTTGGTGAAGAAGGAAGCCCTAAGGTTTAGTATCTTGATAGTGGATGTAGCAACCACGTGAGTGGTAATGAAACCTTGTTTTCATTCATTAACAAGAGTTTCCAATCTGAGATTAAGATGGGTAACAATGGAACCTCACTAGTTGTTGGCAAAGGATCTATTATGGTTTGCACCAAGAAAGGTGAGAAGAAGGAAATAAAAAATGTATATTTTTCCCTTGGTATGAAGCTCAATTTGATGAGTATTGGTTAGCTCATTCAAAATGGATACAAAGTGTTGATGGAGAATGGCAGGTGTGGCATTCAAGAAAAGAATGGGAGTAAGAACTTACTTGCAACAGTTCAAATGACAAAGAACAAAATGTTTCCCTTGAGGATAGAGACATGTTTCTCATCTCAAGTTGGTGTTACACCTCCCACACAATCAGCTTTAAGGAGCATGATTGAAGACCCCTCACGGCTATGGTACCTTAGGTATGGTCATCTTGGCTATGCTAGTTTAAATTTATTGTCAAATAAAATAATGGTAGAAGGTTTTCCACGCATAAAAAATTCATGTGACAAGTGTGAGGCTTGTATTTTTGGTAAGCAACATAGGCTTCCTTTTAATTCTAAAAATTATAGGAAGGCTAGATATCCATTAGAGTTAGTGCATACTGACCTAGTCATTCCTATGCAAGTTACTTCCATTGGGGGGAGTACTTATTTCATGACATTTATTGATGATTTCAGTCATAGGACATGGGTGTATTTCTTAAAGAATAAATCTGAAGCATTTGATAAATTTGTAGAATTTAAAGCCCAGGTTGAAAGAGAATGTGGACACTATATCAAGGTCCTAAGATCAGATAGAGGAGGGGAGTATACCTCTAATTCTTTTGTAAATTTTTGTAGGAAACATGACATAAAGAAAGAACTCATAGCCAGCTATATACCACAACATAATGGAGTGGCTGAAATAAAGAATAGGACCATTGTTGAAATGACAAGGAGCATGATGAAAGAGAAAGGTCTCCCAACTAAATTTCTGGGAGAGGTTGTGGCAATAGTAGTTTACCTAATTAATAGGTGTCCTACAAAGGTAGTTTGTGATAGAATTTGAATGGAAGCATGGTCAAGAGGAAGATAGACAGTTGATCACCTAAGGGTGTTTGGATGTGTTGCATATGCACATGTGCCTAAAGAGAAAAGACATAAATTGGATGACAAATGTGTGAAGTGCTTCTTCACAGGATACAACTTAGAATCAAAGGCATACAGATTATATGATCCATTGAACAACAAGATGACTCTTTCAAGAGATGTGTAATTTCTTGAAAATCAATCTTGGTATGGTCCAACTGATGAGTCACTGAGCACATCAAGTAAAGTGCCAATTATGAGTGAAGAAGATGTTGACACTAGTAAATTTAGGCTTAAATTTTGATGCAAAAAGGTCAAAATTTCGACAAGAGTAGGTCAATAAGGTGACCAAGCTTGTTGTCGGTCTTTTTTGGTCAATTTTTTGCCACATACATTATGCGTCAAAATTTTGACTACATAAAGGTGGACTTACTGACGCAAATTTTGTCAATTTCCCTGGTCCAAGCTGAACTAGTATTTCCTCATTTGTGAGTGCTACTGGTCAAAATTTTGACGTAAACCTTCATACTTTGGCGTCAAAATTGTGACAAAATTAATTTACTTTTCTATGTTGGTGCCATACAAGCAACGCCAAAGGGGACTAGTTTTGGGTCAAAATTTTGACCAAAATATTGTATTTGTGTCAAAATTGAGACCAAGATATGTAGAAATTTTGACAAGCTATCCCATTTATTGTAAAAGCTTTTCTCTGATAGGAGCCTTCTAAACTGCACAAAACTTGATTCTAAAGCATAATTGCTCAGTGCATGAGAGTCAAGGTATCATGCACATTTCTACCTCCACACCATTGTTTCATTCATCACATGATTTATTTCATACAAAACAATGGGAAGGAGGAAAAAATGTGCACGATATCCTGCGTCTTCACCAAGCAATTATGCTTTACAACTCAAATTTTGTTTAGTTTAGTAGGCTCCTATGAGAGAAAAGCCTTTGCAATAATTGGCACAATGCGTCTAAATTTTGGTTCCCGCAGGGAAGAATAAAATTAGGAAAGAATTATTTATCAGGAATGAAAGCCAATAATTTCATCTATTTTTCAAATAGATAAACATGACAAAAAAACTTACAATCCCAATCACATCATCATAAGAGCGCATATACAACTATAATTATGTCTAAAACCAACATAATTTACAAATATCCACAATTCAAATATTATCCTTTGATGTTTTCTTTAATGCAAAGTTTTAAGTCAACTATGTTATTGCCTTGGATGTAATACCAAATTGTCATTAGGCTAAAGACTGCAGCAAGATTTACGATTTACAAATGCAAGGAGAACTACCCAACCAAAGTAGAAAATGACATGAAAAGTTAACAATCTATCAATTAACAATCTAGATGAAATATTTATAGCAATTTAACTATACATTATAGAAATAAAAAATTGCCTTAAAATTGAGACCTCACCAGTTGTTCATTTGCATCTGTAATGGCTTCACAAAAATTGAAATCTTACGATTTTTCAAGAACACAAAAGGCACTCGTAGTTTAGCTGCATCAATAAAATTAAAGTAGTTTAGTTGCACAGTGAGGGCAGGAGACTCTCAATATCGATTGTGGAGTTGAAAATAGCTAAGCGATAAACATAAAAAGGTAGTACAAGATTTTAATAGCAATTGTGACCTTCACAAATTTTCTCATTAGTTTTGGGTCATTAAATTGGATAGAAAATTGATAGTAAAATGTGAAAGAGAACACACATAATGTCACATCAAAACAAGTTTGCATCCTACATATGAGTATGCATCAAAACTGAATTTTTACCTGCTCAATCTATCTGTATCAATAAAGAAATAGGACATTTTTGTAATAAAAAATTTTTGAACCCTATTCCACTGTAATCTTTCAAACCTGCAAAATATAACAAAAGCCATAAGAACTAAAATAAAAGGATTTATTTCTAACAAACTATCACAAATGCTTTGTATATACCTTAGGACATTAAAGAAGTTGTTTCACAAGCAACACTAAACATTCCAATTTTTTTTGTTTACTAGAGTGATGATAAACTATATGCAAAGTAGAAATAGTGCAGCATAATAGATGATTAGTATCTACAATTTTTAATACTAAAAATTATAAAGAATGTAATACTCACAAGTGTCGCTACCTAAGAGAATGCAACCAAAGTTTATCGTGATCGTTGCAGCATTCATTATCCTACTTATTTGCAAGCACCAATAACACTACATCTCATAGTTCATCTTGCAAGAACAAGAAACTTAAATGATAAAAAAAAATTCTACAAATAAACTAAAAATAATTGTTAAAAGAATGAGGCCAATTTTACACATAATAACCAAAGTTTCCATGAGAAAGACATTAAAATCCTCTTGATCCATTTTCCAATTGTGTTTATACAATCCTAAAAATTCACTTTGATAGTTCTAACTAATTATTGTTGGAAGAATTTTATTTGCTTCATCAAATGAGTGTATATTGTAGTCTTGGTTTCTTGTCTTTTTCAAGATAGTATCGTTACTCGTCTAGTATTGTTCAATCTGAAAGGATGATATTGATATGTTGTTTTTCTATAATAGCCAAAACAAGGGGTTGTTAACCTTTACACAAACAAGGAATGAAAGCATAAACATAGGGCATCAACAATACAACAAAAAAAACCTTTTCCTATGCACTTGGACAAAAGTCTAAGCAATGCTATTGTTAGGATTGCAACAAAGGAAACCCCACTACAACTTGTCAACAAGGTGCAAGAGTGATTATTTAAGAGTCAGCATTATCAGTAGAATTTTGTTAAAATCAAAAGTGGGAGTAGTAACTTCAACAACATAGGCCACAAGGCTAGCGGGCATCACACTTGAAATACGGTCTAACATCCAAAATTGTGACAAGAATGGAAGCGATAGAAGTCTAGCTCAGACCAACAGCATGAGAAGCATCAATATAATCAAAAAAAGTTTCTTCTTCATTATAAAACAAGTCCTCAAAAGGAAAATCTAAAACAAAATTAGAAGCTCTAATTGTCAAATGGTCATTTTTCATAGCCCTCCATCAAGTGACAACACCTATCAAACACAAAATGGCAATCATTAGGCATGTATCTTATAGAGATGCAATCTCTACAACAAAATAGAAAACCCTCATATTCAATGATTCACCCATGGCCTCTCGTCAACCATGATTAAAGTGGAGAGATCTCTATTTCAACTAGAATACAAACATAGAATAGCCCAAAATTGTACTAGATCCATCCAATTTTAGGAACTAGCAAAGGGAATTTCCAATGGCCTCAGGAAAAAAAAATCACAAAAGTGAAATGAAGATGAGGAAGGAAAACCAAAACATAACTCACATAGGTATAGCTCAATGTCAGCAAACATTAGGGACTTCAAAGAATTAGTCACCTAATGGTGTAAATCTTAGAGGCACTAGAGACTCTAAGAATTTATAGACCATACTTCTGCACTGATAAAAGTCCATGTTATCACCACAAAATAGGACAAAATTTGCATAAGACTTGACAGCCCAAGCATACCTCCTTCAACCAAAATTTGACAAACAATTATCTAGAGGATTCAGTAGGTCTAGAACCACCAACAAGAGCAAATATCCTAGCACCTAGAAGCCTAGCTTACTGCTACACCAAGAGAGTCAAACCCCAACAAAAACGATCCAATGGATCTCTTCTGATGGGGTGTGTTTCAAGTATATTAAGTTCCCCTCTTTCTCCAAAGTGGAAAACATCATGAATTTTGAGTTTAGATCTACGTTATGTAATACTTCTTTACTCATGTTTAGAGACCCTTATAGTATATTCAGAGATACTTATTATATGTACTCTATAATAAATGGCAATGTAATAGCATACTAGCATCAGAGTTCATAACCCACATCAAAAGGTTTTAGTTACACGAAGAAGCATCGAACATGGGACATGAGAAACACATTCAGATTGATTTGTCTTCTATTATTAGAGGATCATAGTAAGGCACAACACAAATTCTCAAATATAAATAATAGTCAACTGTCATTTTACTTAGATCCCTATGAAAATGTAGCACTGAAATACAATATATATTGGAGTTCAGAATTTGGTTGACAACCAAAATCAATTGAATTGAAATAAGAAACTTCACCAAAGAATCAACTAAATATGTAAGTTTAAGCATATTTTGCTACTCAAAATGTTACGACTTCTTCCTTCTTGACCTTAAACTCGTGACATTTTCTAGTTTTATGGGGGAAACATGATCTCTCCAACTGTTAGTTCTAAATGGCTTCCACCTTAGGTGCATAGAGTCTTTGAACTAGATAGATAAAATACACAACCATGCTGAAGACCATGGAAATAGAGGATAACATGGAAAATACCAAACAACAAGTTGGATGATGATGAAGACTACAGTGAAGGTAGAAGATCCTAGACATCATCAATTAGTACCAAACTACCAAATGGAGTATACAAACTTGAAAAGATAAGACACACCTTACAACTAAATGAAACTCTAGAAGCTACCATCAAATGGCATGACATTGAATCATTACCAATAAATGAGTACAACATAGAGAAGCTACTAGATATGGTATTTCTATTCATTTTTCAAACAAAAGAGTGCAGTAGGTATGCAACCACGACTAAGGAAAGTGCAATTTCACACCATTTTCCATGTTGATGTTGAGATATAGACCTGTGTAATCGAATCTCCCAAGGAATAGAGAGCACCACATATCGCCATCTTTTCCAAAACAGGATTTGTCACAAAGCGATGTTAAAATAGTTACTAAAATGGTCATAAATTATGTTGGTATAGTAAAAGAATACTTTAACATAAGAAAAAAAACTATACAATATTAAAACATGATATCGTGCTTTAAAAACTAAAAAGGTACTTGTAACAAAGAACTTCATTTCGACTTGCTAATTGGTTGTCACTATTAACTGTAAGCTTATCTTTAAAGTTTGAGCTTCATTTGGTTTCGAGAATAGTTAAATATTCTCTACTTAACAGGGCCATCCACGTGAAGGTGGAAGCTCATTTGCGCCCCCCCCACCCGGCCCCCAACAAACATCACTCTAAATTCCCCATTAACATTTAATAACATTCAATTCATCCATTTTTGAAATATAACATTCAATCATTATAATCATATGATAACATTCTTTAACACACAACATTCATGAATAATTCAAAAGTAAGTCGTTCATGAATAATTAATTAACAAAATATTCATTAACACCCAGTATTAATGAATAATATTCATTAACACAATATTCAAGAGTAAGTCATTCATGAATAATCATATCTTTTTTGCTTTCTTTCTGTTTCTTTTTTTCATAAAATTTCTAAGACGAATATCAATGTCCTCGTGATCCCCATTAACATTTAATAACATTCAATTCATCCATTTTTGAAATATAATATTCAATCATTATAATCACATGATAACATTCATTAACACATAAAATTCATAAACACACAAAATTCGTGAATAATTCATTAACATGCAACATTCAAGAGTAAGTCATTCCTAAATAATTCATTAGCACCCAAAATTAATGAATAATATTCATTAACAATATTCAAGAGTAAGTCATTCATGAATAATCATTTCTTTTTTTCTTTCTTGCTGTTTCTTTTTTTAATAAAATTTCTAAGAGGAATATCAATGTCCTTGTCATCCCCCTCCTCTACTAGCTCTAACACATGTCTCCTCCTCATCCATTTAGGAACATCATGAGGCCGTTGCACCAAAGGGGGGTCTGCTGCAATAACAAACACTCCATAAGTTAAATTCGTACCATTTTATATTAGTGAATTAGGAGTTTTTATTTAATTAAAAGAACTATAAATCAAAAAATTAATTTAAAAAGAACAAAACATAGATTTTCTTTACTTGAATGTGTGACATGATCTACTTGCTGATCAGTCTAAACATCCTCCGACACTTGTTCAGCACGACATGATTCTATTTCCTCAACACAAAAAAGTTACACCAAGTTCAATTAAAGATGTTAAATTGTATTAATAATTATATAATTAGTTTTAAATAATAAATGAGCACCTCCATCGATAGTATAATGCACATCAGGGGCTTCATGATGCTGCGTATGATCTGTGTCATGATTAACAGGCTGCATTGCAATGTCATGCACATTATTATCAAATAAATTGTTGCTCAAGTATTCAATTTCTAATATATATATTGGCATATTTACCTATGCACATGATGTAGGAGATTGTTCAGTTGGGGCAATGGAAGTTTGCCGTAGGCATTCAGCCACTGCTGCATAGCCTTGCTTGAAGGCAATTTTTTTGTGTTCTTTTGTGGCCTCTAGATTAAAATTAGTGCCCTACATTTTTTAATTAATTAACAAAATTATTTGCATTTTATAAATAATTTTTGTTTGCAATTCATTTATTGCTACTTACAATGCGTGCTTTGATTTTTGAATATCCCCCAGAGCCAAGTTTGTGCTGCCCAACCTTTTCTAGCTTCACCTTTGTTGCCTTTGATGTGTCCTGCAACCTATGAAAAGTTTGAAATATGTTAGATGATATAGATATAAATATTAGTACTAAATAGTGGATTTTTATATGGTATGAAGGTTTAAACATAAAGTAGCATGTTCCACAAAAAATATGAAAAAAGGTAAGAAATTATAGCATCATACCTTTAATTGACATCTGAAATCATGCTATTTATCCATGAAGTTCATGCTAAGTATTTATCCATATTCTGACATGCCTCTCCATAAAATTACACATCAATTTCGACAGTCTATATTATCCATTGTCACACAAAATAAACGATAAGCTAAAAGTTGAAATAGCTAGTAGATTTTATAGATTAAATTTTTATCCCTAGGTTCCACACTCAAAGTGCTTTTATTTTCAAGGTGCAACAGGTATAAACTTGAGGGTGAATGTCAGATTTCAGATTGTTTTAGTAGCATTCCTTTTTACCCGTAGCTGAAAAGTAAGTATTTTTTTGTTCTCAATTTAAAAGACATCACCTTTGTGCATCAAGTGCTTCTTTAGCCTCCACAC